>CM073777.1:88090601-88167032 GCA_037158775.1 Hetaerina titia
CGTATTATTTACCATCATTCTTTTGAATTAAATGAATGAATTATGGATTTTTAAAAATACATTTTTTTTAAACATTTAAAAAAAATACAATTGACATCTCAATTCAAAAGGAAATGCAATTTCCAATCTGAGGTGATGAAAATTTTAACTTATTAGCCATTACTTAGGCTTAGTACTGGGTGAACTCTACCATCAGCTACCAAACTGACCTTCAGGTTGATGACTGTGTTTACAGTTTTTTTATTTTATAAGCAGGCAATAACAAAGTAGTGTAAAAAACGTATATTTTGGGATAACATTCTGAACAGTATGTGACACAAAATACAAAATCGCACGAGCATGCTAAATCAGTGATAACATGAAATCCATGAGAGGTCAGTCTAGAAAATAGGAAAAATGTATATGTTCAAGAAATGAATTTAGTGAAGGAAAATAAAGAATTAAGTATTTTTTAGGTACCTAATTCTGTATTTTCTTACCTTCCCCTGGAGCTGGGCAAACATCACAATTATCTCCCCAACCTTTACCCATGTTCATTCCACAACAGCAATCTTTCTTGGTAAGACGCATAGGTAAACGCTGTCTACACTGTCCACCTCTTCCCAAGTATGTGTAGCAATTACCCTGGCGGGTATCTGAAAAAGGTTGTGGAAATGGTACATAGAAAACGGTTGTGAAGAACTTTCACTTTAAATTTCATCAGAAGGTATATTTCTTTCACTTGAGTAATACTGGATTTCCAGTAGATACAATGACAGATATATTTAAAAAAATACTGGATAATGTAGGTAGTGTGGTACGACATTTGCATATGACTCTTAAAGGCATGCCAAATTTTTAATAAGTAGCCAATGATGCACACAAAAAAAGATTGCACAAAAAAAACAACTACATTATCAACTGTTGCCCTTTTTATACATATCCTGGTTAGTATGCTTTCCTGTTAGCATCTTCATTTTTTCCTCCCTTAATAATAAAGTTCTACTGAAATAGCACAAAATATGGCCAAGCCAAATATGTCCCTCTTGTGGAATAAAAACAAGTGTTTTTTTAGGGAATTCCCAATAATTAAGAAAGAATATCCAATCTCAGAAAAAAGACTAACTCCAAGCAAGTTTATTCATAAAATAGTTTGAAATTCAGACCAACAACTACTAACCAATGCAACTTTTCCTGTCAGCATTTGGAATAAACCCTGTGTGACACACGCAGTAATAAGATCCATCTGTATTGATGCATTGTCCATTTTCACATATGCTCTTGCCTCCTTCTTTGCATTCATTTTTGTCCTCACATTGATTGTTGTCAGGATTTCGAGTCTGCCCCTCAGGGCACTCACAACGGAATGACCCCACAGTGTTAACACAATTCCCACCATTACAAAGACTAGGAATGGCTTCGCATTCATCGATATCTGCCAAAATAATATAAAACACATTAGATTTCAATGATTACTCCCAAAATTTAATGCAAATAATTTTTTTACAAAGACTTCTTATTGGTTAAAATGTTACAGTTAAGCACTTTACAGTTATAACTTTAAAAGCTATTTTACTAAGACATTTGGGTTTTACTATATCTCTAAACGTTTCTTAAGATCAACTATGAAGGAATTATATTACACTAAAAACTATTTGAAATGCAGCCTCTAATCAACTATTGAGGATTAGTTTAATTAATGTTCAGTAAAACCACTTAGCCAACAAAGTAAATAGACAGAGAGCTTTAAATCACATGAAATATAATCGATATTATAATTTTAATTTTGTCTGATATTTACTTTGCTAGGCTGATAATTAATAGGAGCAAATATTTTCAATATCAGATTGAAGTTTAAATAAGGATTACTAATTTAGATTTACCAATTGATTTCTTATGAGTTAAAAACAAACCATGAAATATTTTCAATGAAACCACCACATTCAACACCGAGAAATTCAATAATAAAAAATTATAAAAATTAGAAATGATTATTTTATATGAAAAATTAAAAGATTTTTATCTTTTTATTCTGGCATATTTTATTGAAATATAATTTTTATCTGCTTTATATATTATATTTTATCACTAGCTTCTGGCTTCACTATTTTATAAAAATTAGAAATGATTATTTTATATGAAAAATTAAAAGATTTTTATCTTTTTATTCTTGCATATTTTATTGAAATATAATTTGTATCTGCTTTATATATTATATTTTATCACTAGCTTCTGGCTTCACTGACCGAGACACTGTCCACTGTGTATGTTCTTCAGGAATCCTTCATCGCACTCCAGCCGCGTCGGACACTGCTCACAGGGGTGGCCCCAAGCCCTTCCGACGGTTGCGCAACAAAGCTGCTTGGTGCAGACAACACCCGGCAGCTGGCCCTGGCACATGTCATTCCGCACGCGAGTGAAACACGGGCCCGTCCTGTAGTCTGGCGTGTCCGTTGGTTGGGGGCGGCGGGAAAAAAAGGTTCGGGGGTCGAGGAGGAGGTAAGGAAGGGTTTTTGGGGACGTAGGAAAAAAGAAAGAGAGATAAGACGATGAATGAAGACGAGTCGGAGTAAAAATTTGCTTAAATTCCGAGAAGGGACCCGAGATGCAGAAAAAAAGAACCCCGTGCCTGCCGAAATGAATGGGTCACTTAACGACTCGAGAGAAGAAAAAAAAGAGCGGCGCGGTGGCTGAGCATGCTAATCCTCTCGCCTGGGCGCAAAAAATCATCCGCGGGATGACTTCCTCGGGAGGACTTTTTTCCAACATGCCTTTTCTGTACATTCACTTTGATGCGTCCGCTTTTTATTCTGCTCGCCCTGGATAGCTGACCGCAATACTTTAAGGCGGGCTGACTTCGCGAATGAAAAATATAGACATTCATTTTAGAATGAGTGAAATACACACTAGGCGACTGGTGGTAACTCCAAATACCCAGGGTCAAATTTATATTTTCATCTCGATTTATGCGATTTAGATTTTGTAAAGGGATTTCTTATTCAATGGGCGATACAAATAATGGGCTCCCGGATGACAGCGGGAATTTTAAGAACGTGATCTCTCTTTTTTTTGTAGTACAGAGAGAACATTTCCCAAGTGTCGCATAAGCCGTCTTGAAAAAAGGAAATATCTCGGTGCTCTACGATCACAGCAGTATGGTTTGATTTTTTATAAATAAAAATCAAACTCGAGAATAAGGCTAAATTAAGTAAGGCATACGAAATATATCGTCCTGTCATTAACAACTTCAATGAATTAAAAAATGCGAAGCTGTTATACGAAACATGCATCACTATATTTATACAAGTTAACGTTGTAATTGGTACTTGGATTTCGGGTGCATGGGCCTGTGAGAATATTTCTTACCACGAGCTAATATTATTACAACGGAAAAATCGAAATACAACATAGATGCATGATGTAAAAATCGAACCTGAGTCTCATGGGTTAGCTGTGGGGATATTGTCCACCAAGCACGGTCGACATCGTTCATCAATTCAATGTGGAACATGTATACTTAAAAAAAAACTTTGAATAAATATGTTTATTAGGCGGCAAAAATACACCGAACATATTGGCAGAACGCGTTAATTAATTACTCAAAATAACCGATTTATTGACCGCATTAAATTCTCTTTAAATCTGATGAAGGTTCCGCATTATATCGTACAGCACAGAGGCACCCACCCACTATTGACGATGGTTTTTCCACAATTATTTCCGTGTTTATGGTTTATTTTTTACAAAACAATACCAAAAATGTGCTCTAAAAGCAGCCGTACTATTAATGCTACTTTTTCTTAGCACCAACCGTATGCAGAGGAATAAAGAATGTTGCGATGGCCGTTAGATCCCATTTACACAACCCACACCCGAAAGTAATGCACTAGATTTCATTTTCAGAACTCTTTTAGTTTGCAGAAATTGAGCTTCGTTATTGTATTACCCATTCCAAATGTCCTGTCTCAATTAAAGCACTTACCTGCATCACATCTTCTACCGGTATAGCCATAGACGCAGGCGCATCTATCCGGGCCAATGCAGCGGCCACCGTTCAAACAAGGCTCCCTGCAGATGGCTAATTCCCAGCAGAGTTACAAAACGCGTGGAATCATGTTGTAAAATATGCAAAGGAGCGAAAACAAAGTCTTAGAAATATTCGCAAGGTCAATTCAGTCAACTCAATGCTTACGTTACGACAGCGGCCAATAGCAAAAATGTACACTCGTTCCTGAAGTACAAATGGCGCCGATTTATGATGAATAAAAACAAAGAGTTATTCCTCACCGTTACGGTATACTTTGAAAGATGACTTATTGGTCACAAAATTCAAGTTTATGAACACACA
Organism: Hetaerina titia; assembly: GCA_037158775.1. NCBI lineage: Eukaryota > Metazoa > Arthropoda > Insecta > Odonata > Calopterygidae > Hetaerina > Hetaerina titia. The sequence goes on from CM073777.1 coordinate 88,094,929, forward strand.
TTACTTTTTACATCTTGTCTTCTTTAAGGATTTGCAAGCACTAAACGACCAGATAAATTAAGGTAAAATAATTAAATCGTGCATATACGAATATCTAATTGGACACAAACTCAGAATAAGTATAGGGCATTTCAATAATCTTATTAGGATATAACTAGAATAATACATTATTATTAAGACATTATTCAAATAAATAAAACAGTTTCTGGCGTAACTTGGTGGAAAATCTTCATACTGACTTTTAATAATCAAACCACTTTACTTTTCCACACAAACGTTTTAATGTTTACAACCCAGGTTTCGTTATAGCATAACATCATCAGGTCTGATTATTTTGGTTTGATTATTAAGTCATTATTCAAATAAATTATTCTACATTATATATTAGGATCGAAATTTATATCTGTTCAATTTTGGATGAAATGTAATCAAACTTAGGGCCGAGAGATGCGCTAGAAAATAATTTACCGAGGATAATTTGCTTTTCTGATTCAAGAAGCTTAAATAAATAAAACATTTGGTCGCTCCAGTCAAGCAACTGGTTGCTTCCGACATTTCAAAAATCGGCAAATTTAAGTGATGAGCAAACAACATCACCTGATTATAATTATAACTGAGAGATGTTCCAGAAGTTTATAAAGATTCTTTTTTATGCCTTGGATAAGGTTGACATTTCGAATAAGGCACGTTTACTACAGAGTGGAGTGAATTTCACCCATATCAAGTATGAATTCTACTCCAAGCACCTAGAGGCATCACAGAAAGCATATCAATCTATCGTAAATGTTGGTTCACTCACGTTCACCGCAAAACTCTCCCTGGTATCCATGGCGACAGACGCATTTTGACCCGCTGCAAGTCCCTCCATTAAGGCAAATCGCCTTGCAAGAATTTCCACCTGCAAAACAGTTATACAATTATAAGTCATTGGATATTTTCGATTTAGTCCTTAAATATCATTGCCATAATCATTACTCAATGTTCTAGTTTGACGACATTTTTTGTATTTTTCAATTGGTTAACCTCGTCAAATTGAAGATCGTTATGCATCCTTAGACTATTCTTAAAACAACGATTCAATATTCGTTTGTCTCCCATGAACAAAGTGCATATCTTAAAACCATTCGGGAAAAGTACTGCAACACGAAAAAGACCACCCTCATAAGGACAGAGAGAGACTGCAGACAAAAAAGAGTATGTTGATAGCGCAAATAATATTAAAAAGAACATGGAATTTGGCATGAAATGGGAGAGTATTTTATTAAGTAAACTTCCCGCATGAGCATAATGCACGTAAATGCTCAAGACTCCATTTGACCTTTCCTTTCTTTCAAATTTCCCATACGGTGCAGCAGCCCATGGGGTGGGAATACGACGACCAACTGTTTTTCGAAAATTCGATAATTTTGATTTCTGAAAATATTTCCCAAGATTCTCTGCCAGACACTGCTAAGTTGGAATGATTCTAAAATCAAAATAGACAACCGCTCACAATGAGTTACATTGAATTAATGTCATACAGTTCAGCAAAGTATCGCAAGTATATGTACTTTGGCTGATACTATTTTTTTCATGATCAATTATCTATATTTTGGACAATGGTATTACCGCCTGAGTTAAGCTGGGTCGACTGCGCCATGTAGATATTTGTTTATCGATTATTACCATAGTATTCAACAAGAACGCTGCTTTTGACACGTGAGGGTCGAGTCCAAGTCGAAACTTTTCACGCTTTCATGGTAGGGAGGCTCCTTTCCCCAAGCCACCTTTCGATTTTTCATGAAGTTCTGGTGAGAAAAAAACCTCACCCTTGGACTTTTTAGGTGGAGTCAACGAAGGACACCACCTAGGTTTTGAACCCATGACTCACCAATAAATAGTCCAACGCTCTACCATTAAGCCACTACACTACCCATTGATTGACTACGTCGTAGAAATAACGGATTTTTTCCAGCGGTGATTTTTTGCAAAATATGAATTTTATCAAACAAAATTAATTGAATTATCAGTAGTTAATTAAAATAGTTCATTGCAGTATTCCAAATAGATTTTCAAAGATTTTTATAGAATGAAAATTAGAAGAACATTGCTAAACGATACTATCAACAAAATATTTTTTTTCGCCATATGTAATTTTCGGAGAAAATGATGTTATTTTCTTGTGAATAATAGAAATAAAAATTAATATAAAAAACTTGAGATTTCTCATCTCCTTTAATAACTTATTGTATAAAATAATTTAATTAAAATATATTAAATACTTTCCATCTTGGAAATTCATAAAAGGGAAATATACGTCCCTGTAATAAAAAAATTGCGGAAAATCAGAACTTCGAAATGTTGACAGATGAAAAAAGGATAGGTATCCCAGCTTCTACTTGAGGCGCCATTCCTGTCCTTCCTGTACACTCAAGTTCGGAGTAGATAGGTCCCTCACCAATCTCTCCAGTGAATTATTGAATTTTTCTCATCGAATTCCATAATACAAGTATCTTGTAGACGAGTTAATATTTTTATTATATTTCAATTCAACTACTCAACAGAATTTTTTAGCATTATAAACGGAATAGATGAGTTGGGAATTCGAGTGCCTTCCGCAGCTTCTGCGAAAGTCATTTGCACCACAATAGTACTGCTCGGGGCATTTTAATACGATTCGCATAATTAGTGCACAGTACGATTCATCTAGGTATAGGCAGCTGTTAAGAGGAGAGAAATTAGAACAAGAAGAATCGTTCGTTCTCTTACATCGGAAATAGATTAACGGTATGAAAGGAGCTTGACGGATACCGAGTGCCGATTAGCTCCAGAAAAGGAGGCGCCTACCACGAGGGAGCAACTACTATACCTAAAGAAGACAAGTTCACAAACGAGGTAGCATCGCATGAAGCTTTCGTGCGGAACACGGCATGGGCTACGGTTCAGAGACAAGGACCACTGGAAAAATAGACCAAAGAAGAATAGAATCTTTCGAAATCTTATGCTGGAGCGAATTCTGTAGCTGAAATGGAAGGACAGGATAAGAAATGAAGAATATGCAGAAGATTAGAAGAGGAAAAGGAAAAGAAGAACCACATGGATTGGTCGCACCTATGGCAAAATGAATTTGTTATGACCATAACGGAAGGGAAGGACTCATGTGGAAGATCAAGGGAGAAACACGGAAAACAACAGAAGGGCATTCGACGTAAGAGCTGTTGGAGCTTACGAGGGAGTTGGAATTAGACAGGGAAGAGTGAAGTGCTTTAGTCAATAAATAATAGGAATTTAATACTGAATGATGCTGAAGTATAGCCTGCAGCATGAAGATAAGTTGATCATGATTGGAACAATGAAAGGAATACCAACTAAAAGTGACGTAATGAGAAATTGGATCTACCTTATTTACAACATCATCGGTAAATGTGAGCATGAAGGAATTTTGGTTTTCAATCACAGTTTCCAGGACGATCCAGCAAATTATAACGAATAAACTAAGGAAAGAGCATTGCGACGAAATGACTCTAAACGATAATTTAAAGGTTTTCGCGAATCTGAAATGCTAATCTGCCTGTGTTGTTTAAAGCTGCTTCAAGTTTCAACATAGAAACGAGAACAAATTACTATTTACTGATTGAGATGTAATTAACATCACATAGCTAACTCCGATCGAGAAGCTTCAAATAGCCAGCGAATCATTAATTATTCATTACGGGGTTTCCGTCGGAACTCCATCGAATAGCGTCCTTCGCATTACATTGCACGTATTAACTGTCTGATACTAGCCGCTTCATTAGCGTTTTATAACAGGCCGCCTATTATCCAAGTCCTTCATCTGCGTGTGTCAGCTACCTGAAATAATTTATGTAGCAGGAAGAAATACTTAATTCTTTCTTCTAATTCCTATCAGACTGAGGAAATTTTCTGGACTCAAGAACCTTAAACACCCAAGTAATACCATAAAAGAGAAACGATAGGTCAAGCGCTGCATATCAATGCAGATAAGTTTGTCCTATTAGTTACATTTTTAAAACCACATGTTATGATATGATCAGGATATATAACTCTCTCGGTATGAAGAACGAAATATCTATTTGCTTATAAGATAATGTTTTCGTTTCAGCGGTCATTTTTACAGTAAAAGCTATTTTCTTCTTTCTTGTACAATACCTGAGTTTTCCTCAGGTAAATTTGTTTTTTTTTTGTAGTGTACTTAAACGCGAAGTTCTGCAATATGTCAGGATGAATATATTCCATATAAATTCAAATTTTACAATGTACGTTTTTGGTGATTTTAACTGCGAACAAATTTACTGCCTAATAGTACCCGCAAAATATGAATGTTTAAGTACCAATTTTTATCAATTTTGAGTAATTCGCCGTTCTCAAAATGATGTAGAAGCGGATCGAGAATTGCCATGAAATGGACAATAAGTCCTTAAGATAATGGGCACAATGAACATTTCGCCGTCCCAATTGGGTAGTGGAAGATGACGCCGGGCGACACTCCAGACACCTACTCTGTACGCTGACTCACGAGTTACTCCCGATGCCAAAAAAATCGTGGCGAGGCCTTGAAACTTTGATCCAATGATTTAACATAGGGAAACCGAATATGATCTCTAGAGAAATATGTGCAACTGCAACTCGCAGCCAAAGAATACTATTTCTAAAAACAAACATAAAAGTCCTCCGTTTACGGGAAAAAAAAACCAATACAATCGATCTAATATAGTATTGATTGACTAAATTTTCTGCGAGTGCAAAACTTGAAATTGCTAGGGTAGGATAAATCACATAATTACAATCAAACCAAAAAATAAACTTGTGTTGTATGTGCGAGCGTCATTACAAGAACTCTTTAAACAACACGAGAAAAGAAACAAGTTGCATTCTGCAGAATAATCGAAGTACCCGCCCTCATACGGGAGGGTCTGTGATGCTTACACACCCTAACAAAAATATCTAACAAAAATTCGACTGGTGGAAATGGGATTAATCCGATCCGTGAAAGATTGTACCCATATTAGGCAATTGGACAAATTAGTCTAAAAGATAGAATCTAGACACCTTCTCGACAGCTGAAAAATGAAATACGTAAGAATAAACTCAACTGTAGATTATCAAAGGAAAGGAAGATTATCAAAGTTAGCTATCGCTAATAAACCATAGGGACGAACGGAAATAGAAATAGATTGAACAACGATTCCGGAATAAGCACAGAAGGTGTACACCATACGAATGATATAGAACCAAAGTATAAATGTTTTTCAGCATAATTTATTCAAGATGAACTGACTAAAAATTCCTAATAAAGTGAATGACATGTCCTAGCCTTCCACATCACCAATGAATGTGCTCTAAAATATTATTTTCCTGTTGTATTTTACGGCTAAACCAACATTGTGTAGCGGAGGGTGGTGTACGAATTACTGTTATGTAGCACTCGATGACAAGCAATAAAACTTTTGAGATTTTGGGGAAAATTTTGGGGGCTTCGGTTGGAAAGAGATTTTAATTGCCGATTTCGATATCAAGATTTATTAAAGATACACACATTTCTCGGTACTAAATTATTTTCACAAAAATAGAAATATTTTGTATTTAACCTACGAGCTAAGTAGTGCACGTGGGTTAAAGACAAAAGACGTAGAAAATCGAAATCACAATATTTGCCACACGCTTTAGAGAATCAAGGAGCTCGGTGAGGAAGTGAGACTATCTGAACATTATGCAGCCCTTAATGATATGATGATGAATTTTAGCAGTCCTCCGGAGAAAAAGAGACTCATAACGGCAAAAGAGGCGGAGAACCTTAGACCGCAAAAGGGGACGCGTATTGAGTCACTGCCTTTTCCGTTGGGGCAGTCGGAATGTTGGCGTCACAAAATTTTCGTCCTACTCGAGCGGGTCTAACATGGACCATTGGTTGATTACTTTGTGCATTTCATCTCGAGAATAGCGTCTGGCAAACCAGTGGAGGCAATGGAGCAAAAAGGGAGCATTAAATAATTCAAACCTATTACACTTGGGGCTTGTCCCTTATAGCGAGTGCTCCAGAAAAAAAAGACAATGCTGCTTGCCTTACCGAAGCCAGCCCATCAATTCAAATCCGTCCTCCCGCCCCAAGATGCCTCAAGTTGGACAGCCAAATTGACTCCCTCCTCTGGGCGTCCAACAACACATCTAAATACCACCGAAATTTCCATCGCCACTAAGGGTTGGGATATTGGTGCGGGTGGTACAGATGAAGGTCCGAGCTGACACCACCGCATGAACATACCAGACGGTGTTTTTCCTTCTCCTCTCCACCCTCACCCCCCCGAACCCTTGTTTCCTCTCAAACCCAAGGCCCGAGATGTCCCACCCACCACCATTGCCCCTCTTCACCTCCCCCTAAGCCTTCCAGTGTCCCCTTCCCTCGAAGAGAATTAATATAAGAGAGTGGCTGGAGGAGGAGTATATAAAAAAAGGTCTGAGGAGGAGAGAGACATGCGGGCCTTGAGAGAAGCAGGGCAGACGGAGGAAAGGGGACGGGCGATGGCCCCATGCCCTGACTGACCCCCGGCTTCCCATGGAGTGGGTACCCCACGCTCGTTGTTCCGAGGGTAAAGCGGGAAACCTTCGCTCTCTGAGGAGCGCATCCGTGTGCATGTAATCTTCATTCCCACTTTCCCCTTTTCCTCGCCCCGGGGCGAGAAACGCTTTAATTGCTCCCAATTGGTCCGTCCCTCTCGGATTACTTCAGTCGCTTTTGTTTGTACTGCTCTTGCTTTATTTCGAGTGGGGAACGGATACAGGTTTCCGGGGTATGAAGAGCAATCCACGAATAGCCCATCGCACGTGTACCCATGCAAGGACGTTTTCTTTATGTTAAACAAATGCTCGCAAAAAAAAAGAGGCTGGATGAATTTTTCATTACTTAAACGGAATTAATATTCGGGTACGAAAACATTTTCTTTTTAAGGTTAATGGTATGAATATCTAAATTATAGAGATTAATGTTATCCATTTTTGGCGTAAAACAAATAAATGCTACTGGTTTATTTTACCATTCACAAATTACTGATACTGTTAACAGTAGAGCATGGAAACGGGCAGGATGGCCAAATATTTCCCAAGTAACTACTGAAATGTAAATAAATTACAACTTTATTTTAATGTTGAGATGGAAGGATTTTCGTAGCAATAACTGATTTGTTCAATTAACATTAAAAAACATTATCACAATTCATTTTTTATGCCATATAAAATATATTTAACGATACTTCGGCCGGTTCAACCACTATTCTGTTTTCGAAACACACTGTGATTGCGCCTACACATACCTAATGGATAGCATGCAAATTTTCATGCAATGATGAAAAATATTTTCTCGTGCATCGTAGATTGCCAAAATTAAATATGGTGATTTAAAAAAGTATGGTTGGGCAGAAGATGGAGGGGGAAAAGAATAATTAATAGGGTTAACAATAAAACCGACCAAGATAAAAGTATTCCTTTTAAATAAAAATCACATGTAACGACAGATCCGTGCATCATGAAACAAACACGTTGGGTAGTGGTCTAACTCAAGCATATGCACTTTTCTTGTCCCGCCTCCATGATTGTCTTCGTGAAGAGACATATATTTAGGAAGTGATTAAACTACAGGTGAATTTAGTGATCCACATGATATTATTAAATATTCATTACATTATCACGTAGCTGTATACATGGGGTCAAAACAAATACCAGTCGGACAGACCCTAAACACTATGAAAAAAGACATCCAAGACCTCTTCAGATAAACATTAATCGGTTCAAATGGACTTGTAGATACTGCAAAGATTGAAAAACATACATTTCGTCAGCATGTGATAGGACAAGGGTGGCTATTCACTATATTCTGGGTTTATTTTGGCAGTAGAAATGAGAGATTACTATTTGTTTCCGACTAAACCTCAAATATACACGTATATATCGAATGTATACTAGCGACTATGCCCGGTGTCACACAGTTGTAACTGAATTTAATTCGTATTAGAAATCACTTCATTCATTTGAGCAGTTTCTTAAACACGGAGTCGTTCGTGGATATGCGATAGTGCAGATTCTTTGAACAAATGCGACTTGAATGTGTAAGGCTGTTTAGAATGCCTACACATTCATACAATACATGCATTATGTGCTGCTGTGTTGCAGCAGCTGTTTAGAATGTACGAAGCATCTGTTCAGCTATCAGCATGTATCATAATATATGTTTTTAAATGATATATCAGCTAGAGAAAGAACACGGAAGTTTAATTGTCGCTTCTGATTGATGGTAGTGAATTGAAATCCTAATTCTTAGTAAAAACCATGTCCTGCCACCTGGTGTGAGAGAAAATATTTTTTTTCGATCCGAAAATTTCCAGAAAAGTATACACACTTTAATGTATGTGTATATAAATCGGACCTGGTTATGTTATTTTGTGTATTTTTACTCTATTTATACAAAATCAGAAAGCCTTGACTCCGCACCGTCTCGGTCGTCATCTCCAGAAGCCCTTGCAAAGCAAAACCGACAGCAGCAGAACAGAAGACACAGAAGAAGAATATCGAATTAGTTAGATTAGAAAAGGAACTTGGAATGTCAGAACAATTTTGAGGACAAAAAAATTATAGAATGTAAAGAGAGAAATGGAAAGAGGAAATATAAATATTTTAGGCCTATGCGAGGTGAGATGGAAGGATAGCGGGGATTACCGGAGTGAAAGTAATAGAGCGGATAGGTATACAGCGGAGGGTACGAGAGCCAACGAGGGGTTGACATAACATTGAATAAAAAGTTAGGAAAGAGCGTAGTCAACATAGAGCAAGCAACGGATAGAATACTACTAGTAGAGAAAAAATCAGAACAGACGAACTTGGTTATTGTTCAGGTGTACATGCCACCAAGCAATCAAAAGAAGGAAGAAATTGATGGGATATATGATCAGTTAGGGGACATAATCGCGTGTGTTCCTGCAGGGAAACATTTGGTAGTGATTGGGGATTTGAATGTGACGGTAGGCGAAGGAAGAGGGGGTCAGTTTAAGTACGAGGAATGACCGTGGCAAGAAAGCAAATGAGTTCTGCAGTAGACGGGTTAGTCATCACCAACCTTTGGTGTAGACACCACAAAAGGCGTAGGTATACATGGAAAATGCCAGGTGGCTCAGAAAGGTATGAGGTAGATTATATCCTGGTTAGGCACATCATAGGAACCGTATGATCAATTCGCACAGCTTCCCGGGAGCGGATACGGACTCTGACCACAATTTAGTTATTATGAAGTGTACCGTCTGTTTCGAAAAGATTAAAAACCCAGTCAGGCCAGAGGTTGTGGGTTGTAGAAGGATTGAATGGATTGACAAGGAAGGAGTATCAGCAGGCCCTCGAGAAAATCATGGATGAGGGTAAAGAGCTGAGCACTATCGAGGGAAAATGCAAATATATCCAAAAAGTGATATCGAAAGCCACAAAAATAAGGAACTGTTAATAGGAAATGGACAAGGAAACCATGGATCATGGATGAGATGATTACAAAGATAAATCAGAGAAGAAAATGGAAGCAAGTAAACACAAGAGTTAGGCAAAAGAAAATACAAAGAGTTCAATAATAAATTGAGACGGGCCCCAAATAAAGCAAAAGAAGCATGGTGGAAAACGCATTACGAGGATATGGAAAGTTTGCAGAGGAATGGTGAAATTGGTGCGCAGCAAGATTGAATCACTATCGGGAAGTAAGAGGGTAAGATCTGTGCCAAGCTAGAGAATAATCGGATAAGATAATAGTTGAAACAGAAAAGATCCAAGAGAGATGGGAGAAATACGTATATAGAAGACCTGTATGGTAAAGAACTTAGGGCAACAAAGTTAGATATAGAAAAGGAACATGACGTAGATGAAGATAGCTTAGGTCCAGGAATACTCAACCATGAGATATAAAGGCCATTAAGGGAGATGAAATCAAATATGGCCATGGTGGTAGACAAAATTCCTACGGAACTACTAAATGTTTGAGGCAAATGTGGGAGGAAGAGTCCATATGGACTGATTCGTAGGAATCTGGCCGGAAGACTTTGTGAGATCAGTGTTAGTTCCTATTCCGAAAAAGGTAAAGGCTACACCTTGTGAGGACTAAAGAACAATAAATTTGATTCCCATGCAGTCAAATTTGTTTTCAGGATCATCAACAAAAAGATAGAGATCAAGACAAATGATTACTTTGGGGATATCATTTTGGGTTTAGGAAAGGGAGAGGGACGCGCGATGCAATTGCAGTAATGAGATCACTGATCGAAAGGAATATCAGGACGTACAATACAATGAGGACGTATTTGCCTGTTACATAGATTTCGTAAAGGCGTTTGATAGAGTGAATTGGGGAAACTAATGAATATATTGCAGAAAATAGGAATACATTGGAGGGGCAGGAGGCTAATTCGCAATGTCTGACTACTCAGGAGCAAGTGGGGAATGAAGAGTCCGGATGGGCAGTGTTAGGAAGAGGTGTAAAGGTATAGTTGTCCATTATCACCGGTGCTGTTCAATCTATACGCGAGGGAAATAATGCAAGAGGTATAGGAAGAATTGGAGGTAGGAATGAAAGTCGGAGGGGAACTCGTCAAATCAATTGGGTTTGCTGATGGCCAAGCTTTAGTTTGCCAGTCAGCAAAGTGGTTATATGAATTGCTGAGTGCATTGGAAATTCAGTGCAATAGATATGGCATGAGAATCAAAATAAATAAAACAAAGGTGATGGATTTTACAGGATGAGAAAGGCCAAAGTTAGCATTAAAATAGGAGGGAAAAAACTGGGGCTGGTTGAACAGTTAACGTATCTCGGAAGTTTTTTGGACCAAAATGGTCACAGTAGTATGGATGTAAGAAGAAGAATTGCACTAGGCAAAGAGGCTTTCACAAGGAGGAGAGAGTTTATGACAGGGACGTTGAGTAAGGAAGTTAAGAAAAGTGTGATATGGAGTGTTTCTAATTGTCCTAATTATATTTCCAATGTCGGATGCAAAACCACACATAAAAGTTGAACAAGTGATTCTTTAACTAATTTAAATTGTACCCAAACATGCACCAATGAAAGTCTTTATGGCTTCATCTAAAATAACTGCACGTATACCAGAATTTATTATATAGTATTTCTGTCACATTTTATCGTTAAGTGAGCATCTTTGAAAATTGATTACTCGGAAAAAAGTCAAATTTTATCGGTGCTCAACTTATTTATGCAGGATTCAATGGCCTAAATTGATCTACAAAAGATGAACTGGGTAATCCATAAAAAATCCCTCCTCGTCCGTTTTTAATTTGAATATAAATACTTAATTTCAATGAATCAGTTAAAAGACATAACTTGGTGTTTGCATCTATGAAAACTTCTGCCTTAAGGTTTGTATATTTTCATCCTCTCTTTTTAATGAATTTATGGACTTGTCTACTTCCATGGCATTTCCAAGGGTAAACAATAAGGCAGAGACCAGCGCAAAATAATCCAGATTTGAAAACTAAATTTTTCGCAATAGGCGAAAATATTTGTACACATAGTGCATTTTTTGTGCACAAACATTTTTCCATCTGAACTCCGTTTATTAAGAAAACATCGCTCAACGATTGGCACTGTCAATATTAAGTACATAATACATACGATTACCAAGAAGGCAAATACGCTATCAAGTATGGGACGTTCCTTAATTTTTTGATGCACTTAATTTTTTGTCATTACTGATCGTATATTATTTTGATACTTAATACGACAACTGATAATCTGATAACGTGTACTAATGCTGTCAGCAACTTCATATTGATCCAAAGAGGTGATTCATCCAAACGGTAATATTACTATTTGATTTCCATTCGCATGCATGCATTATGGTATTTTACTCGTCGCATTTTTTCGTCTCTAAAGAATAATTGGGATGGACAGGAAAATATTTATTCAAAATGTCTTTTAGGAAGACATTAAGTCTCCCGGGAAACTTTTCATGCAACAAAATTAGATGCATATTGTGACTTAAGTTCTTATTAGGTGTTTCTTAAGTAGCATCATGAGTAAAACCAATGCCAAAATCCGAAAACATTACAAAACATCCCTGAAACGTCGATTGAGTCTTCTGTAAATAATTGATGATTATACTGTACCACAGTGTTTTTTATTTGTAAATATATTGGATTTCATTCAAACAATATTGTATCTACTTGGACAATTTTCACACCAAATCGATTGGTATGGAAGACATTTTTTTACTTTTACCAAGTTCGCCCCTTATCGACATATTTACAAAGGCTTGTATGAAGTAGTCTCTCCACAAAGACCGCTGTGTTAACCTGGATCCCATTTCAGTCTGGCGTCCGAAGAACTGAAGAAATCACAGCAGAAAAATCTTTAACCACGGCAATCAAATAACATCGGCCTTAATTAACCACCCGACATACCATCTAAAATCTGACACGAATTGCGGCGTGAGTTATAAGAGAAATGAGACCAAATTGAGAGCAATAAGTTGAGGGAAGTACGCGTAGGGCACTTGGCCACTGGACTAGTAACACGAGGTGCCGGCGGGAAGAGGCGAAGCTAGCTGAGCTATGCAGAGGGCATACACACCAGACACGACGAATTCGTTCCTCTTTTACAGAGAGGAATGAATATGATACACTGACGGCAGACTAGACTCTAGATTTCTAGACTCGGCCTAAATTTTCAGAAAATTTAAAACTTATTAAATCTGGTAGTAAGGATTATGCAATTTTAAAAAATTGTCTTAGTATAGTTAAGTACACACGTAATATTCGCCGAATCTCGTCAGGTTAAATTCGATTTTGTCTAATCTTCTAAATACCCTTGGAAATGGATATATCCACAGCCATTATGATGAAAATACGTATGCACATTTTTAAGTGCTGATTATTAATGGAAAATTGCGAATGCATTTTCACAGCCGTGGAACAATTTTATCACATCAGCTCTGACACCTTATCCAAACCATAACCTTTAAACCGAAGACTGATTTGACAGCCTAATCTGGATAATCATCTCGTGCTTAGCCATACTATTTTCTGTTTCTATTGCTCCTTCACGGTGCTGCCAACAATTTTTTAGATGCATTTGGTATCATACAATCACAAAGATAGCGTTTAACTGGGTGTGCCCCGGTAGTTGAATGTTGAGCCCAGGACTGTCGTATTGGACAATCGGAATCTTCTCATCACAACTTCAGAACAAAAACAGCAGCTTGACAAACTCTTAAAATAACGATTTATTACCTATAAAAACTTAGGAATGAACGCTAAACGACTCAAAAATAACAAGGCTCAATATATATATCTCCGCTTTCAGGTGGAGGTACTGAAAAACTTGTTACTCGCCGAAATTAATTAGGTTTTCTTCCTAAGATACTAAGTAAAAATTACAGCAACGCGGGTCCCAAAATTTAGCAAGTATAATTTCAATGGCGAAGTAAGATGTCATGAACTAGAAAAGGTAAAATAATCCACGAATATGTGGGGTCGTTAGAAAGAAAAAAAACATTAATTAATGCTAAAAGGATAATAAGGCTAGCAAAATATGCGCTTACAAAATGAAAATAATCGGACAATTTAGTAGAGACATGAAGAAACGATAATATTGTAACACGGTTCTTAGCATCGAATTTTTGATGGATTTCGTTATGAACAAGGAACAAGATTGAAGATAATTGCAAAATTCTAACATCCTGCTATGATAATAATGGGATAAGTGTAATGGGTAGAATGGAATAGAATTTTATTAATCTAGAAAAATAAATAAACATTAGATAAGCTGGAAAATGGAGTAGTTTGGTGAAGAAAAATCGAAAAAATAGAAAAAGGGGAGGAGATTTGAAAGGCGGCAGAAGTTGAATTCCATAAAATGAGAACGTCGTACAGCCAGGAAACGTGAAAAAAAGAGGTATTTTGGAGAGTAGGTGTAGGAGAGGGATAGATATTATGAAGGCAGAAGAATAAAGTTTCAATGGTTATGAACTGGTTAAAACCTCCAAACCCTACATCATATTAAAGGAACCACAAAAAAAACAACCTATAAGTGACAAGTACACTAACATTTACAACAATTATTTAGAAATTGTAATTGGTAACAAACGAGTTTCTATTTTTTGGCAAAAATGCCAGCAATTTAAACTCAAGGGCTTAAGGGATTAGAAGATGCCGCTATTAATTTTGAGTGCAGGGGAAGGTTATACGAATAACAAATCATCCCGTACTGCCACATCCTTCTTCCGTGAATGCCGACATTCTTCCAACGACCGCGCTCCTTTCCCCGGCGTCCGAAGCCATAAGCGCTGCCCTCCCAAGACCGCCCATGCCGCTTGTGCGGCCCATTAAAAACATCCCTCACCACCCCCTCACTCACTGAGGCCGCTAAGGATTCTATTCTCAACACGCCTCGACGGGACATAAACACAAATTAGCGGCGCGAAGAGAGGCGGATTGCGGTGCAATTTGGCGAGATAAGAAAAGGAAGGAAAATAGCAAAAAGCAGATGACAACGAGACAAAAGCGGGTTAGGGACAGCAGAGAGATAGAAGTGAAGGGAATACCCACTTCTCTTTTTATATCACTTTTGGCATAACTGAGAATAATATCTATAAAGGTACTCATTTAATTTATTCAACACATTTTCATTGAAAATGAAATCCATAAAGACGCATTGTCCAAAGGTCATCCCGCTTGGATTGCGCCATTGGAGCCATCCCAGATTAATTTTTTTAATAATAAAAATAATGTCTCGAGTAATGAAAATATTTTTTACCCAATGATAAAATAGATAGTTTTGCCGTAAAAGGCTGCTATAACTTTATACATATGAGAAATTCAAATTAAAATCAGCAAAGAAGTCATTTTTTATTCCGTTTAACGATAGAGATACCAGCCATTAACTTTTGCAACCTAATATCCAGAATTAAAATAATATTCTACCAAAGAGATTACTCTTCTCATGATTCTGTCAATTCAAAGAATTGAAACTCACTTTTGCGTAATAATTATAGAATTTATTTGTTAGATTAGAATGTATTTGAATTGTCATAGCTATCTTTGAAATTTTGTGTTAGGCTCGCGCCCCAGGTTTTGTTTTCCCACAAATTAACGTCCCCCTTAAGTGCTAAAACTGCCGTTTTTGATGATTTGACCGGCTTCGCCGCTTGAAGTCCATCCACGGCTTTAACCCCGATGACAAAATGGACTGAAGCCTCTTTGAAGTGCTTCTTTCATCTAAAATCCCATTTTAAGTGTGGCATTTGTCCTTTTCCAGGAAAATAGCCCTCATACGAGTGTTAAATAGCCTCGTTTCCTCTTAAATAAAGCCATTTCTACGTCTCCGTCACGGTTGTAAAATTAATGTGTATCGTCGGTATCTCGCAGTGTGGGAGGTGTACCCGGATGAAAGAGCTTAAGAATGCAGCGAATGAGAATCTGAGGGAAGTTGATAGCGAGTAATGCTGCGGATGTGGAAGAGGTCGGAAAATAAGTCCTTGGAAGAGCGAATTTTCATTGGACAACAGTGGAATACATGCCAATCCGGCAAGAACGAACTAAGTATGGTTAAAAATACAAAACTCACCGGGCATAACTAATTCAAACAAGGGCGCTATCGGGAATAACAATTCGAGAATACCTTCCTGACCGTGCTTTGGAAGTAAGATGAAATAATAAACTATTAAATTATTCCTTTAGATATACTATGAGTCATTTCATTTGCTATGAAACAGAACCAGTTACTATCGAGTATCACGGCCTCACGGCAGCCAGAGGAGAATTATATTGATCACTTCAAGAAACTAACAATTTAATTTATGAGAAAGTTTTAGTTAGAAAAACAATTCGACGAAATATTTTGTCTGATGTTAAAGTGATTATAAACTGAAAATGAGCCTTTAACCATATTTAGTGGAAATTAACTTAAATTGGACTTGTTTAAGTTGTTGATCCACCTCACCAGAATTGTTCCTGACTATCTACTTACTTAACGTTAAATCATTAATGCAAATAAGTGTGTGGAATTATGAGAGAGAGAACGCAATAAGGACTCAATTCACCAAGATGTCACCGTTTTTTTCTTTATTCATAAGTAACTAATTTACGAGTCCACTTCAGGGTTAATTCATGAAATCGAAAAATTAGTTTTAAAAACTGGGTATGATATCTATCTCGTGTATTGGCTTTAACCAGCTTTGAATAAAAACAAAATTTAACAGCGATGACTCAAGGTTTTACTAGTGATTCATGTTAGTTTTTAGAACTGTCTATCAAACGCGTATTCTGGTAGCATAGCCGTGTTTAGGTTAATTCAATAACACACGATTATTAAATCCACAAGTCAATTTCGACTCAACATCTGCAAAACGTCTAAGCGAATAATCCGGAGACCTTTAAATCACATCAACTTGTTCCAAGCTTTTTATATGATAAGGCAGCCACTCATTTTCTAGATTCCAACTCCCGGATTTTTTCCGACATTTCCGACGAACATGCGGTCTTTTTCACGATTATCCCAAAGTCTCCTGAACATGACTTTCTGTGTTTACCCATTCGTCGCTGCGCATGCCACCGGTATCGCCGTCGTCGGTTCTGCTCGAGTATTGGTTTAGTAAGAAAGTAAGTAGTAGTAATTTATTGGTTACCACGACCGATGGGGTAAGGAGGGCTGGTCACTTTGGACATTCTGACATTGGACATTGGAGTCACTTGACTACATTGGGCACATTCACATCGCGAATTCCCTATCTGCATGTTGTATTTATGACTTGTCAACAAAATTTAACTGTATTCCCAATTTTCCCTGCAACTTGGAATACTTTAATTGATTCCCGATTTGTCCATGATATTCCGACGCTCCCCAATGCGAGGCAACCCTAAATAACGGAATTTGTATTTAATTCACTAGAGAATATTAAACTCATTCAAAAATTATTTATAGCTTCAAGAAAATGAGGCGTGGGTAAGTGCTATGGGTAAAATATTGGAGTGATACACTCAGAGAAAGGATATGACTGCCTATTGAGCGAGAAAAATTTTAAGGTTCCCTAGGGACTAAATTTAGCAATGCCTATCGAGCACTTTATACACAACAAATTGAATGCCTAAAATATATCAAGGACCATTGGATATCGACATAAAGCTGTCTTTCCTATCTTGTCCTCTTTTGTTTGCTCCTTAGTCTAAATCCACTTTTATCCATGCATGGAGGAAGTGTAACGATAGAAATTCCTGTAAAAAATCTAGACATTTTGATACCAGTTCCTGAAATTTCCATTCACTAGAATCATTTGAGTACCCAATAGGAAGGCGAACGTGATAGCAGCGTTTTAACAATTAATTCAAGCATTCTTGGTGATTACGTTCTACAGAAATTTATGCAAATATGTAAAACTACATGCGAGCAGCGAGAAGAGTGAATAGTTATATGGCTGAATCCTACCCTCACACAAATTAATTTTATTATGTTTATTGCATTTTATCAAACCATGATCAAGAAAAATTGACATCTATAAAAGATTTATTCAATTAATTAACATATTATCAATTTAATCGCACCCAAGGGTTGAAAAATCCTGGATTATAACAGTTGAAATGATAGAAGATAGTCTTTGGTGAAATGGATGAATAAGCATAACCTTCATTATCACAGTTTGCAAATAAGAGTAGTGTTGCAGTATCTCTAACAGTTATTCCGTAATCTGTCAATCTTTTCGCTCCTTCTTAACGCCTTGCGCTAATGATTTTTTTTCTTCACCTACTTCACATCATTCATCCGTATTTTTCCTCTGTAGTTTCGCATTCCCTTTAATGGTTCACTCCATTACGGCTATCAGTAAACGACCGAGACGCAAGATGTGTCCAATTAGTTTCCCTCTCCTTCTTGTAAACACCATCCATAAAATTCTCTCTTCATCCAATCTACGAAGTATTTCTTCTCTTACCACTCCGTCTATCCATTTTATTGTGGTCATATTTCTGTTGAACCATTCCGTCATTTCTCATATTTTTCTCTGGCACTGAAATTGGTTATTTTTCACAGCTATAGGAAAGTTAAATCCAAATAACCCATTGACTTATTTACTGTGCCAAGGCAAGAAATATTTGACTCGTGCCTCCTCTGATAGAAAGCCTTCATCACAATCTTCTATTATTTCATTTTTGCTTCATCCACCACGTGCGACCTGGCTTTATAAACAGCAAGACTCTTCCACCTGTTCGTCTTTTCCGATTTTTAATTGAAAATTGTCTGCCTAATTTCGAATAAAAACTTTAAGTTTTATTTTTATTAATTTTTAAGTTGTATTTTTGCCAACCTCTTCCCCCAAGAGGCTACAAAACACTCGTCAGGCATAATTTCTTTTCCGCAAGTTTGGCTAAATAGTCCGTAAACTGCACAGAGTTAGTTTAATTTCTGGGATATTCAGAAAAAAAACAAAGATAATAGCTTTTATTGGAAACTAAAGACTAGCTTGCGATCAAAAGTACGCTCAAATAAAAGGAAATAAGAAAGCGATAGTGGTAAACATAAGAAAGAAAGAACTCTCAATTAAATCACCAGCGAAGGAAACAGTACCTGGGAGTAATAGAAACAGGTTTAATATCCGAAGAATAATTACTTCAGGAAATGGCACAAACCTGTAAATTCAGTTGGGACACATTTTAACAATAGCGCGGTTGCAAATAAAATATATGCAGTACGATTTAGGGGGGATGATCTACAGAACAAGGATTAGAAGAAGCAGATATCGGGGCTACATATACATAATGAGACAACTAATAAATAATTTTCTCGGGGAGCATAGGAAAATGAAAATAAGTGGGAGAAACGGATAATATATAGTGAAAAACAAACTGGAAACATCCGGAAACAACACTTATAGAATGAAGGACCGTAATGGAAGGAACGGTGGAAAATGAAGGCATGGAATGAATCACATGAAACAAATATGGAAAAATTTCAATGAAATAACCTCTGATTGAGTGAAGAAATTGACAGAGAACTGGAGCGATATCACGCATATTTGTTTCACATTATCAAGACGGCCAACCAAAAAAGATTTTTCACAGCAGTTTTGTTTCGATATATCAAAAACGTTGATACTGTTTACTAATTCATTGCGCGAATAACAATAAATAAAACGCGAGTAGGAAGCCCTGGGAGAGCATCAGAGGATTCCTCCGAATGGACAGAATGACCGATAACGTAATTTGGTGGCATTCGTTTTATAAGTTTATACCATCAAATTAAAATTTCTACTGTGGTTAGCCACTGTAGCTTTTTTCCTTAGAATAGTTATCCAAGCTGTCAAACCTCATTAGCGATTTACAAATTACTCGGTGCTAATTCACAATCAGGTACGAGAAGAAGACTGGAATTTATTGAACGAGTACACAACCGACTTAAGAGCATATGCATGCATAATGACGCAACGACGTCCAATGAAACTACCGCGTCCATCATGATGATCTACGAGCACCCTCGACTATTCTTCGCATTAGAAGTCAAACACCACCACTGGAATTACACCTCGCGGTAGAAAGTTACAACATTTGACATTGCCTCAGCGTAGCCAGAGTTAAATTGCCAATCTTACGTCTTCTCCTTGGAAATATTCCAGGCGCAGTGAAATCTCCGCTCAAACGGCTTTTACAGACCACACGCATTTCACCTTCACTGGAAAGACTAATAAAAGATGGAAAACGGAGAAAAATGCACCAAGACGCGGTGGAATTCCAAAATACTATTAAGGAAAAATTATGACTTTCTAGGGAGCAAATATCTTCACCTGCTAATTGCGGACGCAATTTTAGTTCTTTTGCGGGGAAAGGGCGGTTACCATTCACTCAACTAATATCATGCCGAAAATCTGCGTCAGCGTACATGACCACTATATTTCAATACATAAATCTACCTCACGTATTTTCCAAAAAATATTTTTTAAATTTTGATTGCTCTAGACAACACCGGGGAATATCGATAGTTTAAATGAAGTATCTGAATTGTAAACGTTAATATTGGCTGATCTAATTCGAGGTCTCATATCTTAAAAATACACATTTCTTCTTTGATGACTCGTTTAATTTACAAGTAATAATTGCATATGTAATAAAATGTACCAGATGAATATACAAGCAAACCAGGCGGCTTAGCAGGAGGGTTTGAGAGCTGGAAGAAATGTTTGCTAAGGTGTGTCGTCAGTCAAGGCATGTACTTTTGGGGCGACCAGTTCGATTAAGCTGTATCCGTCGAAATAAGTTATAAAATCAGTCCTGTCTTTTTTTGATCACATCTTGTGTTTCAGAGCTTTCCTTAGGTGAAGGTTATGGGTACTTCCTCGAATTAAATTCTGGATCACTGGGTACCCGCATTCAGATTGCATAATCGTAGTCACCGTCATATTACACACCTAACGAATTTCATATCTCTTCTTCACTAATTTCAAAGGAATTGACTCGTATAAATAGTCAAAGAGATCAATAAGGCATTATGAGAACTGGAAATATTACTAAACTCACTTTCATGTTAAACTGATAATACAGGGTCGCACCCAAAAGTGGTAGGACTGATTTTTTTGCAAGAATTTTATTGACGATGTACTTACATCGACTTAATAATCTTCAAAGTATGTTCCTTGAGCTGCTACACACTTAGTATAACGTTGCTCCCATTCCCCGTACGCCCGCTGGAAATTTTCTGTGGGGATACCGTTGATGACCCTCGTTGTAGCCTCTTGAACGGCCTTTATCGAGTCAAAACGTCGTCCCTTGAGCTGTCTTTTCATCAGGGGGAAGAAGAAGAAGTCCGGTGGTGCCAGATCGGGAGAATAGGGCGGGTGCGGCAACGTGGCAACGCCGTATTTGGCCAGTAGCTGTCTGACGACGAGCGCGCCATGGCACGAATTTTCGGCACCATCTTGGCGCACACCCTGCGCATGGCCAAATCCTGTGAAATAATGCGTTGGACGTTGGATGCAGAAGGACCCAGCTGGTCTGCAATTTCTTCACTGGTTAAGCGTCGGTCTGTGTTCAGCAGTGCCCGCACTCTGTCCACATTCGTGTCGGTTCTTGCCGTCGATGGCCGTCCGGAGCGATGGTCGTCTTCAACGAGCTCCCTACCCTCTTTAAACAACTTGTGCCACTCAAATACTGTGGAACGACTTAAGGCAGTGTCCCCATAAGCCTGCTTGATCATATCGAGGGTCTCAGTTGCCGTCTTACCGAGTTTCGCACAAAACTTCACGGAATAACGTTGCTCTAAATTCAGATTCATTTTGTTTTTCGACGCGGACCAAAAACTTGCTTCACTAAAAACGATGTCCTCACTCAACGACAGCCCGCAGGCAACTGATGTTGGTGTCGGTCTGTTGCTAAGAGCCCCCTCCACCTTACCCTGCCAGGCAGACCCCCCTCCACCTTCGCGCCAGAGAAAATCAGTCCTACCACCTTTGGGTACCACCCTGTACCAACGCTTCTGCCGCATTTTAAGGAGTCGCATTGGACCAGAATAAAAGGAGCCGGCAGTAAAGGAGCGCCACCACAGATTTGCGCGAAGAATGAATTCTTTATGTCACTTCGCTTCGGTCAGTCTAGAAGGAAATACATTATGGCTAAGCCCAATGATCACGGGTTCGATACGTTAGGTATGGAAACGGCAACAATCGATCTTATGTAGAAATTCGATCAGAAGAGGACGGAAGCAGGCAATGGCTAAAGCATAGATAATGAGCATAACGAAACGAAGAGGAGGTACAGGAACTTTGACAGAGAGGATAAGAAAATATGGGATAATCTGGGGGCATACGGAGTGAAACTTGAGCCAAAGAGTGAGGTACATAATTTTGAAGAGAGAAATCGAAAGGGACTCAACAGAAGGCAAATTTTCGTTTAAATTAATTCGCTGCACTCAAAGATAATGGATGTTTAAACCAGCTATTTTAATGCTAATGGCAGCTGAACTGGAACAAGTAGGTAATCGATTAGCTTTACGCCATGAAACCACGAAAGCCTACAACCACAGAAGCTTCGATTTAATCCACAACGCTCAATCGTGTTTCAGCGTGTATTTCAGACGCAAATTCGTCACTCAGGACACTCACTTATCTCATTGCCACGTGAGGAAACATAACAAACGGGAAATATTCCAAAATGTGCAAAAAACACTACATGTAGATATTGCAATCATCTGTAGACATATCTTAAAAAAAACTATAGGGTGATTTATCCCTCAACAGGGAGATAGCATTGGCTTGGTAAACGATCGAAGTTTCTCCCTGACCAAGACTTTCGTGTTCCGTGCACGGTTGAGAGAGAAGGCGGGCGGACGAGAGGAGCAACATCGGAGATGGCCCTCTTCCTCCTCGTGAGTCCGAAGGGAAATGGAAACGTTGGCACACCCTTTTAACGCATCCCCTTGCTTCTCTGACTCGCCGCTCGGTAAGTACACACTGGTGGCGGCGACAAGAGGGCGCGGCTCGAGATGGAACAATCGAAAGCGCATCCCGATTCGCCTCGGAGAGCGAAAGCACCGTGACTGATTGAGGGGACCCATTGTTTTCATGGAAGGGAAAGATGAGGGGAAAGAAATGCTATGCCCTCCTCGGGGGGAAGCACGGGCATTTTCGTGAAAGCGGAGAGTGGATAGTATGGCAATGGCATAAATGATATATGAAAGGCGTAAAATGGAGTTGGAATATCATATCGTAACCTATGCACAAGAAGTTTCTAATAAATTCCGGCCTTACATTTTGCAATGAGTAAAAATTAATGGGGCATCATTGAACCCCTATCAGTTTGGGTGCAGTAAACTCTATTGCAGGCGGGAAGACCCCCTGAACAGTACGTATGCAAATATTACTAACGAATATTTCTAACCCATTGCATTAAAACGATTTTACCAACAAATTGAAATTATAAATGTCGTAACGTACTGATTAGTTACTTATATATTAATGACTACAACATCACCGAGAAAAAATATTTTTGAAATGATATCAAAGGCAAATATGCATCAAATAAATACAGGTAAATAAAGAATAATTAATCTCAAAGTCATAATAAAATCTTCCTGTCCACTTAGTCAAAAGAAATGAGAGTATCTTCTTCATGAAACTATAATTTAAATAGCTTTGAAAATTACTGGTGTATGCTTCCGAGAGCTTCCGCGAACGCGTGTCCAATTTCTCGCAACCATTGCGAATCTCATCTTCGCGGGTATTTCAATGGCCATTGCTAAAAATCAACTATGCTCTTGGAGAAGTCATTGAGAGGTGGTGGGATGCTGAAGGTCGTTTAAGAGATAGGAGACTATTGGGTAGGAGGGTGATAAGAAGGAATAGAGACGACTTTGAGAGGAAATAAGCGCTAAAAAGCATGAAGAATCTGAAGAAAGTAATTATGAAGGAAAAATAAGAGCAACTTGGGAGGAAGTAATCATGGATAAAGATAGCTAATCATGGGTAAAGATAGCAAAAAATGATCAGAGACCGCCAAAAACGACCAATTAGATTTAAGTAGATTTTCTACGTTTCTGAAAACAGGTTCATACCTACTGATAGGATCATACATAAAAGATAAGTCGAGGTTCAGGAACCAGAAGTAAAGTTTTGAAGAGTGAGTTCAACAGTATTGGATCAGGAAATTTTTACGACGACGGTGGCGAACTTTTAAGGTATTAGAAACACTACTGAAGCAACTACTAGAAGTCGCCATAAAACTTTCAATGAAATTATGATGGATACAATGAATAAAATAATGAATTGTGGTGCCTATAGAAATCAAACCTGGCACAGCAGCAATCTACAGTAGCGATAGCAAGTGAACGATTTACAGCAGAAGGGAGGATAGTTAACATGAAGACGCCTTAATAGGAAACAGAAAATTAGGTAGAAGGTTATAAATACACAAAGTATGAGCGATACACTACATTAATAATGATCAAAATCAAAATCTAGTCCATTCAAGCGTATGTCTCGAATAGGATAGATAAGGGGTTCCCAAACTATATATCGCGGAACACTGGTATTCCGCTGAACTTGAAGAGGTGTTCCAAGATAATTTGGAAAGACTTCATACCCTGCAATAGATTTAAAGGTCTGCTACTATCTATTCCAGACAATTAATGAAAAGTAACTTTAAATGTCATACTTTATGTATGTGCGCGCGTGTGTGGATAATTTAAGCAAAATCCCACTACCAATGCACTGACCTTCACACCAACCGCTCGCGCGTTCCTACCAGTTCCTACTTTTATAACTCAGTGCTGCTCTCCCTAGGCTGCTGGTTGAAATAATAACAAACACAAATCTAATCTTGGATATTTTAGTAGAAATGAAGAGCACTTTCCATCTTTTTACATTTGGAAATGTCTTAAAAATGAAATCACAGCTCTCCTCCACTCTTCATCAAAAGACAAGTCTTCGGGATCAGTGTATTAATTCGAGAGTATAAGGTTAGCGAGAAATTTCATAAGACCGTGTTGTTTTTTAACTTTCAATTTTGTTTGGCTTTGAACTGAATTTTTTTGTTGATAAGTTTGTCCTTATTGCAAAATTTAAATATTATTTAAAAACTACTCATGAATTTTTGGTTAAAAACTGGAACTTTAAGGTAAGTAATTCTACTGATACGCCCAATACGTCTATCATTGAAGAATAAAATCATCGAAAACTCGTAGTTTCTTCAAAATCTAATATTGAAGAACAGGTGTCATCTACGAACGTATCAAAACGGAAGTGCGATGAAATTTATTTAAACTTAGGATTCACGTGTATTGGCAATTCGGATGTTCCTGATGCAAAGCGTGATTTATGCCGTAAAATACTAGCAAACGGTTCTTTGGATCCAGCAAAACTCCACAGGTACTTCAAAACGACACATAGTGATTATAAAAAATAGCACTGAATTATTTAAGAGACAACGTGGCTCAAAGATTTACTCATGTGTCAATACTTACAAGGACAAATTACTGGAGAAGATATATTTAACTGCAATAATGATAACATCACACATCAAGAGATAGGTTGGGAGAAGTGTATTGATATTTGTGCAGATGGTGCTCGAGCTATGGTAAGAAAGATGAAAGGTGTGGTATCATGTATCCAGTAAGAAGCTACAAGAGCCACCAGCAGTCATAGTATTTTGCATATGCAAGCACTAATGATTAAAATAATTTCCAAGAATTTTCAAAATTTTATAGATGAAGCCGTACAAGACTATGTAAAATCAAGACCACTTCAATTCAGATTATAAAATGTTGTGCGATGAAATGGGCAGTGGGCAAAAAGCACTATTATTATATGCTGAAATGAGATGGCTATCCGGATGGAAGGCACTATTAAGACTTAATGAACTTCGAAGTGATGTATTGGTCTTCCTGAAGACACAAATTAATCCAGTACAATTACAAAACTTGTTAAAATTTTAACAAAGCTATCATGGTTGATAAAATTTGCATATCTGCCAGACATTTTTACCAAGTGTAACGAAGTTAACTTATCATTACAAGGAAAAAATTACAATTTTTAATACAAGAGATAAAATTGCATCTTTAGATAAAAAATATAATTTTGGATTTCATTAGTTGAATCTTATAATTTTGATTGTTTTCCTGCCTTACATGAATGTTTGAATGAATTAATTTGAAAGTGGATTACGACGTTTCCAAAGCATTTTTAGAACACCTACATAACTTGAAATCAACTCTTTTACAAAATTTTCCGAAATCTACTAAGGATGATTCCTGGGCTGGAAATTCATTTCCCATAACAGCAAAGCCAGTAGACTTAAACGTAAGTGACTATGAAAATCTGACTGATTTAATTAGTGACTCTGATTTGAGACACAAATAGAGAGATAAGCCTTCATATGATTTCTGGGCGAGTTTGTCAGAAGAGTACATCAATGTATTAAGACATGCTATTATTGTAAACAAAAAAATGCCGAGACCGTAGACTTGATTGGCATTAAGTGATAAATCATTATTATCATTTATCACTTAGTGCCAATCAAGTTTACGGTCTCGGCATTTTTTTGTTTACATTGATTCACGATCGTAGCTACATTCCTTGTATATTTAAAAAGCTATTATTGTTTTACTTCCATTTTTTACAACCTATTCACGCGAAGCGGGATTTTCTTACTATGCTACAACGAAGTCAAAGTGCAGAAACAGACTCGATGCCAGATCAGATATTAAAATACAACTCACCAATATTGTGCCTGATATAAGTATAATGCTAAGTATTCCGTAAAACTTCCCAGGTTTGCGAAGTGTTACATTGCAGAAAAAGTTTTGGAAAGCCTGTCCTAGATAATATTAAAGAACCGTTCAATAAGGATTGGTCATAAAAATGAATTTTATTATGCACAGTCATCATCAGTGGTATTCCACTAGACAGGTCCTAACTGTTCCGCTACCCTTTTCTGTCTTGTGTATCCTTAATAACTGCATAACAATCCCCCTTCACAGCGTACAGAAACTTTCCTTCTTCTCCCTCCCCCCCCAAAGATCTCTCGGTTGTTCCTGACAACCTCTCATCAAGGAATCCTTTCTCAGTACATTTTTTTTTGCCAGTTCTTTCTCTTTATGATGGCATCAAACGAGCTTCTTCCTTCTCCGAACTTCTCTTTTCTTTACTCTATCCGACCACGGTATCTTCAACATTTTTATCCAAACCCACATTTCATAATCCTCTGCATTTTCTCTGCTAAAATGAGGGACACGGTCCATTTCAAAAGAACCTGGAACTACTGTCACTCCACTAACACCACTACTTCCACTGCGAGAGAAAATCGTGGAATTACGTTAACAGCAATATTAGAAACACTGAATATTTCATTGGGCACTACTCACATGTTGGTAACAGAATCACTACACATGAGACACGTTTGTGCGCGATGGGTACCGCGAACTACGCGATTATCTCGCGAAAATCATGTTCGTCATCATCTCTATAGTCCAGACTTAGCACCATAAGATTTTATCCAGCTTTCCAACTGGAGGAAAAAAAATCGTAATAAGCGTTTTTTCATCCTCAGACGCTGGCAAAAACGAACCTAACATGTCACAACTTTCAATGAAACTTGCATCACACACATTACATATCAAACTAAAAACAATCCAAAACAATTGATTTTCGTACAATGTGTTATAATTATAAAACATATTATCACACATCACTGAATAGTCCTCTATATAGTTTATTTCATTGGCACAGTAATCCCATCCCGAATATTTTTAATCTGGATATGGGATTCCAAGATACCTGATCTACGTCCGCATCATCATCTGCGAACCTACTACAAAATATATAATTAACATAAATATTATGAAAAATTATTTAGCAATAGCTAAAATTATACAATTCCTCGTTAGCATAAGCTTTTTCAAAAAACCCAACAATGTCTCCAGAAGCGTAAGATGCGAAAAAAGTTCTAGGCAATTAATTCCTGAAGGCTTAAATCGAAGGAATCACCAATGAAGTAGATGCTAATTTTTACTTCAAAAAAGTTCAGATCATGCACCACATAACATGATAATCGAATAGTGATACGGTGGGATTAATGGCAAAGAAGTAACCTTGGTTCGGGACTCTCTCTTTGACCGCAAACAAAAGGATATAATTCTGATGATGGAATGTGATTTTATAAAAGCAGCCTGTCTGGGAGAGTGATTGGCCTGATTTACTTCAATGTGATTAGCCTCAATTTTACTCATTTCGTTCATCAAACCTGATTATTGCGAAAAAACCAACAATGACAGATAATTTCCTACTGCCCTCTACCGTGATATGAGAAATGAAACAGCACTATGAGGCTCAGAAAAGCGATATCAATAATATGTATTTGTGATTGATACTACTTGTAGGAGTAGGGTCTCCATTCAAGACTGAAACAAGTACGCGTTAATGCATTTCTGGTCAAATAAATCCACTCTCAACTTACAACGATGGCTCAGCGTAATGAACGTTGTTTAATAATGAATAAGTTTAGCGAGCTTAGGTGAAGTACTTAGACTCACATCAAGATAGGGCATGAAATGGCAAAGCATGTTTGAAACACATTTGGAGATACATTACAGAAACGTCTCCATCCGACGAGTAGCCGAGGAGTACCCAAATGCAAAAGTGAAGGAGAGGCTCCATTTCGCGTTTGGTAAACTTTAACTTGAAAACGCACCGAACATTTGATACTCAACACAGAAGGTCCTAACTTCGGTATTGAACAAGCTGTTCGGAAACCCAGTTTCGTGTCAAATCGTTAACCGAAAACAGTTGAGTAAAACACCATACAATTCCTGGAAAACCTGGCAAAGCTCATCGTGCGTGACACCATTGAGATGAACGGATATCATTGTACCGCGCACTTTACAGCTTATAAATGATAGCAACGGTCTGCGCAACTCCTCAGTTTGAGTCACCTGGGGCGGTCCAAGGTCCTTAATTCCTTTACTCCTTCCACTCTGGCTGTTGATTTCTTCCACAAGTTCGTAAGTAGTGTCTCGTCGAAAATGATCCAGGGCTCGTTCACAAGATTACCTTTTGTTATTCACCACAGTATTAACGATTTGCGAATGCACGTAAAGAGCCATTATAATAATCCTGCCCGCATAATAGGTACAAGGTTACGTCGAGAGAGCACAGCAAGAACATGCACATAATTTCAAAGGCAATCATACATGTAAAAGCTTTACATAAAAAGACAAAAGAATTGTCAGGACGGGGCAATGAAAAACACTACGCCAATCATGTAAGATATGACATTAAATTAGAATCATTTCTATTTCTATTAGAATCATATTCTAATTAGAATTGACCTGAGGGTCCCGTGTTCGATTCCCGGGCAAGGCACTCTGGGCACCTGCAGCTCCACCCAAGTTATGTGAATTTTTGGGTACCAGATTATATATATGACATTGTATTCAACCCGAAGGTATATATACACACACACACACACACACACATATATATATATATATATGGCGGGTCGTGGTGGTCTAGTGGGTAGAACGTTAGACTACTGACCGGAGGGTCCCGGGTTCGATTCCCGGCAGGTGCCCAAAGTGCCCAAGGCACTTTGGGCACCTGCAGCTCCACCCAAGCTAGTTGATTTTTCGGGTACCAGATCTTCCTGGGAAACCATAACCGGCACAGGGAAAGGAACTGGCCCCCCTACCCTGATGTGTGAATATTCACACCCCGTATAGGGTGGTACATGGGTGAGCTCTACCATCACCTACTAAACCGACCTTCGGGTTGATTACTGTGTTTATGGTTTATATATATATGTTGGAAATGAAGGATATACCAATATACCAGGCACGTAGATTGAAATAAGACGTAGAAAAGCGAACACTATGATAAAGAGATGAGGCTGGCTAGCTAAAAAAGTCACAGAAAATGATATCAAACAAATCAGTAGAAATTGATAACATCCCACAGGATTACTAAAAAGTTCAGGGAAATTGGAGAATAGTTTTTTGGACTTTACGTACGAGCACGTACGAGTACGAGCTACTAAAAAATTTTGAGGAAGAAATTCGGATAGAAGATTTCATTTAATGTATTTTTATTCCTCTCCCCAATATAAGTATTATGGGAAGTCAAATGAAAACCGAACACCCGTCATACCACACGCTCCGATAAAAGCTAGCTTTTTACGCATCGATACTGCCATCGCCATGGTAGGGGAACTGCTTAGTGAAAACTCACCGGCGCACGCAGTTGTTGGGTCATGTCCTTTTTGGGACGCGGACTGATTGTTGCAGCGGGTGTTCGGTTTTCAGTTGACTGCCCCTCCTAATTCAGCTGTATACGAAGGAAATATAGGATCGAATCATTGTTGTATTCATTAGCTTCAATAGATTATTACTAAATAGTGCGAACAACTACCGAAGATACTCGTATTATCAGTTTGGTTTTAGAAAGCAGAGATGAACATGTAATGCCATTTCAGTAATGAGAACATTAATACAAATGAGCATCGAATATAATCAGGATGCCTTTGGGTTCTTCGGGATTTTAAGAAGACGGAGAAGAGAACAGACAAAGAGGGATGAAAAAGTTTTGAATGTATTGATTGGGTAAGAAAGGTAGTTACCAAATAAAATACAATGAGAACAGAAATGTTAGGTGTAGGAGGAATCAAGAGGCTTTCGAAGGCCGTTACATAAAGTAGAATGTTAAGTAAGAGGGAAAGAGGAGGAATAGAATAGAATTTTTGGACGACATGAAGAAAAGTAAAATATACAAGGACTCGAGGAAAGAAATAATTCAGGATAAACACGAGGAAGTTCATGTTACAGGTAAAACATAATGTAGTTAAGGACCGTCCAAAATCTCATTAATGTACAATCTCGTATGTGATACTTTTAAAGAAAAATTTTCATAAAAGTAAGGTTAACAATTTCAAGAAGATCACTTTCCGAAATATTGGGAAAAAAATTTAAATAATTTAGAGCAAGGAAATATCTTCCCGCTTGCTTTTAATTTTTAAAAATTCTTTTCAAAAGTTAAACGAAAAATTGGTAAAAGGCACACTATATAGAATATATAATAACATATAATATGTTATCATCAAGAATTCCGAAATATGAGATAAAGGTTAAGATATTGCTTCAGAGGTGTAAAAAAATTTGCATCAACAAGTGCTTCGAGACTTCGAGCACAATGGTTGATAGAACTGCACAAGGACTGGAATAATGCGATTAATTTAGTGAAAGAGGAGAGATTTTTCAATGCGTATAATCCAGTGAGAAGCTAGGGAGGAACGTTGGCGGACTGAGTGAGAAAATTGCTAGCTTAATCCAATAACTCTTCCCTGCATCACCAACATGTGGACATTTATTAAACCAGAGATAATAAATTTTTATGAAATGCTGGCAACTCTATAAACGCTAATTTAATAAGAAATCAATAGTAATTGCATCACGCATAATAATTCCTT
Source organism: Hetaerina titia (assembly GCA_037158775.1). Taxonomy (NCBI): domain Eukaryota; kingdom Metazoa; phylum Arthropoda; class Insecta; order Odonata; family Calopterygidae; genus Hetaerina; species Hetaerina titia. The sequence continues at coordinate 88,125,883 of CM073777.1, forward strand.
TGAGAAGCGCTCAGAGGTATTTTCCGTTAGCCACGCCTTAAGCAAATCAATATGATATCACATAAATAATATCATAAAATGGTAGGATAGCTTATAAGAATACTAAGTCAGTCTGCAATCAGTGTCTATTCAAACCATTATTGATAAATATTAGTAAATTTTAGAAGTTGTACCAGACAATTTGTATCAGAATATTTTCGTGTAAATATTAAAGTTTGATAAAGGTACCGTAATACCTATTAAAAATTCCATCTGCATTTTAAAAGAAAAATTGAGAGGCCTTTGAAAAATTCCGTTTATACGATGTATTTATTACAAATCTTAAGATATGTCGATTGTATTAACCGGGAAATTTGCTCGTAGTTTTTTACGAAGATAAAGACACGTAATAATTTGAATTTAAATTTACTCACAACTGCGAGCATTCCTTATGTATTTGACACATACTTCTAAGAGACACATTATCTGCTCGATTCCACCTTCACCACTACTCCTGTATTTGTTGAAGTGTTCCTATCTCTTTTCTTATATCTATATCCATGTGAATAATATATAGTATACATTTACACATACACACACGTACATAAATACCCGCGAGGGCTGCTTGAATGAGTGTTCATAAATTCTTATAACTGCATAAATAATTGTACATAATAATGCAACCATTTCAGAGAGTAAAAATCATTCGCCTTGACCGGGATTCGAACCCGGATCCCTCGATATCCGGATATCGAGGGATCCGGGTTCGAATCCCGGTCAAGGCGAATGATTTTTACTCTCTGAAATGGTTGCATTATAATGCACACATAGCGGGTGACTCCGTTAAAGTTACTATTACAGTTTCTTGAAAATTGTACATAAATTTATCTTCATGGTGTAATGTTGACATAAGTTGATATTAAAATAAAAGTTAGAATCTCGGTGGTATTTTGGAACAAATGGCCTAAGTGGTAGGGGCGTACGAAGAAGAATTGCACGAGGCAAAGAAGCTTTAACAAGGAGGAGGGGCTTAATGACGGGGTCGCTGAGTAAGGATGTCAAGACAAGACTCGTTAAAACTTTGATATGGAACGTGATTTTGTACGGAGCGGAAATATGGTCACTGAAGGAAGATTATAGGCATAGATTGGAGGATTTTGAAATGTGGACGTGGAGAAGAATGGAAAAGTTTAAATGGACAGAGAAGAGCAAATGAGGTTCAAGGAATTGAATAGGAAGGCAGATTTTTGGGAGTTATCCTAAGGAGACAGGAAATATGGATGCAGAGTGTTGATATGCGATGGGATGTTGAAGAGTGTGATTGAGGGAAGAACAAGGGTAAGGCAATCGAGGAAGGGATAGAGATACAGGATTTGGTGTAGACATGTTGCTGGAAATGAAGCAAGGAAATATGAAGGCTTATTTAGTGCCGGAATTCAGGTTGTTCAAATTTTGTTATAAGAGGCAAAGAAATATATCCTTGCGCCGTTGTATATTCTGCGTTTATACAAAACCTACCTTAACTGGTATAATACCAATAATAATAATGTTAACATGATATGTACTACTATATACGTGTATGTGGTACAAGGTTCATTGATTTGACAATATTAAGTCAGCGGCAAGCGTCGAAAGCTCACAAATTTTCAGTTTGTCTCACAGCAAACAATAGTTTTTATGATTAGGAGTTGTAAAAAATAAAATCGTCAGCCAAAATGATCCTCCAGAATCTCCAATGACTTTAAATAATGCACCTTGCGGAAATGTGCAATGTAATCAATTTTTCGCCAATGCACAATAAGCTCCTTTAAAATAAACTCCCTAATATTTCCTAAAATAGCTATTATCAATGTCAAATAGATATAATCACGTTGAGAGCTTAGGCAGCTTCTTAGTACGACTTGTAGCTGAGGTTATTTGCGCCATTAGGAAGAGGTGGGCAAATTGGTAGAGTTAGAATTTTCAGGGAGTGTGGAAAGGGTGGAGAGAAACCCAGTGGCGCCATTAGCCTATTCTAAACAATTAGCGCCAAGTAGTTCACAGTTTAACATCCCCTCCGACGCATGGCGTACTCCACTCATAGTACACTCCACATGACACCTGAATTGAGATCAGGATGTCCCTGACAAATTCCGCCACCGCCGGAATTTGTACCCAGACTCTTCGGGTGGAAATTCATTACAATATAATATCCCATTTTCATTTAAACAATATATATTCATTAATTTGACAACGTATTCATCTTCAACTGTGCTAAGTTCTATGGTAAAAAAATTGTATGTTAAATATATGCTTTATGTTTTGTTGGATGAAATATTATCCTTTTGGTTCAATTAATGCGTTATTTTGTCAAAAATAATCTTTTATTCTTGTCTTTCGAGGCCATTTTTGCTGATAATATTTCATCGTGCTTCAAAATATTCCCACACACAAACCGCAAAACGAGAAATTATGCCCAACACCCAGTTTAATTTACTCTGTTATTAATTGACATTCATAGAGTTCCCAAGTTAATGAAGCTAACCACACTATACGACCTCAAGAAACCACCTAGACATTCGAATCGGCCGTTGCGGTTAAGCCGTTTGGGTTCATTGATTGGTTAGCGATACGGCGGAACATGAGACGTAAGAACAACTAGGGAAGTGGCCCGATGTATTCAACAAAGCATTCGTGGGCAAAGCGTGGAGGTCATCAACCACGGCTGACAATGAGTGTAAGAGTGAATCAGCGACAATAGTTTATGTTTCCAATAGGGGTGCGGGTTCTCAGAATTAGGAAATGGAAGAAAAATGCCTTGGCATGGAATGGAAATACTTAGACAAGCTATGATCACAAACAAACCTGACATTAGTGCTACCCGGAAAAATAGGACCTACTCATTAGCGTCTTTCAATAAATTACTAATATTAAATATGCCATAAATTTCATCCAATTAAGTCTATGGACAGTGTCACTTGTAGATACATCTTTAGATAAAGAGATATTCGAAAAATATGGACTAAAATTACTTGACAAGCGTTTTGAACGATAAGTTACTTTTTTCGTAGGCAACTATCGTACTTGTACCTAAATAAATATAAAAGTGAATTTTATACAGGTAATTGAATCATTAACGCAGTTATTGACAGTTATTTTCATTTTGATAATTCATTGAACTCAAAAAATTACTAGAATATTTAATGGATTTTCGTCAGATCAATCCAGGCCTTGATAATATGTTTAGTGGGGCTGTTAAACGCTGTTTTCTTTGTGTTAATTCTCGACAAGTTCGTTGAACACACATATATTTATCAATTAAGCTATTTCATTAAAATTTCTGTACATTTCTATTGATTTTAAATGATTATTTATAACTTTCCCAAAGTTTACAAAACAAAGTATTAGTTAGAGGTATAGATAGGTCTTTTAAGGATTATGAAGGGGCATTTGTCTAATGTGTCATCATGGAGGCCAGAAAGAGAGAGCAAGGATTCTCGGTGGCCTCATTAATTTGACGTAAACTCGTAAAAAAAACTAATTCAGTTAACTCAAACCTATCTAGTAATTGGTCTGTAAGAAAATGATATCCCTGGAAAAGGAGGAATAGAGGAAGAAATAATAAATAAGGAAGCTTTGCTCTTTCGTCTCCCAAAAATAATTCGAATTTGAGATATAGGATCCTACTACATACATATACGTATTTATTACATATAAAAAAACCATAAATATAGTAATCAACCCGAAGGTCGGTTTGGTAGGTGATGGTAGAGTTCACCCAGTACTAAGCCCGTGTGAAATTCACACATCAGTTCCTTTCCCCGTCCCGGTTATGGTTTCCTAGGAACCCGAAAAATCACATAGCTTGGGTGGAGCTGTAGGGGCCTGCAGATTGACTTGCCTGGGAATCGAACCTGAACCTCCGGCCAGTAGTCCAACACTACCCTCTGGACTACCGCGACCCACATATTATAATATATATCGTCCTATTAAATCTATGGACAGAGTCACTTGTGGATAAATATATAAACATATATATATATATATATTGTTATATATATATGTAATGTGTATATATATTTATAAATATATATAGTTTCCAAACTTCAAGATAGTTTAAAATACAGTCAGCTACCTCCAGTGTAAAAATAAATGAGACAGGGTAAATAAAACCACAGCAGTTTAACAAAACAGGGCAAGAAAGATCAGTTGCATAAAATTGCACTGGTGTGAGACTGAAATGAGTTCTTGTACGGGTCTGTCGCCACCGAAGAAATCAACTAGAAAGTTAGTTTGATGTGCGAGGGGAGTGTTCACCTCGTGTTGAAGCCCTTAGGCCGCGAAATCCACACATTGGGGTTAGGGAAGGCATTTCCTTTCCCCGAAGGCCTTCTACGATTTTCCAGGAATATCTGTGCCACTAACAATTCCCCGAAAAATAGCATAGGTTGCGTAAAGTTAAGGATGCACAGTCATCCGGATTTTAATCCGGACGGACAGTTAGCAGACGGACCCGCTACGCCACCACACGCAACAGTCTCAGCGTCTAAGTTTATTTAGCAACTAAATCAGTATTGACGCTTAATATCCAAAGGTTTGGAATCCAATTGGGTTTTGGGGTCATTTTTAAACTCGTTTTTACAGTTCAATTGTCTTAATTCATTCATTTTGAAAACTATAATTCAACATTTCCATTCCAGTTGCTTCAAATAATTTCCCTCCAAACTTTTTTTGCACATATTAATGACGCTACTTAACATAGTACCGTGTTTATTTTAGAATATTGTAATAAAATCGATTACAATGCATTTATTTTATATTAAGCATGTCATCCAGCGTATATAATTCTATAATTTTCGCTGGACGCTCTAAAATTCGAAATGATGGCGTAAACATAATGAGGAAATGAGGATTATTTAAAACGAGGCAAGGGAAAACTATTTTGAAATTATCACATGTTTTGGGGGACATAAACCATAGATTTTTCACGCACCGAGGTTCTCGAAGTATTTTTTTTTTTTAAGTTTGACTGTACCAAAATGTGAATCGGAGGAATTACATTGCAATCAATACTGAGCTTCCACTTATGAATAACTATTTAAAATACTACAATACCAATGATACTAAACCTACAAGATTAATAATTCGGGCTGCTGCTACTCTGATGATTCTGCATTTCGAAGGTCACAACAAAAGATAAACACCTACTTGACAGATGCTAGTTCAATCTACAGAGCGGTGTAAGAGCGGTGCTTCAGAATTCTAGGGTTTACAACTGCCTGCCTTGTTCCCGGAATGCTTTTTAAACTTCAGGAGTACGGCTGCACTTTTCCAAACATTGAATCCAACAAATCCAAACAACTTCCGCAGATTAAGCAATACAATATAGCTTCAGTGGTATCAATAGTAGCCACATCATCCATGTAAAGTTTCCTATTGGAATGACAAAACTGCTGCTGCTAGGGCATTTTAGATTCGTTTTTAGCCAACTGATACATGGTGCATAAAGCTGAAAAGGGGCAAAATTTAACTTATCAGTCAGTCAGAGTATTCAATTGGTAAATATGTCAAATTTCATCAGGACACAGAAGCCAAATACTGCAGAAATATCCTATCCTTCAGACTCAAATTGATAAGCAAAAACATCTGGCGACCGTATCCTTCAGAAATAGTTGAAAATTTTGTAGAATTGTACGTACACATCTGTTTCCAATTCAGGACCGGAGTATGGATTATGGTTTAACGATTTATTGGTGCTATCTCTGGTACCAAGTACCACCCTCAAGGGAGTACTAACGAACCAAGAAAGACGATGAAGAAACATGAGAAATATAATACCCTCATAAGTTATTTCCTCCTTTCTTCACTATCGATGCATAATTTTCATTTAGGAAGTCTCGCATGACTTCATTATAGCCGAGGTTTAGCAAAGATAAAAATTTAAGTTTCTTTTCTAGTTGGAAAAACTTTTCGCAATCAAATAGGAAGGAAGATACATCCTCTTTAAATGGCAACCAAACATTATAGATAATAGATGTCTCTATTTTATGATATAGTCCAATCTTTTACGCTGTGTACACTCTTCATTTAAAGAGGAGGATATGTTCATTTACCCGATCTCTCAAAACCGTTGGATTGAATGCTTCGGTTAGCAATCTAATTTGATCGTCTTCCTAAATTATTTTATATGGAGCCATTTTCGTTACCACATATCCTAAACTAGTTTACAGATGAACAAGAAAATTTCATTTCCCTTCAACTCGATCCTTGCCTATTCCTAAACCTTGCTAATTCGAAAGAGAATTTCACATGCGAGTCGAAACTAAACCAAAATCTTAATACTACTGGAATTAAATGGGCCTCCTACTATGAAGTGTAACTACGTACGGCGCGGAAACGTAGTTACTGAAGCAGAGAGATAGACGTAGCTTGGAGGGTTTTGAAATGTGGTTGTGGAGAAGAATGGAGAAGGTGAAATGGACCGAAAGGAAAATAAATGAGGAAGTACTACGGATGGTATATGAGGAGAGGGGTTTTTGTTCGGAGGAATCCTTAGGAGGCAGGAAAAATAGATGAAGGGCGTATTGATCCACAGTAAGATGTTGAAGAAGGTAATAGAGGGGAGAATGTTAGGCAAACGAGGAAAGGGCAGGAACAGGGTAGGGATGTGGGACGGGATGAAGGGAGGAAGGCAGTACACAGAGATGAAGAGTGACTTGATGTAGAGTAGGTTGCTCGATTGTGTTTTGTTAGGAGTCACAAGATATTTATTGGCAGTTGCGTCCATCCGAAAACCTACCTTAATCGGTAGATTATCTTATAATAATCGAAAAACTACCCAAATTTACTATGCTTTAACCATATGCATCTGAAGTACCAGTTATCTCTAACCATCACAAGAAAAGAAAACTTGATTAATTTGTTAAACCTAATAGTAATGATACATTAGGTTGAAATTTGTTTCAATTATCTACCACATTCGGCACAAATATCGACAAAAGGACCGTTGGGATAACAGCAGGCGAGGTCTCCGTCGATTTCAGACTGTTTTCTCATGAATTCTAGATGTATCATTCGAACTAAAATAGCACTATTCCAATATTATGGTCTTCCCCATTAAGTGATAACCTTTTTCTCCAAGAGTCGAATTTTCACTTCTACATGTTTTTGTATTGTTTGGAGGAAATATAAATTAAATAAATACTTCCGATATTCGTTATTGTTCACAAGTTACTACAGGTGAATGTATGGTAATGTAGGAAATGAATACCTTAATCCTGCTAAACTTTAACCCGCTATATTTTCAGTGCAATGGGATGAAAGCCACTCTTACAGATTAAATTGTTACTTCTAACCAATTATTATTAGGTAATCTACCGTTTAAGGTAGGTTTTTGGATGGACACAATTATCAAATAAACATTTTGTGACTCCCCACCTATCAAACTAATCTATATCAAGTCCCTCTTCATCTCGGTGTACTTCTTTCCTCCCTTCATCCCGTCCAACATCCCTATCCTGTTCCTGCCCTTACCTCGCTTGCCCAACATTCTCCCCTCTATTACCTTCTTCAACATTCCACTACCGCTCAATACGCCTTTCATCCATTTTTCCTGCCTCCATACGATTTCTCTCAACAAACCCCTTTCCTCACCCACCATCAATAGTACTTCCTCGTTTGTTTTCCTTTAGATCCATTTCACCTTCTCCATTCTTCTCCACACCCACATTTCAAAAGCCTTCAATCTACGTCTATCCTCCTGCTTCAGCGACCACGTTTTCGCGCCGTACATAGCTACGCTCCATATCAGAGTTTTTACGAGTCTTGTCTTAACATGTCTACTCAACGTCCCCGTCATCAACTCCCTCCTCCTTGAGAAAGCCTCCTTGCCTAGCGCAATTCTTCTCCTTACGTCCCTACCACTTTGACCGTATTGGTCCAAAACACTTCCGAGATATGTAAGCTGCTCTACCTGCTCTATTCTTTCCCCGCCTATTTTAATATTTAGCTTAGCCTTTTTCTTTCTGGAAAATCGCATAACCTTAGTTTTATTAATATTGATTCTCATCCCATATTTATCGCACTGAACCTCCATATAATAGGAAATTTATTAAAGAATTTAAGAAGATGTTGTATATTATACAAAAACAATAAGGAAATGTAACGAGTCAGTAACATTTGATCTATCAGCGATTGGTTCATCTTTCATCGCTTTCATCGCATGAAGTCCTAAAAGCACGTATTTCGCAAGGAATCACATGATTCACCAACCTTTGCCACAGTCACTAATTTGAAGGATAGTCATAGGAGTTTCAAATCTTAAAAGAGCTTTCTCTGTTCGACTAGATTATTCAGATATTCTCATACAAATAGTTCTTCTAGATATTCTCATGCATACAGTTGGATTAATATCTTCTTGATTTGAATGTGTGCTCACGTTTTTCCTTCAACATAATCCCAAGCCAAATAAACTCAATAGGTGGACAGTGTCACAATTAGGTAGAATTAAGAAATAAAGAGTCCGTGATTCCCCCCAGGGTACACCCAAGAGAAAAGTTCACAAGGGGCTATCCATGTATTGCATTACACCCTCTTAGGAAGAAATGACTTTTCCAAAATGTTGCATAAGGGATGAATTGAGGGTTACAGAAAGAAATACGGAATATGACCGATGAAAAACAACCAATATTACCAATTAAAAACGACAAATAACATTAAAAAATAATTTCTTTGATGGAGGTGTGTATGGACCGATGGCCTCCACAGCTGACGATATTAATTCAAATTTGTTGAGTTTAATAACGAAGACGTGAGAGAAGTTATTTTATCTTACAATGGAGTAGCGCTTAGCAATATGATATAGCACAAGGCTAAAATCATTATTTTGTGGATATAATGAAGGCTGAATCCGCAAACCCGTTCGTTCGTACGTCGAACAAGAAGATTAAGTTGGGGGTGTGGTCTTCAGGGTAGTCAGCGATCCGCAATGATTTATAATCCCCGTTGAAAACCAATGGCGCATTGGACAGGGGAAATTCAACTGACGTAATCTAGTCGTAGGAAAAATATCGGACTTTCCAATGTGCGATTGGATACTCTCATTGAGGCTCTTCGGCACATTACAACATATTGATGGACCGCAGGGCCATTCCGTCAATGAGCAAAAATCGAGCGTTACGTAATTTAAGGAGCCGGTCCAGGTGTTATTTTGGGGGAAAGGGAGAGAGTGGGTTAAAAAAACACGAAAAATTGCGTTACATAATTAATGGACAACCCTTTAAGGGACAAATGTGACGTGACCTCGAGCGGGGGGAGGGGTGTGAAAAATACGACGAAACGTGACATAAGGGACGCCAGAAAAGGAAAAAGGTGTGCCGTAGGAACCTAATATATGAACGGCCCCGGAGGGCCTCCCATGCGTCCGACACTCTTCTGAAAGAAAAAACTATGGAGGAGGCAACTTTAATCCTCACCACCTCGGTGATCTCCGTTGCCCCGATGGTCTGCCCCGTTGATCCTGTGGTGCATGCCGCCGTTGCTGCCCCTGTGGTGGTGCTCCCCGTTCATCCTGTGGTCGCCGCCGTTCCCCCGGTGCTCGTCCCCTCCTCGGACGTGGTCGCGAGCTTGGTGGTGACTCTGCCCCCCCGAGGGCGGGCAGGAGTACGAGGTGAGCGACCCCCCCTCGCACAGGCAGGTGTTGGGCTTGATGCACATGCCGTGGCCGCAGGGCCGCGAACATATTGCTGGGCGAGGAGAGACGGAGAGAGAAAGAAGATAATTCGTGCTTCAACCATTTGTAAAAGGCAACGCTGCGATGCGAGAGAGAAGATGATAGCCTCGGAAACTTGAGAATGTTTCGTGTGATGAGCAGATGGAAACACTGTCGAATGCGAAATAAACACAAATTAAATAATAAAAAATGAATTAGAACTATTATGTCACAGAATAGCATGATCAGCATAATTTTTAAGAGGTTTGACCGTTATCGTTTGAATTTTATTATAATGTTACCAAACATTGAATTCAAACCGTAAACGGTGATGACCATTAAGAACTGAATTAAATTAATTCTTCTTCTATAAGAAAGAAAACGAGGTTGTTTTGACTTGGTAAATATGCTTTTATTCTTTCGGATAACACAGTCTGCCTACTAGTGGTCAGATATTTTGATAAGCTAGAATTGGCTTTTATTCTTGCTTGATAATATCCGTATCCCCAACTACCCAGACTAACACTACCCACACCCAGACTACCCTTTCGTGTGCCACTATTTCATCCCCATTCGGAAGAAAATCACCTAGAGAACATGAAGTCATATGTTTTTCTACAACTCGGTGGAAGGTGAAATTTGTTATGCTGAGCAGAGTAATTCAAGCTAGACCTGCGTTACAAACTGAAAAAGTGTCCACAAATTTGACATTGCCATTATATCGCCTTTTTAATGATATTCCGATAACCGTGTAGAATTTATTTTTATTAAGATTTGCCAAATACTCAAAATCCCACTGTTTTCTGCAAGGATATCACCAAAATAGACAACAAACCAACCTACTCAAATTTCGATACAAATTATTCCGTTATTTCTTAGTAATATGAAGCCTAATTTCTCACCCACAAACACATTCTCTCTTTGGTAGCTTCCAAAAAATAATTAGATCCCACCAGTAATTTGGACTTTAATAAGAAATGAAAGAAACTCCCTTCTTAGCGTCTTCGGTTTTTCTCAATTATCGCTACTACATCATAGATAAACATTTCAACATAGCGTTTATCCTACCTCGACTATGAATTAGTTATTTATTGGGCTCTGTCGTTACATTTTACTTAACGTATAAGTTCGCACATAATATTCACCAAGACTGACTCTTGAGACTGAGAGAGAGAGACTCTCCCATCTATTATCCGTATATCCCTACTGCACGTATTGTCTCTTCTCAAGCCTTCGATTTAAACCATAAAAAAATACGTGGTTAAGGTGGGAAACACCGTCACATAAATTCTATTTGTAAAAAGTCCTTTTTATGAATATATATGCTAGAATTACTATTCCTGAGATGGTATAATCTGCACAGAATCTATGTTAAAAATATATCGTAAAAAAGAGCATCGCTCACAATGCACAAAATTGGCAATGGAATTACCTTTTTAAATAGCATTTTCAAATTAATTTTTAATAAAAATAACTCTGGAAAATAAAATTTTAATTGAAAACGTAGACCCTTTGAGATTGAAACGAGAGAATTAAAAAACTCACTAACACTATTTAATATCATCCAAATAACCCAAGTAAGTGCAGTTGGAAATTTATAATTAATGATGGTCTCCTTCATTGAACAAGGTCTAAGGTTAGGAGATCGGGGTGGTGAGTATGAAATCGCCCCGTACACTCATTAAGTGGATGAAAATACCGGAGGTAACTTAGATACCACCCCTGTCCCGCTTTCCATTCGCTATTTGATTATCTGAAGAGGATAATTCATATCTGCATGCTCAGATGGTGAAATTAGAAGGATTAGAGGATTAGACTCTTCCTACCTTTAACACTTCTTATACGAGGGTAGGCTGAAAACGAACGGAAACATGCTTGTAGGCCACAAACAAAATGACCTTCAGAAGCACTCCTGGTGGCATTTGGAAGTAACATGCCTCCCCAACAAGCATGCGCAGGTTTGAGGTCGTTAAATTCATCCAGTTACTGCTGAAAAAGTGACTACTACAGAGATCCATCTTCGTTTATGGGCTATCTATAGGTCGACGATGCAGTTGATAGGTCTACTGTAAATCGATGGGTAGTTACATTTCGTGGTTACGAGCATGGAAAAGCCACAGTTGTTGATGAAACACGCAGCGGACGTCCGATTACTGCCACAGACGTTAAACATAGCAAAGTAATCGAATATTTGATTCAAAATGACCAGCAAATCACTCAAAACCGTATCGCAAGCCATATTGGAATGTCCAAGGAACTTCATTCAAGGCTTCATTATTGAACAATAATGTCGGCTCGTCCACACACCTCGCGCGCAACTGGAGAGGATCTACCAAACCTGAAATTTGAACCGATTCCACACCCTCCTTATTTCCTTGATCTTGTGCTTTGCGATTTTTATCTTTTTCCTTAACTCAAGAGTAATCATTACACCTCGGACGTTGAGGTGAAGGCAGCTGTCAAATCCTGGATTCGAGAAAAGTCGCGTTGGAATAGCACTAGAACACGTCTCCATACTTCCGCTTCACAAAATACACTGGATGAATGTAAGGACCTCAAACCTGCGCATGCGTATTGAGGGGGAATGTTACTTCTACATGCCACCAGGTGTGCTTCTGGAGTTCATCTTGTTTGTGCTCTACAAGCATGTGTGCATTAGTTTTCAGCCTACCCTCGTATACCAATGATACTATATTCTTAAGACAGACGCTATATATTGCTCCAAAAATTTACTCGATTACCGTTACTACTTTCATGAGAGTTGTTCGATGATGCCAAATACATACACGGACATTCAATGTGATGTTGAAATAAATCTTCCAGAAGCCATGGAAGAAACAGATACAACATGTCACTTGTTAAGATTAAGCATGGATTAAACGGAATGAAATCGAGAAAAAATTCAATCGCCACCATCGACGTAAAAGTTTCCTCCAGAAATATATGTCTCCAAGGAATACAAGATTCAAAGTGTGGTATAGATGAGAAAAAATAAGAAAAATTTCATGTACTTACGAATTATACACAGGCCTCCAGCCTTCTTCTGAGTCCATCCAGGACAGCAGTAGTTTCTGTATCGCGAACGGCATACATTTGGCCTGAAATAAAAACCTTTAATGAAAAATGTGCCCAAGTAATCGTAACATTTCTCTTTTTAATTATCTTTAATAGTTAGCAGTGGTGAACATAAAACTTAGTAAAAGTGAAAAATAGTTACACTGTGTAACCTTTTTGGGAGTGAAAATTATTCGATCAATATTTCCATAATTTTACATTGCAAATCTTCGAATATCGAAGTCGAACAAACAGGTGGATGAAACAATGAAGAAACATCTCTAACTGGGCTAGAGTGATAAAAAACATGATAATTATTGACATTTCCAATTGCTGAAGGATATATATCTTTATATAAATACAGGGTCGCACCCAAAAGTGGTAAAACTGATTTTCTCTGGCGCGAACAGAGCGGTGGAGGGGGGTCTGCCTGGCAGGGTAAGGTGGAGGGGGCTCTTAGCAACAGACCGACACCAACCTCAGTCGCCTACGGGCTGCCGTTGAGTGAGGACACCGTTTTTACTGAAGCAAGGTTTTTCTCCGCGTCGAAAAACAAAATGAATCTGAATTTAGAGCAACGTTATTCCGTGAAGTTTTGTGCGAAACTCAGGAAGACGGCAACCGAGACCCTCGATATGATCAAGCAGGCTTATGGGGATACTGCCTTAAGCCGTTCCACAGTATTTGAGTGGCACAAGTTGTTTAAGGATGGTAGGGAGCTCGTTGAAGACGACCATCGCTCCGGACGGCCGTCGACGGCAAGAACCGAGACGAATGTGGACAGAGTGAGGACACTGCTGAACACAGACCGACGCTTAACCAGTGAAGAAATTGCAGACCAGTTGGGTCTGTCTGCATCCAACGTCCAACGCATTATTTCACAGGATTTGGCCACGCGCAAGGTGTGCGCCAAGATGGTGCCGAAAATTCGTGCCATGGCGCGCTCGTCGTCAGACAGCTCCTGGCCAAATACGGCGTTGCCACGTTTCCGCACCCGCCCTATTCTCCCGATCTGGCACCACCGGTTCTTCTTCTTCCCCCTGATGAAAAGACAGCTCAAGGGACGACGTTTTGACTCGATAAAGGCCGTTCAAGAGGCTACGACGAGGGTCATCAACGGTATCCCCACAGAAAATTTCCAGCGGGCGTACGGGGAATGGGAGCAACGTTATACTTAGTGTATATCAGCTCAAGGAGCATACTTTGAAGATTATTAAGTCGATGTAAGTATATTGTCGATAAAATTCTTGTAAAAAAATCAGTCCTACCAGTTTTGGGTGCGACCCTGTATATCCAATACCTTTAATTTCTCGATGCTGAAAAAATGCCTTGCTAGAGGTAACAATTAAATATTTAGTATCATTTTTTGAGCGTGTATTTTTTTCATTTTGTCTGTAATCGTGGCTGAGACCTATTTTATGCTCAATTATAATCACGATACTGTTGCATATCTAACTTATTGACATAATGTGTTCTGATATTAAACTGTTAATGTTTGATTTGTGCCAGAGAAGGTTTAAAACTCTCACACCATGTTTAGTTATATGGCTCATTTGAATCAATTAAACGACAGTTTGTTGTCGAACCGTGTATAATTGACGTTTAACTGGAGGTAATTTACAGTAACAAAACTCATTAAGCTTTTTTGGGGAAGTGAATGAGCTGTGATTTTATTTCGTAACGAAAGAACAGCTTAAAAACAGATATTTCATGATTAAGTCACGCGGTATAGATTGTTTATTTTTCCTGAGGTGTCCTCAGATATAAATTGTTTTTGAGACCATAAACCAATAAATTTAATTCGAATGCGACATAGCAATTAATTAGGAATTTAGATTAGCTGAGAATAAATTAAATTTCAAAGCTAACGTGCCATTCAATCAGAGATTTAATGTCATATAACCTCGTGATACATGTCCTGTTTACACTACAAGAATAGAGAAGCAGCATAGTAATACCGGAAGATTTACGAAGGAAATTAATCTTTTAGAAGTTGTTTAGGGGAGGCTTAACCAAAGGATTATCCTGACTCCATTGGAAACACTGTTGCTTACCCACTCACTCGACACTGTGGGGTGCTTTATAACTAATCTAAACAACTATATTGTCAAGAAACTTGTTGAAATAATATTCAATGCCAAAGCTATTCACATGAGTTGATTAGCGGTAGAGGGAATGAATACACATCGTTGGAAATGGTCGTTGGCAGTTCACCTGAGTCATTCAGAACCTTGAACCAAGAACTTTTGTATCCTTTATATTCGAGTGAAAGATTTTCAATTTTCAAAACCTTCTCAACTTTTATTCCAACAAGGAAAAAACAAGGAAAATATGAAAAAAATTGACTCCAATTCCCTCGATTCTAATAAACCAAAATATCATGCAGCTGAGGCCCAGATGAGAGATGAGTTCATGTTACTCGCTACTAACGAGCGTCATGATCTCCATAACACTTTTCCACTAACTAGCTCCTCCACCTCAAACTAGCTACTATAATAAGCCATGATTGTCACAACCCGTCCTGGATTTTAGCAGTCAAATGTCTGCTTATAACCTTGGTTCTTTGTAAACGCTACCCCTCGTCTCTAGGACTTTCTTCAACGTGACACTTGCCACTGGAGGCCGTCCATAGTCTCTACTGTCTACAACTGAGCCAAAGTGTAACGATAACATCCGACGACGAAATACATATTCCTCAAAACCATGAATTGTAATTTTTCCGCTGTTGTTTAGTGGATTCTAATCGAAACCCCATTCTCCACAACATAGGTAAGCGATTTATAAGATTGTTTTCCGAGAAAATTTGTGCGGAAAGTGCAGTAATGTAAGCAGTTCCGCAGTAAGTGCGGAACTTCCCAGTAAACTCACTTATGAGATACTTCGGAAAAATTTGCCCAATCTCCGGAGTTTTAGTTTCTTTGCTCCGCTTTTAGCAAAGGGCGCATTTTTTAGAAGCATACGTACACGAATAGGGGGCAAGAACTATAGAGGGAGCTTAATGACGTACGACGTCCACATCGATGGATCGACTTCAATTGTCCCTCTTTGAAGTAACCTCACAGCGCCATAATCAACAGCCTTTTTACAATGTTTTAAGTTCACGCATTAAAAAGCATTCCTTTCCTGGCAACCCCTGAAAGTTAAGTCCGTTTCCAGAAATTCTGGCGCTTGCTGAAGGGGATTTACCACATGCCGGCGGCGTTTGAGCGGACCAAAATTAAGAGGCATTCAGGGGAGGTTTAAGGGTGCGAGGGGTGCGTAGGAGGCCCTTGTGGATTGTGCAGGGGAGGGGGCTCCCCCCCCATCTAGGATCCCTGTTCCGTTTTAGTCTGGCTCCACTCGCTTCCCACCTTTTTAGACATTCTATTTCGTGTCACGAGTCAAGGCTGCTCGGCCCCGTACTATTTCGACGTCGACGACTTCCTTAGAGCTTGGCTCGATTGAAGGAGGCCCCCGAACGATGCAATAAAGAACGTATTTCTGAAGTAACAATTGTGTTCAATGCGGACTAGAAGAATTTCTATTTGGTCTAATATTATCCAGTCAAACTTAATGCAATTGTGTTTCATTACACGGGTAGTATGCATATGTATCGAAGAGGAGACTCATTATTTCTCACGGGGCAACTGTGAGGGATTCAGACGGAGAAGTTCAAAATCCATGCAGAGCGATTTTATGGATATCAGAACTGCCCCCCAGCTTCCCTAATTTAAGGATTTCACATGCTGTACGCCTTAGTTTGTAGTGAGCTTTACTCTTCTTAAATCAAAACCAAGTTCGGATTGATTAATATGAAGAAGAGAGATGAGGAATTCAAATTAAAAAATCATGAAGTTAAAAGAAGATCGCTAGATACGAGGCGTATTCTTAAAGTAAGTACCGTTTGCTTATATTTAAATATTGGCGCTTCAGAACACAGTTTTGCTCCTGCAGCGCCATCTACTGATTCATTGAGAAGCTATAGCAGCATTTGTTTTGTTTCAGAAGTCGTTAGCTTGTCCGTGCATGCAAACAACAATGTCCGCGACAATCGTTGATCCCGCCAGCTGTGAAATGCGTTCTGTCATACGATTCTTGTATGCTAAAGGATTGTCGGCTGCTGAAATTCATCGGAAATTATGCCTAGTTTATAAACCTACAGTTATGAGTGAAGGAAAGGTTAGACAATGGTGCTGTGAGTTTAACAATGGACGAACAAATGTCCATGAGGAAGAGCGAAGTGGTAGGCCCAGTATTCTGACCGATGAAATTGTTTCGCAAGTGGAACAAAAACTGCGATGTGATCGTCGATTGACAATTAATGGCCTGGCTGAACAATTTCCTCAACTTGGACGCACTACTGTCTACAATATTGTTACGAAAAACCTCGGATACCACACATTGCGTGCAAGGTGGGTACCGAAAATGCTCACCGACCACCACAAAGAGCAAAGAATGTCCAGTGGACGAGAGTTTTTGGGTCGTTGGGAACTCTTTAAACCACCCACCGTACAGTCCTGACCTTACACCCAGCGACTACTTCCTCTTCTTGCACTTGAAACAGTGGTTCGGTGGACAACGTTTCGAAACCGAAGAGGAACTCAAGAATGGCGTTGTCGATTGGTTCAACCCTCAGGCGGCGAGTTTCTATGCAGAGGGGTTAAAGAAGCTGGTGCAGCGGTACGAAAAATGCTTAGAAGTGAACGGCGATTATGTAGATAAGTGATGTAGGTTTGTAGCTAACTAAAAGTGCCAATAAAATGTGTTTCATATGAGTATATTTTTTCTTGTGACCAAACGGGCCTTACTTTATGAACACGCCTCGTATATCTCGAATTATTAAGAGAATAAGGAAGAGCTACAGTGGTATTTGTGAAACTAAGATTGAAGTATTTAGTTGTTAACAGAACATAAAAACACAAAAGTTTAGGGCACTCCAGTTTTCGTGTAGTTCTCACGCCTCGGGATTTTTATGGAAATACTACAAGATGTCTACGGATTAGATAAACTTAATAAAATATTAGAATTAGACCTTCACAATGAAAAATACCTACACGCTTTTCCGTCGGGCAACTCGCCATCGCAACAAAACCAAGGCCAAACATCTCAACAATGGCCATCAACCATTTCCTTGTATGAACACTTGATTAGACTAATGCATAACTTCCTACAATTACATAATTAAAGGCTTCGTATCCCAACGACCAACCCCCACGCGTCCACTGGCACCTTTTCGTGTGCGCTGTGGACCACGCCTGATCAACTCGGCTTTTAAGGAGCGCGAGTGACAGCGCTCACGAGCCATCTCACGGGTGACCTTAAGACGGCTGAAGGTGACGTCGGAGGGGAATGCTGGAGGAACTCTAGCGGCAAATTTCACGACGAACGTTTAATGCACAGTACATATTTGAAGTACTCCCGCGACTCATCGCACGCCTTCCCTCCCCCACATGGCAATACGTCTCCTTCCCCTGCCTCGTCTGACACCGCGAGGTCGTACGACCCGAGAAAGCTCTCGAGGGCCCTGAGTTGAACAACTCTGAATAAATGAAGGCTCCCAGTTGTCACATGACGCATAACATTGTTTTGCCAACTTTGGATAATTGTTATAAAGAAAAAAACGAGATTCATGCCAAATGTCCGCCTAAAAAAGTTGTTAATAATTCTTTTTGAACGAATCAAACGAATACCAAGGCACACAGGAGACACTCTACTCAAAATGTCATCAAGTTTGAAAACTTGCTTAAATTTTCAAACGATTTAACACATTTTAAGTGTTTAACACTATCTCATTCGTACGTTCGGCAAGGAATTTACTGGTCATGGCGCGTGGCCCGCTACAAAAAAATTACTTATTAATTAAAATTCAGACAAGGGTCGCTGCAACATCCTGCTTTCTTTCCGGTAAAATTTCTGACAACATGCCAGAAATCTATGATTTTAGAGGAAATTTAAGAGAATTTTAGCAAGTCTACACCTTATTTACCAACACTGATTTTTTACCCAGAGTTCTGAAATAATTGATTAAATATTCGAAGAAAGTACGAAAGTTTACCGAATAAAACGTTTAATAATGACCTAACTGACACACTTTAAATATGCTCTAAGAGATGAGTGCAGTATTCAGTTATAATTTTACAGACAACTTTATGATACCCAGAGTATATTTCGTTAGTGTGATGAATCGCTTAATCGACATAATACGACGACTCAATAAGATCCCAAATTATCTCCCCGGACGCATTGGATATTTGTCTTTCAATTGCTGACGATATGTTAATCATGTATGAAGGTCGAGCTATTATGAAAAATACAATAAATAACGACAATTTCCTTCGGGCATCGTCTAGTATGTCCTAAAGCAATGGATTTAATTACCATTTTCCCGATCAACTTCAATCACTGATATCGTTTCGATATAATCGAATAAATCGCACCTCTATTGACTTTTAGTAATAAGATACTAAAATAGTATATATTTATACAGGGTGGGGCAACATAACTTCCTTTTTACAAATAAGGAAGAATTCCAAAAAAGGAAGTCATGTTGCCGTACCCTGTATTATTCGGTCTTTAATTTAAAAATAAAATTCCATACTAATCCGGCGATACAATTTTCATTGATTTTAATTCCAGACTGTTTTAGGGAGTCAATTAGTCGGTTGTATTTCATTAATCAATCTCATTCTTTGAGTCGATAGCCACCTGTGGGATGCCTGCGATACGCTGAGTCGTTGTAATACGTAGTACAAGGTCAACAGTAACGTACGAAGGGTCGCTTCTTCTATTTGAAAAATTGAACCAGGATGACGGCACGATGCTGTGAATGGACGATGCGCCCGTAAATGGGCATTCTTTCTAAGTTCTTATGAACTGACGAGATGTTGTTTTGAAAACCAGGCATCTTTCCACCCTGGTCGGGGAGGGGGAGAGGACGGCAAGAATGGATTGGATGAGAGAATCCAGACAATTTTGAAGGGTGGATGACCCCTCGTCGGAAGAGGGAAGAAAGGATGGAAAGTGGGTGGGGCTAGGTCAACGGGGGACTCAGGGGCGGTGATCAGACGATTGCCTTCAAGTGTGAGGTGATGTGGAGGAGCATTGAGGCACCATATGACGAGAGACGAGATGGAATGTCCTCACAGATTGTGAGACGTGAATATGACGACAATGGAACTTTCAAAGTTGGACTAAAAATATCACATCCAGAGACAGCCGCATCACATCACATTCAATAAATTCCCTCCTCTGCCTTTTATTACGACTCTCTACAGCCCGTCATTCTTTTCACCCAAGGATCTATTTAACAAATTATCTCAATGAAAATAAGGTATATATACATGGCATCGAAAGTTTGTACTTAAGCTTTGATGCAAATGGGGAACAACAAACAATTTACACATTACGTAACCTAGATCGTAGATATCTTAAAATAGCGAATAGCTGGATGTATTGCAATTGAAATGTTTGCGAATTCAGCACGAGGTATCACCCATTCCAGTCAAAATTTACTATTTAATGACTATAAAAGGCTTTTATAATTATTTACTAACAACACGACGACGTGGACAGGAGTTCAAAAATCATCAGGTATGTAAAATTAAAGATTAACTCTATATTTACTAGTTCTTTTAATCACTAAATGATTATAAAATTAAAATAAAATTCATCGCACATTTTTAAAAATGCAGTGCAAATCAGCATTCCCTTTTGAAATCGACTTATCACGAATTGACCCAATTTTATCTTATTACATTAAATATATGAATAAAAATGAAGAAAATCGAAGAAAAATGGGAATGTATCAAGAAAGGGATATCGGAAGCAGCAAAAGACACTATAGGAACCGTTAAGGGGAAAAGAATAAGGAAACCATGGGTAACGGATGAGATGATTGCAAAGATGGATGAGAGAAGAAGATGGAAAATGTAAACACAGAGTTAGGCAAAATGAAGTACAAAGAGTTAAACAATAAATTGAGACGGGCCACAAATAAATCAAAAGAAGAATGGTGGAAAACACAATGCGAGGATATGGAAAGTTTACAGAAGAAGGGTGAAATTGGTGCTCTAAACAGCAAGGTTAAGTTATTATCGGGAAGTAAGAAGGTAAGATCTGTGCTAACAGTTAAAGATAAGTGAGGTAAGATAATAGTTGAACCAGGAAAAATCCAAGAGAGATGGAAGGAATATATAGCAACACTGTATGGTAAAGAACTTAGGCCGACAAGGTTAGACATAGAAAAGGAACATGACGTAGAAGAAGATAGCTTAGGTCCAGGAATACTCGACGATGAAATAGAAAGGGAATTAAAGGAGATGAAAGCAAATAAGGCCGTGGGGGTGGACAGCATACCTGTAGAACTGTTGAAATGTTTAGGAAAATGCGGGAAGAAGGCCCTATATGGACTGATTCGTAGCATCTATGAAGAAGGAATCTGGCCAGAAGATTTTGTGAGATCGGTGTTAGTTCCTATTCCAAAAAAGGCAAAGTCTATATCATGTGAGGATTACAGAACAATAAGTTTGACATCCCACGCAGCTAAAGTTATTCTCAGGATCATCAACAAAAGGATAGAGAGTAAGGCAAATGATTACTTAGGGGATGATCAGTTTGGGTTTAGGAAGGGAAGAGGTACGCGTGATGCCATTGCAGTAATGAGATCACTAATTGAGAGGAATATAGAATACAACCAGGACGTTTATGCCTGTTTTGTAGATTTCGAAAAAGCGTTTGATAGAGTGAATTGGGAAAAATTAATGCGTGTATTGCAGAAAATAGGAATGGATTGGAGGGACAGGAGACTGATCCGCAACCTGTACATGTCTCAGACTGCTCAGGTGCGAGTGGGGAACGGAGAGTCCGGATGGGCAGTATTAGGAAGAGGGATAAGGCAGGGTTGCCCATTGTACCAGTGCTGTTCAACGTATATGTGGAGGAAATGATTAAAGAGGCATGGGAAGAACTGGAGGTAGGAATGAAAGTCGGAGGGGAATTCGTAAAATCGGTTAGGTTTGCTGATGACCAAGCATTAGTTGCTCAGTCAACCAAGGGGTTGCAAGCATTGTTGAGTGAATTGGAGGTTCAGTGCGATAAATATGGGATGAGAATCAATATTAATAAAACAAAGGTTATGCGATTTTCCAGAAAGAAAAAGGCTAAGCTAAATATTAAAATAGGCGGGGAAAGAATAGAGCAGGTAGAGCAGTTTACATATCTCGGAAGTGTTTTGGACCAATACGGTCAAAGTGGTAGGGACGTAAGGAGAAGAATTGCGCTAGGCAAGGAGGCTTTCTCAAGGAGGAGGGAGTTGATGACGGGGACGTTGAGTAGGGATGCTAAGACAAGACTCGTAAAAACTCTGATATGGAACGTAGCTATGTACGGCGCGGAAACGTGGTCACTGAATCAGGAGGATAGACGTAGACTGGAGGCTTTTGAAATGTGGGTGTGGAGAAGAATGGAGAAGGTGAAATGGACCGAAAGGAAAACAAATGAGGAAGTACTAGAGATGGTGGGTGAGGAGAGGGGTTTGTTGAGAGAAATCGTATGGAGGCAGGAAAAATGGATGAAAGGCGTATTGAGCGGTAGTGGAATGTTGAAGAGGGTAATAGAGGGGAGAATGTTGGGCAAGCGAGGTAAGGGTAGAAACAGGATAGGGATGTTGGACGGGATGAAGGGAGGAAAGAAGTACACCGAGATGAAGAGGGACCTGATATAGATTAGTTTGCTAGGTGGGGAGTCACAAAATGTTTATTTGATAGTTGTGTCCATCCAAAAACCTACCTTAAACGGTAGATTACCACATAATAATATGAATAAAAATTGATAAACTATTATGGCTCGAAAATATTGGCATAAATCTTTTGCGATGCTGATTCGATTACGCAATGAGACGCTCAATCGCCACCAAATACATTTTATTACAGCGTAAAAACTATTCTAAAAATATAATGGTAGGAGTAAGCAAATGGGAACGAGGAATGATATTTAGAGTAGATATTTATAAAGTCCACATCTATATTTTGTGTCGATGCAGTACATGATTCCAGAGAAAATTATCGCAACTGCGACTCTATATACAATACAGTAAAATGTCATTAAATCGTACATCAGTAATTTTAAGAAAATACGTGATGCAGATTTAAGGGATGTATATTTTTACCATATGAATGAAATGTTGCAACGTGAATGAGGTTTGAAATGCAATATCGTCCACTAACATCGCGATATATACAATTGTACCTTCGCATGGAATTAATATCGCATTTCATTTCCCAATTCCCAAAATCATTCAGCATGTTATGCTATTATTCAGATATGCTATGCCAGTAATCAGCAGACCCAGGGATACAACACTTATTTGTAAACTCTTACTTTACGAATTATTTATCGCTAGTGAGGCCATCAATGGAAAAAAAACACAATTGTTTGGTGTTCTGGCAGACATCTTACTGATCTTAGTCAAATTTGACCCAGCAACGTTTTCCTTTCTGATTGAACGATATATCGCAACACATTCCATCCTCAGGTGGTCGGTTTGATACATGGGAGTTCCATTTGCATTACATCTGCGGTTGTAAAATACACGAAGTCGAAGCAAGCGCGACAGTTTCTTTCTATCTATCCCATACGGTTCACCAGAAATCTTGTTAAATGGGAAATTTTGAAAGCACGATTCAAAGCAAAAACGTCGTTACTAACGTACTTAATGAATTTCCCTCATAGTTTTGTAGTATCTTATCACTTGTTACATAAAGAACATATTTTTATTTGCATAACTTCAAGGACCTGAACATTTACGTTTGCAGAATAGAAATCAACAAGGAGAGCCAATCATTTTTTGGTGCTACACTTGACTACTAAGCTCTTAAGAGACGACTGATGACATAATTATGCAATAGTACCAGTAATTATAATATAACAAATAGTAAGACGATTAAGTTCATCACACCTTTAGAGCAACCAACTGATTCGTTAACTCGATATTTCATAGAATTTTCAATGCTTTCCGCGAGCATCGTTGTGAAGCAAATTTTTTTTAAATACCCATTGCTGAACGGGGCTCTCAAAGAGAAAGATGTTTACGACGAAAGAGGACAATCATATTTTCCCCATTCCCGGAAAATCCTACTTCTACCAAATTATCCACTTATCATTAATGGCGAAAATGACCTTAGTTTTCCGTCGCCTCCCCTAATAACTACGGCTACTACGAAAGAATACCTAAATGGCTTTTGGGCAATAGAATTTCAATAGAGATGAAGAATGACAAAAACAGAAAGTACTAAAGTCTTCGTATAGCCACAGTACACCGTGAGGTAATACTCAAACGACGAAAATTGATTTATCAGGCCCTCTTCGGCTGCTGACCAGGTTCAAATTTCCTGTGATGACATGTTAAACTCATATTGCATACCAAAACTTCACTGGGAAACCGCACATGCCAAAGGGCTAAAAACTGCTTCGTCTAATCTGAATATATGGATATCACACGCTGTAGGGATTAGTGTAAGGCGAGCTCTAACTATAATAATACCATATCATTCAATCGGTGGAAACCTACGATTAATCTGCAGGTTAGGATAGAGACATTAGGAGATTAACTAAGAAAATGATCAGCCAAACCTTACTACCATAAATGAATGAAATTGAAGTAAATAAACGCTACTGCTATCCTTGGTATTTAAACTCTAAAGCGAAATGTGAGCGTTACCACTAACGTTAATTATATAATGAATAAACAAAAATATATCTGCACTGTTTGAACTTTGTATTGTGGAATTTAACGCGATTCCTGGCACTACCACCAATCATTACGATATTCGCAGGTGGCAAGATCCGTGATCGCAAACTGTGTAAGAGAGAAAAATCGCGAAATGAACAGCGATAGCGGTTAAAAGCAGAAAACATCCGTGATGATGAATCTTACTTCTCCCCAAAAAATGTACCAAAAAAACAGACGGATTAAAAAAATATGACAGGAGGAATATGAATAAAATTCAAACTGAAAAGGATTTCCCTTGAGAGTTATTCGCAGAATTAAAAAAATATATTTAAGCGATAGAAAAAAGCGTATCATCGAAGCAAACATGCAGTGGAGTAGTGGGTGATGACGTATCCACCGCGAGGGAATTCGTTATCGCAACCATACTACAAAGATAAGAAGAGCACACAGAGTGAGAGAGAGATGAATGGGGAGCGTGACACTTCGTGTTTGCCCTCTAAATTGCCCTAAGAAATCACGCTTCCAATGTTTACACGCACGCTTCTCCCCTGCTTCACAAGATTCCAGACACCAGAGTTCCTTAGCCCGAGGCATGCACGAGACGTGGACGGAGGTAAAAATAGTGCGTATAATCTCATAAGCACAGCCGATGGGAATTCTTGGGGTTCGGAAGAAAGTAATCGGGAAGGTGTGATTCTCAAAAAGGCAAAATAACGTCGTTAAAAAGAGAGAATAAAGTAATGAACAGAAGTTCAGGACCGGAAGCTGACGAGATATTACGTATTAGCCTAGTTACGAGGACCTTGTTATTGAAATTACTTTCTTTACATATTTCGCAGTGACTCTTACTTGTGGTCTTCGAAGAACTGCAGTCGCTCGCCGAACCTGCAGCATGCAGTTCCTTTTCACTGCTACGGAGAGGAAAATGCAGGAACACATAAACAAACAAACTAATGCATTTATGAGCAACAGTCAACTGGGTTAGGATAGGTTTTAGATGAGCTCGGGCACTGCGAGTTGCTGCATTTTTAAGTCCAGCCTAACATGACACTAAATATCACTACATCCCATTTCACTAATGAAAAAAACAGTATATTAATTAAATTATTTAAAGATTAAGGGTTCGACTAAGTAAGAATCAGATTTTAAAAGTTATAGGATTGTAAAAAATGTTGACACTTTCGAAATATAAATGATCACGCCGTAAGAGAAAACAGTATACGAGATACGAGAACATAGAGGGGTGAAAGGTGAAGAGGATAAACGAAGGAATTTCATGATTAAGCGCTGGGATCACAAAGTCTGTGAAATATAAAAGGAAATTTGATATATTTTGTGCAAAATTTGGTCCAAGAATACGGGACGGCGAGATAGAAAAAGCAAAACGGGATATTAAGGGTGACGAAGTAGTTGCAATAAATTGTACGAGTAAATCCAAAATAGGAGAACATTCATTTGAAGGAACACGAATCAACTTAACATAGGACGCTTGAATTTAACTATTCACTTCATGAATTACTAATCTACTGGGGAACACATCGAATTAGGACACCGAAAAAGGGTTTGAAATGATAACAGTAGATCATGCTAGTCGAAGCGTTACAAAACATTAAAATTCGAAAAGAGGAATGGTCGAGTTGTTCGAAAACTCGCCAAAATTGGGTGATAAATACGGCAAGGATAAGGTTAGTAGGGATAATTAGGATGATATTTGATAGGCATGGGAACAAGACGAGAGGTGTCCAGTATCACTCCTGTTTTGTAATGCTTACGCGGAAGAAATATTATAAGAGGCATAGGAAGGGCTGAGACTAGCTATGAAAGTACGCGGGGAGCTAAGTCAGTTATAGTATCTGGAAGGTTGATCAGGCTCTAGTCAATAAAACAAAAGGATTGCAATAATTGCCGAAGAATTTTGTGTTTAAAGCACATATGGACGAAAATGAATTAGAGAATGACATTACAATGAAATAATTTTAGAGGGTAAAAATCATTCGCCTTGACCGGGATTCGATCCCGGATCCCTAGATGTCCGGCGCATCGCGCACGACTACGAATGCCTTTGAAATTTTATGTACGGTATTTCATTACGACTTCTTGTTCTTTTAATGCTCCCAAATATCTCTGAGTGTAAGAGGACGCAAGCTGAACTGGCTAAAGCACTCGGCAAGACATCGAGGGATCCTGATTCAAATCCCAGTCAAGGCAAATGATTTTTACACTCTGACATTGTTGCACTGTAATGCACATTTAACGGATTACTCAGTTAAAAGTTACCGCCACGGCATCTTCCACAGTTTCGTGGAATTTTTTCAAGAGAATGAAAGTAATGAAATGAACTTTAAGTAGAAGGGATTCTACAGCTTGTACGCAGGAGGAATTATACTAGAAAATTGGCAGCTAACACATATTTCGGCAGTATTCTGGCCAATATACACTTTCTACGCAGTTCCCACACTTCTCTTTCTTGTTTCTCAAATGCTCAGCACCTCTTTTCAGCCCAGTGACTTTTTATACTCCGAATTAATACCGATTCAGAGGAAATAGATAGCGCTCCATGTAAAATGCAACTTTCTCCACTGCTGCAGACACATCACATCATTCCAAGCACGTTCCTAGCACGGAAGTAAACGGCTGCGACCTTCACTTGCGTGACATACTACGCTCATAGTGTGAAATGCATACCGCGAGCCTTTGAAGTGGGAACGTGATAGAAGAGGCGAGCATCATCCGTAAATAAGTACGTGGCGTGAACTGCATTGAACATGGGAGTGGGCGGAGATTTTGCGGGAGCTTTCATGGAAACGCACTCCGAAAGATACCTCTAGACTGGGACGAGAGAATCCACATCCCTACTATTAGAAAAATATTATAGACAGTTCTAAGATCAATGCTCAAAAAAGGGATATAAGCACAGTGAAACTGAAGTTTAAATAAAATTTAATTAATAATCACAAAGCAATAGCAAAGTTCATAACACACATTTCTACCTGTACAATAAATTTTTAAAGCTAATTTTCTTTTTTTTAAGAAATCTTTGGCACAGCCATCCATTATTTTCTATACGAGCTCGCATGCTCTTCCACTAGTGAGACTTCTAAGATGCCTTGATTTATGAGTCTCTTTGATCACATTCATCCATAACCTTCTTGGTGTAATACACTTTGTATTCAGTTAAATTGCAAGATAACAGTAGAAAAGAGTCAAGCGCTGTGGCCTGAGGCATATCCTTTGAACCTCTGGTTTGTCAGAGAGATAACCTTTGCCCAATATCAAGTTACACCTGTCCCATACTTCCAATAATATATAAATTTTAAACAAATATTAAAAACTAAACTATTATTTATCGGTCGCTCCAGGCACTAGAGTAAGTATTTATTGACCGATGTTCGTATTTGAGTAATTCGATTGTTT
This sequence comes from Hetaerina titia, assembly GCA_037158775.1. Classification (NCBI taxonomy): domain Eukaryota; kingdom Metazoa; phylum Arthropoda; class Insecta; order Odonata; family Calopterygidae; genus Hetaerina; species Hetaerina titia. The sequence goes on from CM073777.1 coordinate 88,153,725, forward strand.
GTCCTTGTTTTATACATAATCTATTAGACCTACGTTAAGGTCAATATATGACATTAGTGTGCACTACAACGTCTCATTTCGTCTGCACAACCGTCCCTTTTCCGCTGAATTTGGCGTATTATAAGGACAGGTGACGACGGTAGCTTAAGGCGATTGATAAAAATAAGTCAATAGACTTATTTTTCAAATTCTTCAAAACTCAATAAGGCAGTTATGCCATTATACCTCAGCTCTCCGTTTCAGAAGTTTCAATTTAGTCATTCCATGACAATTAACATAAATAAATCAATGGATCCACGTAGCATTCAAACACGATAAAGGACAGGGTATCTAGTTCCTTACCCTCTGCCGCCACCGCTCACGATTTACCAGAAAGTTTCAGCACCCATAAATTCATAGTTTGGAATTCAAATTAGTGTATCGAAAAGAATAACCTGGAATAACTTTGTAGGAAAATTGTGTTAGTAAAGTCCGAATGCCCAATCCACTTGGTCCACGCTTGTTTTTTCTTCACGTTTGGAAATACGCGACAAGCTGCATCAAAAGCTGTAGTGCAGTTCTCATGGAAACACGCATCCCACTTCACTTGGATGATGTCATCGCCGCCTAGGAGCATTAAATTCTCCCTGAATGATTGATGGGAAGTTGAAAGGAAGGCGCCAAGCCCTGGAAGACAATTGATAAGACGGCCATGGAAGCCAGCCGCCCAAGCATACAGTTAAGTTATGAGGGGAGACGATGGAAATAATTGCCCTAAAGCGCTACGTCACCTATTACTCAACAGCTCAATACAGATAATTATAACAGCTCATGGCAGAATGACGAGAGAAGTTCTACAGTAATAAAAAAGACCTCGTGTTAAGTTGCATTGCTTGGTTTGAGCTGAATCGATATTTTTGGACGTCGGACGCCAAGCTCACAATTCATGGTATTTTACGACATCAGTATGAAACTGCACAATTGTTTTCAGTTAACCGCCCTTTCTATATTTATAAAAAAACAGTAGTGACATGCGGAATTAAGGCTATCATATTAATGAACAATGAGAAGCAGTGCTCAAAAATGACCAAGAGGGAGTGCGACAGGATTATACTTAGTAAGCCAAGGCCTTGAACGTTTGCAGTAAAAATACATGAATGGCATTAAATAAAAATGACACTCAAAGACTCGAACAAACGGAACATAAGGACTAAGCTATTCCCAGGTACGTTAGTAGAGAAGAAAGGATCTGTATCTGCAAAAAAATGGTGATGGAGAAATATACAAGGTAAACGTACACAAAACCAAAATATTATTTCGTGAAAAATATCCTACGTATCCTATGAATTGAAATAACCAGCGATGAAAAGGCCAAGAAAGATGGGCAAAATAGTTCCAAGAAAGACGGGATACTACCAGAAGAAAAGTATACAAACACACCGACAAAAATCTGGATAAAGTAAAATTTTCATTGAGAGTCCTTCATTAAAAAGAATAAATCATCAAAAGAGCATAGTTTTTTATAGCAGTTGAGCACAGACGCTAACAGCAGCAGATTGAAGAAGACTGAAAGCAATGGAAATGTGGAATTACATATAATGAGGATTAAATGGACAGAGCGAATCATTACTCAAGAAGTCCTGAAAATGGTAGGAGGAGAAAGAGAAGCCGCTTGGGAAGATTAAGGAGACCCAATGGACTTATTCCTACTTAAGACACAGAAGTCACCAAAAGAAAGTAGGTAATAAAAGGCGAAGGAATTACGAAGGGCACAATGGAAAGGCAGGACTGGAACTCGTCAATCAGGTAATGAGAAATGCGAACCCAGGAGTGAGAAAGAAATGGACTATCTGAAAAATAGAGTTATACGAGAACCGCAGTAAAACAAATCTTCATGTTTACAAAAAACCAATGATGCTCAACTCGAAAAAAAGTCAAATTTTATACCGTTCCCTTTCCGGGGCACGTTTTCCTCACCTTTTCAGGTTTTCTACGACACAAATCGAATTACCTTAGACCGAAATTCCAATGAGGTGGACTGGTCGCAGGGGAATTTGAATTTCCAATGGCAATGATACGTACATTCCGATTTTGAATCAATTGACATTATACGATTATATTCCATTCCATCCATCAAATCATCCATCTAAACAGTAGACTGGTCTAAGTAGTCAATACCTGTGGCACTACGGTATAGGAATTATAAAAAAAAGAATTATTTTCCCTATTCATTTTACCATGGTCTTATGAGAAAGAAATTTACCATCTGATTTTATGAAAGGAACCTTTTACCATGTGATTTAATGAAATCCTAAAGAGTAACAGAAAAACTTTTGAAATCAAATATTGCACTTTATACGATTCAAAATAGAATTCGAGTTCATCAAACAAAATCAATTGACCAATCCATCAAAATAAATATTGTTTTAGGTTACGATTTATGGAAACGCTCCTAATAAACCGATCAAATAATCTTCTTCGTATTATAGTTCAATTATTCATACTGATTCAGCCTCAATTTTTCTTTTAAGACATAAGCATAATTAATTACGAAGTTTTTTGGTAAATTTAATGTGCTTCCCTTTGATATACATAGAGTTACTTCAAGTGATTTTACCGTAACAGTGTTTTTGGTGTGTAATACAAACTGCGGCTGATATACCATATACTCGTAAACCCTTATGTAGCGAAATTCAACCTCGCTCAATTTATGGTTGATGCGGGGATAAAAATTTTGACGATATTCATGTATAACTCTATTTACATTATACGTTACACAAGCTGCTGAATGGTCATTGATAATTAATTCACTAAGCTGAAAAAGAGTAAAGGCAGCGCTAAAATATATTTCGGATTAGCTGTAGAGCGGAAACTTGTGTTTAACATTCAGCTGCATACATTATGGACAGTAGCAGCATGCATGTTGCAGCATTCATTTTCAGAATGAAGTAAAGAATGGCATCCAAATTAAGCTTATAACTTTTTCTGCAACTGACGTCAGCATAACTCGAAGAAAAAGAGTCCTCAAATGCATCATCACGTTCCCAGCTCCTCAAGTCTCTTGACCTTTTTGCCCATTCTTCTTGTTAAATGAGTCATGTGACCCATGATATATTACAGTGGGCTAACAAAATATTTAAGAGCTTTAAAAAAATGATCGTAAACACTTCATAATTTACGAGAATGTGCAGCTTGTTAAAGTCATCAGAAAAACTTGGGAGTCGACCCAACACTGCGAAAAATCAAGAACATTGGGCCTATTAAGGGCATTACTTAAGTAATTTACGAAGGGAAATTCAAACACTGATTGTTTTATTTAACGTATTCTATGCGCTCAGTTGACTAAATGCCATACATATGGTTCTGTATCAGTTCAAATAAAACCAACGACAGAAACTTAGGGAAACGTTTGACGCCCAGATTCCGATGTAACCTAGCACAAGGAAGAAAATGGACAGGACCAGAGAAAAATTTTAGAGCAACAAAAAATCAATGAACTCCAAAATGAAACGATCACTGGGGGCAAGTACCTGATATACCCAAATAGACCAGATTATAGTAGACAGAAAAAGGTATCGTGACCATGTTAAAAATGCAAAATATACCCAGGAGTTTCTGTTAACAATGCCCATAATCAGTCAATGTAAACATTATCATCATTAATGGTATTCTACCGATTAGGTAAGCTTCCGATGGATTCACTAGATTACCCGCCATTATACGAATAAATGTAGCTATAAATGAATAAATTAAAATGAGAAATGAATTAGAATGAATAAATAAAAATCTGATAACACCAAACTAACACTACAAGAGATTTTGATATAATAACGAAAAGATAAAACACTCATAACTGCAATAGCTTCGGTACGTTCCCACAAAAAATTGTGTATATTTACCAAGTCGTTTCAATTTATCATAATTAATAAAAAACTTATAAAAAGAGACATTCCAGCCGTGATATGGTGGGATATCATGATTAATAAAAAATAGCAATTTCTCACAAAATAAAATTTAATGCGACCGGTTTCAATGTTACTACATCATCGTCAGGTCCTGATGATGATCTAGGAGAAACCTGATGATGATTTAGAAACATTGAAACCGGTCGCATTAAATTTTACTATGTGGAAAATTGCCATTTTTAATTTTAAAAACTTTTGATGAAATAAGGGCTGGTTAAAACTATAGAAGAAAGAGAACGCATATACGGGTAAAATTATATGGAAAACTGGTTCACAATAAACAAATTAATAAAATAAATAGAGAAAAAGACAAAAGTAACGTGAATTAGTAATAGAGGTACCGTATAGAAATGGAAGGCAATATAAAAAAGTGAATTAGCGAAAGTGCTGACAAATTATAAGAGTACTTTGCAAAGAAGGAGTAAAATGGAATATTCCAACGACAGTCCATGTTTCATTGAAGGAAATGACATAGAAAATCGTTGATAGAGGAAGACAATTTATCTTAGTGAAATAATCGGGGATGATGCAATAGAATAAACAACAACAGTAGATGACGATGAAATAGATCATTACATAACCGGAGAGTAATTTGGCAAATCTCTCAAGTGTTGTAGTGATGAAAGGCAGAAGGACTTATTACTGAAGGAATCTTCCCAGAAATAAGAATAGAAATTACATGATACTTAATCGCGAATAAAAAGTAATAAAATGGGTCTTATTCCTTAAGATAAGAACGGCACAATGGGATAACAATCCAAATAAAAGAAAATGTAACAAATACGAAGAACAGAGAACTTTAAGAATACTGTCAAGCATATAAAAAATGCATACAAGAACTTAAAACATAGGGAAAATTAAATGTTGATGACTAAATTAGGTTTAAACCTAGCAGAGCCATAGCCGTATCAGGTCTCAGGTTCATTACAGAAAATAAAAATTCAAATAATTCAACCATTATTTATAGCCTTTATAGATTAAGAAGCACTATAACTTTCTAATAAAAACAAATAACCATCCAAATATTTAAAAATAGTGAAGAAAAATCAGCTAAATTGTTGTTTAATCAGAAAGAGAAGATAAATTAAAAAGAACCCCAGAAGATTTGACTGTAAAACTGAGAGAAGAATTTAATATGAAGATAAAAAAAGACAAATAATGCACTGCGGCAGCAACATAAAGTTCTAAATATTGCAAAGAATGGAACCAAATAGAACCAAGCACAGTCACGTCCTTGGGACGCAAAAAAATCAATGAAGACGGAAGAAGGATAATAGCTATAATTTTATACTAGCTCACGCAATAATTTATGTCAAAACAACAGTTGCTAAGAACAAAAAATTTCGAAACTAAAAAGAAGTTGGCATAAAGTCTACGTATTGAGTTCCATTTGAGCTGTTGAGAGACATGAATCAGAGCTAAAACATAAAAGGAGAGAATGAAATCCATGAAAATTGGTGCTGGAGAAAAATTGAAATAATTTGGATGCAGGGATATTGAAGATTCCCTATAGAGAGTGAATGAAAGAAGGGAATGAAATGCTACAAAACGAAGAAGAGGTCCCTGCCACATATTAAATAAACTTTCTGCTGCATCTGTCTTGGTTTTCCCTCTTCGACCATGTGTCTATAGGCTTCTTCAATTTGCGATAGAGCAATGGATGAAGACGTCTAGCACCAACACTAACGGCTATTTCCCTAGTAGTTAATCATTTTGACGGCTTATTGGTTCCAGCCTTACCATTTAAGACCAATTCAAGAGAAATGGTCCATTAGACCAGTTCCTGTGCCATCTATAGTATCTCTGGCACGGTTCCGGTGGCCTATGATCTTATTGCCACAAAAAACCGTGAAGATGACATGAGAATTTATGTGATTTTTGATATGGTGCTCAAATTTATGAGTACTGCGCTAATGCACACTTTCAAATTTATATAAATGTGAGGCGGTTAATAGCATTAACCGTTACACGTTTATAGCATATAGCATTAACCGCTCTCATGCCTCGCATATGATACCCAAAGAACCTTTAAATATACCTTCTTGTAAAGAGGTGTAAAGCACACATTTGAACAAACAGTTCTTCAGAGCATGAAGGGAACTTCCAATAACTGTTGAGTAACTAAATCAAATTATTTTATTAACCTGAAAGACAATATGAACCGGCACTTTTACTTATTTATTGAAGTTCTTCCCTTATCTAGTCCCCAGAATCGAATAAAGTATCAATTTAATGGGAGGAGGCTTTGCCTTATGACGTCCTACAATGACCACATTAACAGTGATAGCGATAATAGATGGAATAAAATAGAATGGTTAGAAAGATACGAGCACATAATTCTAGGGATACTTTAGTATCTTAAGCTAATATTATCAAAAGCATTAACTCTTGCATAATAAACATTCAAAAAACTTTTGGTTTGGGCTAAACTCAGCAATGTTGAGATCAATGCATCAAATTATAATATAATATTAAAATGAAAAATGCGAATTGAATACGTATTTTTCGGGCTTGTAAAGTTCTTAAAATTATTATTAATTAGAGGAACTAATTTTAATTAAGACCAAATTTTTTCTATTCTGGATTGGCAGCCTTCCATTTTTCCCGCCATAATTGTTTTTCCCCATTTTTCTTATTCTATCCTTTTCCATGCTTAAAAAAACCTCAACATGTTTTCAACGACCTTGGGCATATTTTTGTAAATTCGTGTAAAACCTTTATGTCAGTTTTGGCAATATTCAAGTTAAATCTTACAAGGTAAAGGTTACGTTTATATGTGCACGATATTTTTATGGGAATGGAGAAAAGGAATAGGTTATTGAGGATGAAACATGAGGTTTGTGGGAAAGGTGCACCGAAAGGTTTGATTCTCCAAACATTTGCAGAGAAAGCTACGTGTGAAAGTTGTAGTGTAATATTACACAATCGTGCGATAATGCAAAGGGAAGATTTTTAGAAAAAGTGAGTCCTAAGGAAGGTTAGTGTAAAAGGATTAAAGTGTTTATGTCAAAAAATGTCGAGGCAAAATGTAAGAATGCGGTTGGAATCATGCTTGAGAATAAGCTGAACTCTTGGAAATAAGAGGAATATTTAGAAAAAAAATTGATCCTTTGGAAATTTGGAAAGGAATAATTGTCGGATAAGCTAAACAGAAAAAGAATGAATGCAAAAATATCGCGAAAGAAAGTAAGAAAATAATAATAATGGCTGAAGCAGGAAAAATGAAGAACGGAAATAAAAGAAAACATGGAAGAAATAAAGAGGGAATAAACGATAACAAAAGGTTTTTGAAATTACTAGAGGGAAAAGGGATGGGAGTGGTGATATTTCCTGGGATGGATTCGGTGTTGGAGACCGTTGGAGGGACGAGGGTTAGGGCTAGTTAATGAAAGGAAGGCCGGACCATTTAGAAAGAGAAAGGAAATGCGATGTAGACGTTAAGAGTCTAAATCCAGGAATGTTAGATGGTGAAAAAGAAAATGCGCTAATGGAGGGGAAGTCGAAGGCAGTAGGAATATGTAATATCCCCGTGTAATTGCTACAGATTTTCGGGAAGATTAGAAGAAAGGAGTTTGAACTTTTCGAATTCATGATAAAGGAATTCAGCCAAAAGATTCTCTCTGGTCGATTTTAATCCAGACACAAAATATATCTAAGGCAACATCTACGAGTACTGCACAATAAGTTCAATTTCACATGCAGCAAAATTAATGGTAAGAATTCTCAATATAAAGTTAAAAAAAAGTTCAAACTACTACTAAAGGAGAAGATCACTTTGACTTTAGAAAGGGCAGAGGGAGGCGTGATACGATTGCTATGGTGAGTAGCACAGGAGCCATCGATTGTCTTTGTGTGCTAAGTGGATTTAGAATAGCTCGGTCTTGTAGGGTAGGTGCAATTAATAGACGTATTTCGGAATATATTCTTCAGAGATTATCAGTCAGTCTGATTTTCCAAATATTAGAGCTATAGTGAGACAGACAGCCAAGGGATTACAGTTATTGCCGAGTGCTTTACAGGAACAGTGGGAGAAGTATGAAATGAGGATTAAACACAGAAAACAAAATTACTTTGATTTTCAAGAAGTAGGAAAGCAAATTGTAACTTTTGAGACGTGGATGTGGCTGGGAATGTGCAAAATAATTTGGAATGACAGGAAGAAAACGCTGAGGTATTACATGGGGTGGGTGGAAGAAGAGAGGAAGTTACTGACGTAAATCTGAAAAAGGTGGATGGAGGATATAATGAAAGGTAGTGGTATATTGAAGACCGAGGTTGAAGGAAGAATGAAGGGTAAGCGGAATATAGGAAGGAAGAGGCTTTTTAGACAGCATAAAGTCAGGCCGAAGGCACTAATAAATAAAGGAAGAAATAATGTGGGGTGGAGAGAGAGGAATTTCACGATACAAAGAAGTAAATAGTCGTTACGGACTGTGAAAAACGTACCTTTAAATATCTTGAAATGCCTTGAATGAATGAAAGTAAGCCAAATGCATTAGTTGGAAAAAATATTTCCAGAGCCGTTTCCGTAAGAGAAAAAGAGGTTGTAACAACCTACAGAGTTTTGATTAACGAAAAACGTGGAACGTAGAAGGTATATCGAACGTAATGTTAAAAGGTTTGCACAAATACCTAATGACTCGTTTGTTCAGATTGTTTAATTTTTAACTGCACACCGTAATTCTTCTACGATCCAAACGCTTGGAATAATGTAAGTATTACTTCTTTCAGTAATGGCAACTAGATAATTATTGGGTTATTTGGCGTTTTATGTTTATGGAAAGTTTTCGGCAGGAGTGGATAGTCAGGATACGGAAGGCTAAACAACATCAGGGTAGTACTTCATCCTGGTTTTATGCCTGGTATGGGGGTTATGGATCACCAATTTGAACTTCACCAAGTACTGAATGAATGTAAGGATGTTCGAAAGAAAGGTTTATCATGCATTTTTTATTTGGAGAATTTGTGCAATTATGTTAGCAGAGTTAGCGGAGGAAGGTCATGGAAGACTTCAAGAAAATATGGCGTGAATGAAAAATTAATTAATGCCATATGTTGATAGGTCGTCGGTAGTACATGGAATGCGTCAAAAATGTTTGCCTGAGAAAGGAAAAACTTTATTGTATAAAAGTGTACTCCTCCCAATATTGCATGAAAGAAAAACTTGGGTACTATGGGTTAAGGATAGATTTAACTTAAATATGTTGAGCATAGGAAACTTCAAGAATTTTAGTAGTGAACAATTGAGAGAGAGGGTTCTCATAGAGTGCGATAGCACCTGTAAAAGACAAGTGTAAAAACATCTGTTACGTTGGTCTGGTCCTGCTCAGAGAATGAATGCGAATGGAATCATCAAAATGATGTATGGGAGTAGAGTACGAGCATAGCTCAACAGTCGAGTACTGTGTTTTCGGCACTTTTGAGTTAATTTTCCTTTCCTCCGATTTCTGGCATTCGCCGCTTTGTACTGGTTTAGTGCGATCATGGTCGTGCAGAACTGTTGGAAGTATGTACATTATGATTAGATACTATGACAAATTTACTAGTAATCCTACGATCGAAAATGTCACGTCTTCCAGTTGACAGTTCATTTCTGGACAATTCATTTCTCATCTACTTAATCATCTTTAACTCGTCCAATGCCGTAGTAGCATGTACTGAAAAATTCATTTCCCGTTCACGGTTAGCATTCATATCCGGTATTTTTTTATTGTTATATTGAATTTAAGGATGGACACTTCAATAAAATAGTTGAGTAAAATGTCAAAAACTTAATTCAATCCTAGTGTTATGAAGAATATTCTCCATCCCCTGAAAGATGAACGCTGGATTTTGGGATAAAAAAACATAATAGTATTTATTAATCCCAGAACTTGGTACTTAGGACATGCCCACATGGCAGTGATGTAGTAGTGAGATGGTTACTCGAAAGTAATGTTAAAGATATGATACTGTAGTTAGTATCTTAGATTTCGAAAGGGCGTTCGGCAGAGTAGTAATATCAAAGTGCATGAAAATGTTACAGATTTTCGTATTAAACTGAAGGAATGGACAACGACGTCAAAACTTCTGCATTAACAAATCTAGAATTTTAAGCTTAATTAGCTTAATTTTAAATTTAATCTTAATGGGCGTGGCTCGGCAAGTGAACTAACCTGGGCTGTCTGTTATCATGTAGGCTTCGTCACTTATACTTGCATTGGTAAGAGAGCTGTAGGAATAGAATGACTGGAAATAAGTAGGGCTAGAGCTGATTTAGTAGTTTAGATATATTGTTCATATAGCCTTGTTTAGATGCACAAACAAGGAATGCAATCAGTGGGATTTTACTGAACTAATAGTTTAAGGATTATATGATGATATGACACTAAATCTGATGGAAATCAAGTAAATGGAAAAGAATAATTCAGAATTACTTCAGTTTAGGGAAATATTACACGTCAGCTTCCATTAAAAGGGATACGTTTTATTAAGCTGCCGGTAAAAAATGGCAGATATAATAATAAAAGGTAATCATTGAATTAGGTGTTCAACATCTGACGCAGTACTGACTTTTGATAATTAGAGCGGTAACTGAATCAGGAAGGATGGACGGTCGATAAATACCATCGTCGGCAAGCTTCACCAGTGGCGACCAAGATTTTCGTGTATAGTTCAAAATTAACATTCATTTTCACATTGCGGTAGAGTATTTTATCTTTAAGCTTTTTTGCGAGGGTCGGACTGACAGGCTTGTCGGGTGTGAGTAGGCCGCGAATTGTGGGGTGAACTGACTCTCCCACATTCAATGAAAGACGCAAAGGGATGCAAAATTGAACACCACATCGAAAAGAAGATAAACAACATCATCATTAGGAATGACAAACACGTATCCGTCATGAATATCTTCTGACCGCTTTAATGGGCTCCTTTAAAAATTAGAAAATGGCATTTTTTATGCATTGGGTGAAAATGGGCGTTTTTGCCCCAAACTGAAAATTAATAATAATAAAGCGTGATTAATCTATAACATAATCTAAAAACTGTCTTGTTCTGAAACTGATCCCCCTTGAGAGACCCATTAGATTGCTACGCCTCGGAGAATCCTTCCGCTCCATGAAGAGAATCGCGTGATTAATGGCATCTTTCTCACATTAAAGTGTCAAAATGGCAAAAATTAATGGTAGGCGGGATTTTTGTACTTTCTGCCCGTAAACATATTTTTAATGCACATTCGATAGAATATTGGCAAGAAGTATCTTTCTACCATCGGTCGGAGTGACGAGGTACATACCCATTCAAGTACTTAAAACTTCATCCCCTGTTTAGCAAGTCGTCATTCAAAGTTTATTCCAAGGAACGCGATGAAACAAATGATCTAATTGGGGAATTTCCTATTAATGAATTTTACAGTTTTACCGGGGTGATTTACATCTAAAAAGTGAATTTATCTACAGCGATACCCATGAAATATCTCCTCTGGGAGAATATGAATATCAATCTGCACAAGATACGTTCTTCCAGTCGTGCATCTATTGTTGAAAATGAAATAGATAATGAATTACTGTGTGCATGCATCATAACATGCTCCCAATGATAAACCATTACGTATAAAGATTCTACGACTTTCACTTTCCCTGGGTTTGACTGAAAAACGTAATTGTTAGCTATTTGAAAACAACTCGATAAATTTGTCATTTCATTTTCAAGGTTAGGCTTTAAACAATTTAGGCATGTATTTAATTTAAGTAGACATAGGAATTCAACAGGACCGTTTACCGTAATTCATTATACCTAAATATTAACCATATGAAATTACGGTTCCAGTCCAATGGAGGAGAATACAGCTGCACACTGAAAGTGTTTGATTTATCTGTGAAAAATACTTTTTATTCTTAGAAGCAATTAGAAAATGTATCTATAGAATATCCCGATATGTGAATAAGATAAGTAAATTCGATATTTTTCATTTTTGTAGGAAATGCACTCAAACTTCAGGGAACAGATGCAAACTTGATGCTAATTCTAGTATCTGAAGAGCTAAAAGCTCACCTGTTTTTCTACAATTTTCTATGCATATAAAATCACTGAGTTTCAGATAGTACGAGTCGTACTGATCTACATTGTACCGTTTGAATCTTTCCTGAATCCACACGCAAGTAACATTTACAAACCTACACATACGCAGTTATAACCACACCTCGATTACTTCTATTGCCATGCTCTTGAAATAGCGTATACAGGTATCATCAAAGGCTCAAAAAGGGACATACCAAACAGCCTTAATTCTTGGAATTCCAAGCGTATCACTACGACCTGAGTCCAAGGGCAGTCCACCGCTGTATCTGTCAAACCTTCTACAAGTAAGTGTCCATTAATCCCACCTAACTTCGTCCTTCTCCACCTGCAGACAGATCTGTTACGTAAATATGCTTCTGTTTCCCAAGTATAAGCGTGAGAACTCCGACTTATGCTTTAGGTTCAGAGTTCCCACCGTGTTGGCTAGGAGAGTAAACTCATTAGGGCGACATTCACGCGGCATAAAGTGATCAATGGGCGGAAATTTACCACTATCATTGTTCTGCTCGGAAAACATATGGAGTGAAACACTAAACTGCTATTCAACTATTTTATTTATTTATTTTAGTACCCTGCAAGACAACGCTATGGTGTGTGGCAGGGGGTGAAAACACACCACACTAATTTGACCCGAATATGACCCTATTGGCCCATATTGATCCGAATATGAACAATGTTATTCTGATCCCTTATCGTACGTGGAAAAAATGACACTTTGAATCTACTTGTTCTATATAAAAATAATAACTAAATTGATTATAAAATAAACAAATGCTTTAAATAGCATTTACGGGAGAATAAGTACGACTATGCAATGTCAAAACGGGATAAAATGACGTGAATCACAAAAGTGTCGAAGTTTCTACATGGCAATACAAATTAACGAATCGTATTTAAAATTCCATCACAAGGTAAAAACGAATACAGTCGCAATAAAACACAACCTAATCACACCACACTGCACATTTACATCCTTAGTCATTCAAATTGCATTTTGCATTCTTATCTCACACCAACGTATCGAATAGCTTGGCGGCTAAAGATCGCCATGCGATATTGCATAAACACCGCAAGTTGCGGTTGACAAATGGCACCACCAGAAAGTGAGCAATACGATATGCAAATGCTTACGGGATGAAATGCAATAAATGTGCCAAACAAAAATATACCTACTGGTTAGAGAGACAACATTGACTATTTATATGCATATTCACAAATGCAATTAACATATACCTCATAGCTTATTCCACGACACGAGGAAGCATTTTCATATCCGGAAATGGATATTAAAATATGCAAGAAAAAG
>CM073777.1:88167132-88232474 GCA_037158775.1 Hetaerina titia
GAGCGCAAGTGGCACAAAGGTTAAAAGGATGGTAAGCTCATTGTAACTCATTTTTCCTATTACTGAACTAGAACGCTTGTTTATCTTTTATGATTATTTGGGACAGAAAATGCAGTCATGTGACTCAATATAATACTTTACTATTATCGGCGTAAGTAGGAGACATACTATACTTCGCGTAGTTAGAAGACATTTACTTCGATAATATGGTGGCTAAAAGAAAGCTACCATAACTATTCCCTAGAAATAGTTTTTATAATTATATCTACCAGTTGCCTTAATATCTGCTCAATTCGAGTAATGACCTAAAAAATACCAATATACTGACAGGCTTGAGTTACAATTTCCAAAAAATTATATTATCGCAATGCAAGAAAACATGACACAAGCGATGGCCTATTCACTAGATGAATGCATCCTTAGGTTCTAATACCGACAAGAGCAGAGTTTTCAACTACACCCGGCATCACAATCCGGTAGGGGACTTGTGGAGGGCACTCTGATTGCATTGCACTTTATGCATGAATGATGGACGTTATGCCCATTGGTCATTAGGAACGCGGAGTCGTGACCTACTCGAGCATTTAAGGAGCCTTTTCTCCCCCTGGTCTTGTCTCCCTAATTCCAAACATTTCCAATGGTCAAAGATCCTGAACTGTCCCCCGCAGTGAACAATTGAATTAATACTTCATTTGTACACATATTTGGATAAAAACTTCCAGCTCACTGCTTTTGCACATTGTTGAACAAAAGGCTCAACTACTTTTGGGGCCCATTTGAGGTATCAAACAGCGTTTTTATTTTTCAATGACTGAATTTAAATCTCTTATGTAAAGCTGGTTTCTAATTACTTACACAGGGTCTCATCACAAAATCCAAATGTCTTACACTTCCAAAAAGTCATTATCGCTTGATTTGTACGAGTTTTGAACGTTTTCCTGACATATATAAATACAGCGGGTCTTTGCGAAACTTTATTTATTTCCTTAATGCAAATTTTCTCCGATGGACCCAGAATACTTGCCGTAAAAGAATATGTATACAATATATATATATTATATAAGAAAACATATGCATACACATTTATGTACATATATATATATATTGGGGTAAGATAATAGTTGAACCAGGAAAAATCCAAGAGAGATGGAAGGAATATATAGAAACACTGTATGGTAAAGAACTTAGGCCGACAAGGTTAGACAGAAAAGGAACATGACGTAGAAGAAGATAGCTTAGGTCAAGGCATACTCGAAGATGAAATAGAAAGGGCATTAAAGGAGATGAAAGCAAATAAGGCTGTGGGGGTGGACAACATACCTGTAGAACTGTTGAAATGTTTAGGAAAATGCGGGAAGAAGGCCCTATATAGACTGATTCGTAGTATCTATGAAGAAGGAATCTGGCCGGAAGATTTTGTGAGATCGGTGTTAGTTCCTATTCCAAAAAAGGCAAAGTCAATATCATGTGAGGATTACAGAACAATAAGTTTGATATCCCACGCAGCTAAAGTTATTCTCAGGATCATCAACAAAAGGATAGAGAGTAAGGCAAACGATTACTTAGGGGATGATCAGTTTGGGTTTAGGAAGGGAAGAGGTACGCGTGATGCCATTGTAGTAATGAGATCACTAATTGAGAGGAATATAGAATACAACCAGGACGTTTTTGCCTGTTTTGTAGATTTTGAAAAAGCGTTTGATAGAGTGAATTGGGAAAATTTGATGCGTGTATTGCAGAAAATAGGAATGGATTGGAGGGACAGGAGACTGATCCGCAACCTGTACATGTCTCAGACTGCTCAGGTGCGAGTGGGGAACGGAGAGTCCGGATGGGCAGTGTTAGGAAGAGGGGTAAGGCAGGGTTGCCCATTGTCACCGGTGCTGTTCAACGTATATGTGGAGGAAATGATTAAAGAGGCATGGGAAGAACTGGAGGTAGGAATGAAAGTCGGAGGGGAATTCGTAAAATTGGTTAGGTTTGCTGATGACCAAGCATTAGTTGCTCAGTCGGCCAAGGGGTTGCAAGCATTGCTGAGTGAATTGGAGGTTCAGTGCGATAAATATAGTATGGGATGAGAATCAATATTAATAAAACAAAGGTTATGCGATTTTCCAGAAAGAAAAAGGCTAAGCTAAATATTAAAATAGGCGGGGAAAGAATAGAGCAGGTAGAGCAGTTTACATATCTCGGAAGTGTTTTGGATCAATACGGTCAAAGTGGTAGGGACGTAAGGAGAAGAACTGCGCTAGGCAAGGAGGCTTTCCCAAGGAGAAGGGAGTTGATGACGGGGACGTTGAGTAGGGATGTTAAGACAAGACTCGTAAAAACTCTGATATGGAGCGTAGCTATGTACGGCGCGGAAACGTGGTCACTGAAGCAGGAGGATAGACGTAGATTGGAGGCTTTTGAAATGTGGGTGTGGAGAAGAATGGAGAAGGTGAAATGGACCGAAAGGAAAACAAACGAGGAAGTACTAGAGATGGTGGGTGAGGAGAGGGGTTTTTTGAGAGAAATCGTATGGAGGCAGGAAAAATGGATGAAAGGCGTATTGAGCGGTAGTGGAATGTTGAAGAAGGTAATAGAGGGGAGAATGTTGGGCAAGCGAGGTAAGGGCAGGAACAGGATCGGGATGTTGGACGGGATGAAGGGAGGAAAGAAGTACGCGGAGATGAAGAGGGACCTGATATAGATTAGTTTGCTAGGAGTCACAAAATGTATATTTGATAGTTGTGTCCATCCAAAAACCTACCTTAAACGGTCTAATAATCTAAACTAATAATAATATATTTTTATGTACATTAATGTATTTATAAATGTACCCAGTTATTTTCTTTGTGCATATAAATTATATAGAAAATAACTGGGTATTAATTGGGGAAAATAGGTGAATATACATAGTATATACAAAAAAAACAAAAAAAAGTATTGTTTTTATAAGCACGATATAATTTATATTATAGAAATTAATTGAAGTTAAATGTATTAGTAGCAGAGGCAGCACCAATTTATATAGATGTAAAATTATAAAAGAGTTCTCGTAGTATGACCCAATACACAGTGGATTGATGTTGTCGCGAAAAGAACCACCAATGAAGAATGCTCCTACGAAATTTCACAAGAAAGGACTTTTCCTTTTGGCCCATAATCGGCTATCAACAGTTGGAAGACTCATTCAGAGATTAGTCCTTGACACAGACCCAATTCTAGGACGCTTGACGGAAGTGAGCTGATACAAGCTTCTTTCAGAATCATGAAAACGGAGTTTGATATGGGCAACATAAACGTCTCTATATGATTACACTGGAATTAATAAAGCCTATTTAGTAGTAAACGGGTTCAAGACCACGGCGCCATGTTACTACGCACCAATATATTTGATTTTGGCATTAAATGGGGATTTGAATGAAAAGGGAACAAATGATGGAAAACAATATGATCAGGAGCAGCCGCAAAATGCGAAAATAATATGGAAAAATACTTTAATTTTGGAGTTTCGTGGTTGTAAGGAGTTTCGGAATTATGTATACAGATACAGATGGGTAAAGAAGAGTTTCACAGGTAACAGTGAAGTCAGCAGGCCATAGGATTTGATTTGATCGTTTCAATCAAAACGTTGCTAAACCAAATGATCAGCCCAACGTAAAAGTCACGCAAGTTGCGACTTCGACAAGTTACATCCTTAAAAATTAAATAGTTCACTACATGTAAAAATACACCATTATTCCTTGTACAACCATAGAATAAATGTAAAAACAACCAGTTCCCATAGAGAAAGTGAATGATCTTACGACATGCGGAAATACTCCTTCCCTCCGTATAATCCGAGGCCAAAAATACTTAACCTACGGGGAATCCTCACTCCCTGAACTGGTTTTATTAATGATACTCTTGACTATCAGTTGAATGAGGAATGCACACGGGAAACAAACAAGGGCGTCTTTCATTAGAGACCAGAGCAGCAAACTCGAGAGACGTGCGTGACCCCATGACCAGGCATATGGTCAGAATGACGTACTCATAGAAGAAGAATAGCAATGAATACGTACCGAGCACACGCATTTCCAGCTCGACCTGCGAGTCTTCACTTGTCATTTATTATTGAGGAAGCCATCATTGAAATTCCCCACGATTGAAATATCACATTGGTTAAACGACTTCAGCTCTCAATCAAACACTAATGTCTTTTTCACAATTGTGAATTGACATTACTGGGACATTTTTTCAATACGGTGTCTTTAACAAATAACGAGCAGGTAAGGAAGAAGTTAGTGAGCTTAAACACTTACTTTAAAAAGTATCCGATAATTTCCCTTGCTATAGTCGGATTTCATGGAAGTAGGTAAACCCTAATTAATGACTCATCGATGTTTTTGGTCATGTCGAACCTTATCTTAATTCAATTTATTAAAAGTAAAATTCTCAACAGTTATACTTTCTACACAAGAAAAGGTTGAATAACGATTTGCTAAGAAATTGTCATGAACATTTATTGGGAGAGTCATCACATAAGGCCTACAATTCCATTTATTTCTCTGAGATACAGAATAACTGAGATAAATAATTTTTTTCATTTACAAGTATTTCGTCGCTCCATCAGTTTTTAAATATATCCTACTAAATTCCAAAAAACATCATGATTTTTTCCTTCAGATTTCCTTATTCTCTAATTTTTCTATGATTCCCTGGAGACCTCCCATTTTGTGACTACGGCATCCTTCTGTCAGCCTTTACTGATCGAAGACTTTTACGCGCTACATCAAGGATACCCAGCAGCTGTTAAAAGCGAAAATTCATTAATGTGTTTTCGATTTTAAAAGAAATATTAGCAGAAATACAAAAGAAATTTTGTCGCACCTAATCGACGTCATTTTGGGGTGTTATTGTAAAGCTCATTCAATGTAAATATCAGTACACTGGAGTTAGTAAAGGTGAATAAAAAAATTAATCTTCATTTTGTAAATTTCTTGATCCCATAAATCACAAAGTGCTTATGGTAAATAGCGGATACTTCTACAACAACGGCGCAAGTTCATGCGTAACTAGGTACGCAGCCTTTGGTCAACTTAGCTCCATAAGCGTAACTATGAGGATGCTAGGAAATATCCATATACTCATAATCTAAGCTCCATTCACACGGTCATCACTGCAAAAGAGAGTTACTTGAGCGCGTTTAGCAGACGATGGTCCAAGGGTGCATGAGAATTATTGGTAGATTTGTTGAAGAATCCTCCTTATCAAATACTTAATGCCCTGGTGGACAATCGCTAGTCATGAAAAAGATTTATTTCTTTCAAAATGGTGACCAAATAAGTGAGAGAGAGAATGTTGTGTTTCATTGACAAGAACTTCGTCACTCCATCGATTGTTACAAATCTAGGATTAAATCCCAATGAACATCCTGATTCTTTTCCTAGATTTTCTGATTCCCTAATTTTTCTATGATTTCCTTACTTTCCATGATTATTGGGCACCCGTATTTATTCTTTCAACATTAATCCGAAAACAACACTTTGGCCTTCACATCAAACTTTAAACACTAATATTTCAATATAAACATTCACGGGCATGTAACCCGCGACCTCTAGGTTACTCCACCGCCTCCGGAACCGGCAAACCTATCCCGTTGCGAAGTTCATTCTGGACCATAACTTTTAAGGAGCATACCTAGTTTCTATAAATGTCCTTCATTACAGTTCTGACATCATCATAGGGGATTATTTGGAGATGCATGTCTCTGATGAAGCCTCCATTTTCTGCAACCCTGTCGTTTTATTCCCAAGAACACCCAAATTCCAAATATAACAAGGTATTTTTTTTCAACGCCTATTATTTTGTGGGAATGTAATGGGTAACTGTATAATTTGAACAAGTGAATTTGATACTACGCAGGTACAAACGGCCGTAAGAATACTACAAAGATTTGATTGAATTGTTCTCCACATTTATTGCGTGAAGTGCAGCTTGAATGGTACCTAAGAGTACAAAACTGCATGTTGGATGTAGCTAAAAGCGGCGGTGCTCTGCATCTGAAAATGCGTACACGCATTCACATACAGACAGTTTTCGAGCCACCGGCGTAAATCTTGATTGAAGGGGCTCCAAGGTCTTCTGCTCAAAATGATTACTCTTTGAGTTAAAAAGAGTCTGTGTGATTCACGAAACGACACATCTGAGGAATCTCCCATTGCTAGTGCTTAAAATAGTTTAATATAATTTTCAACCCACGTTTTCTCGACCTTTCTGAACGACGAACAACGGCTACTACTACCTCTGGGATTGGGTTTTAAAATTTTAACTGATGACCTGGGTATCGACCTTTCTGAGGTATATCCTGTGAGAAATTGTAAGCGATTACGCCCAATGATCACGACGGTCACGATGACGTAGCAGCAAATGGCAGTGGTCGTCAATCTTTCTTTTGATTCCGGGTCGGACCATCAAGTTCTAAAGTGTTGCCGGACCTAAAACCTTTGTAAAAAGCTTTACACGGTCACAAAAGCAGCCGTGTACCAAAAAGACCAAGGGGCCAACAATTCCACCGTCCAACATTTCGGGACTGCTAGTTACCCTCCGCGGGCTGGATAAGATTCGGGGGCCGAGGGATGCCAAGTCTCTGACATAGTATTTATTCAAATGGATAGCATAGCCATGTTTTTAAGGAAAAATTCAATTAAACCTATCTTATATACAGAATGAACCCGCGCAATCATGAAACCATGAGCAAAGTTTTATCAAGGAATAGTATGGACCTTTTCAGCATAAATTTGAGCCAATTAAAAATAATCTTGACTTATTCTTCCAAATAATGTTTCAAAATCGGGATTGGTAAAGTTGAAATAAAATCACTTAGAACTAATATGGATAGTCGATTCTTCAATTAAAATTATGATGAGATATATGATTGGTTCAAAATTTTGCAAAATTCTTTTTTTGTCATCCAAAATCCTAAATTATTGATCCTTTTACGCCCACAACGCCGCAAACATCTCTCTCAATTAGCACATATTTCAGTACATCGACTCGCATGGATATCATAAAATCTCTGAAGGGAATTTATCCTCTATTATTTGTTTTATTCCTCACTTCCCAATTTATTTGCATTGTCGATCTTAACAATTTCATATTCAATCTTGAATGAATAATATTTTTTTAAACAACGCTATCCTTCTATCACTAGTAAACTGCATATTAATAATAACGAAGTGCCTTTATTAAACATTATGCAAATAACATCCAACATTATAAAAATATTATTCACATTTGGTGCATGGTAAAATAAAAACGGAATAATATTTCACCGAGTGAAATTTTTCTAAATTTAAATTTACAATACGACAAATAGTCCAAGTTAAATACCTATTAAGCAATGACACACTGCCTTAATAAACAGTAACACACATACAACCGGGCAAATGGTCAAAACTTGTTGGGAGGGCTTTAAAATATGTTTTCTCGTTGGACACTCAAAAATATTTTTTATGGCTGCATGAAGATGGGAGTCCTAAATGCAATGATGGGTAATACCTGAAAATTTACTTTTACATATGTTTTCTCCTTTTACAATAAATTGGAAAGAATAATGGTTTTCGGAAAGACATTCAACTTCCTGCGGAATTTCCTATGCTAAAATGGTTTATTTTCTCATTTAAATACCTAGTAACGTGGGAGAACGAAGTTACCCTTTGCCTTCCCTAGCCTTGTATTACTCTTCAGGTGAATTACCTTCGATCGAATCTCCAAGCGAAGAACTTATTTTATATTTTCAGTCATGCAAATAATAATTCTGAAAATTTACTTTACGCTGAGAAATACACAGAAATAGTGTAAGCATATGAATTTAAAATTAAAAACAACAACAACAGCAAAATAAATTTCTAATTTTAAACACGCTACTCACCTAACACCATTATTTTACAAACAGGCTTTGTCAGTTTACAAGAAAGTAAAGGCAGTTTTGTCTTTACGAATGGATAAAATTTGCATGTGCCTGTACATTGCAGACTTCATAGATTTTTTGGGGAGGCGACCGAAAGCTAAGGTAATTTGCGCCATAGGGGATGGATGGGAAAGGATGACGGGTGGAGAGAAACCCGGCGGCGGCATTAGCCTACTCTTAACGAAAGGCGTCAAGGGATCCGCAACTCATCACAAAGTTGCTCACTCAAAGTGCTCTCCACAAAGCACCCCAAGCAGGGATCGGGATACCACTGAAGACTATCTGTCGTCACCAGGATTGGAACCCGGGACCTTTCGGTGAGAAGACTATAACGCTAGCCACCGCACCATCCCGTACTGGAGTGATAATTATAGAATAATATACAGCGGCGGGGACGAGAGCCAACGAGGGTTTGCCATAATATTGGTGGGTACCGGCAGGGAAATATTTGATAGTGATGGGAGACTGGAATGCGACGGTAAGCGAAGGAAGAGATGGTGATGAGGTGGGGAACTACGGTTTAGGTACGAGGAATGACCACGGGGAGAAAGCTATTGAGTTCTGTAGGAGAAAGGGGTTAGTCATCACCAACACATGGTTTAGACACCACAAAAGGCGTAGGTATACATGGAAAATGCCAGGTGACACAGAAAGGTGTCATTTAGATTACATTCTGGTTAGGCACAGGTTTAGAAACAGTGTGATCAATTCGCACAGCTTCCCGGTAGCGGATACGGACTCTGACCAAAATTTCGTTTTTATTAAGTGTAGCGTCCGTTTCAAAAAGGTACGGTAGGGTGGAGGGTTAGGGAATGATTGTGTACGCATTAACTGAATTGACAAGAAAGGAAATATCAGCAGACTGTAAAGTAAATCATGAATGAGGGAAAAGAGCTGAGTACTATCAAGGAAAAATTGGATATATATCAAAAAAGGGGTATCGAAAGTCGCAAAAGAAACTATAGGAATCGTTAATGTGCTAGAAAAAGGAAATTATGGATCACTGATAAGATGATTACAAAGAGAGATGTTAGAAGAAAATGGAGGAATGTAAACACAGAGTTAGGAAACAGGAAATACAAAGAGTTAAATAATAAATTAAGACAGGAAACAAATAAAACAAAAGGAGCATGGTGGAAGACGCGGTGCGAGGATATGGAAAATTTGCAGAGGAAGGGTGAAAATCGTGCGCTATACAACAAGGTTAAATCACTATCAGGAAGTAATATGTGGTCCTGTAAGTCCCCGGTCTGACCTAAGGATAACGGTAGTTGTTCAAAAACAATTAATGTATTAGAAAGTGTGGAATCAATAAGACATATTTTTCAAGTTTGAAGACGCCACGGTTTTTAATATTTGATTGGAAGCCATCAATAGTGAACGTTTTCAGTGAATTTGTGTAAATGGATAAAATTGGTCATTGTTATGCGATACAATACTTTAATTTGAAAGGCCTCAGCCCTAACAAAATAAAAGCTGAACTGGATTCTACTCTAGGTGAGTCTGGTCCTTCGTGTACAACATTAAAATATTGGGTACCAGAGTTTAAACGAGGCTGTACGAGCTGTCAAGCCGAGCATCGCATTGGTCGAAAAATGATATGACGACTCCAGAAACAGTGAAGAAAATCCACAAAGTGATACTGGATGATCGATAACTGAAAGTGCGCGAGATTGCAGACATATTTGGCATTCTAAAAGTTGCGGTACATCGCATATTAACCGAAAATTTGGACATTAGAAAGCTGTGTGCATGAAACATGGCTCATTGCTTCACACCCGAGACAAAAAAACAATAAAAACAATGGATTCAAAAGGGTGAACCAGCTCCAAAGTAGGCGAAGCCCGTTTCATCTGCAGGCAATGTCATGGCGTCGGTTTTTTGGGATGCGTGTGAGATTATTTTCATTGACTATCTTGAAAAAGGAAAACTATCAACGGCAAGTATTATGCGAACTTATTGCACCGTTTGAGAGTAGAAATCAAGCAAAAGCGGCCGTATTTGGCTAAGAAGATAGTGTTGTTTCATCGAGACAATGCACCAGGTCACAAATCCGTTATTGCATTGGCCAAAATTCATCAATTAATTTTTAAGTTGCTACCTAATGCATCCTATACGCCTGATTTAGCCCCCTCGGATTATTTTCATTCGCAAACTTAAAAAATGGCTCGGTGGTAAAAGATTTTCCAACCGTGAAAAAGTGATGTTGGCAGATAATGGCTATTTTGAGGATCAAGTCAGTTCCTTTTACAAAAACAGTATTGAACTTTTGAACATCGGTGAGGAAATTGTATAGAGCTGAAAAAAAGTTATGTGAAAAATAAATATTTTTTTCTAAAATCTTTGTTTTCTTTGTTGGGTCGGGTACTTCTGGGACTGCACTTGTAAGAAGGGAAGATATGTGCTAAGAGTTAGAAAAATGTCGGGTAAGACAATACGTAATTGACATTATTAAAGTTATTATCAGGAAATAAGAAGACAAGATCTGTGCTAACAGTTAAAGATAAGTGGGGTAAGATAATAAATGAACCAGAAAAGATCCAAGAGAGATGGAAGGAACATATAAAAGCACTGTATGGTACTGGAACCTAGGCCAACAAGGTTAAACATAGAAAAGGAACGTGACGTAGATGAATATATTATAATATATTCATCTAATAATTATTGGTCGAGACATACTTGACGATGAGATAGAAAGGGCATTAAGGGAGATGAAACTAAATAAGGCAATGGAGGCAGATATCATTCCTGCGGAACTACTGGAATGTTTAGGGAAATGTGGGAAGAAGACTCTGTATGGATTCGTAGTATCTATGAGGAAGGAATCTAGCCGGAAGGCTTTGTGAGATCAATTTTAATTTCTATTCCGAAAAAGGTAAAGGTTACATTATGTGAGAACCTACAGAACAATAAGTTTGAGACCTCACGCAGCTAAAGTTGTTCTCAGGATCATCAACAAAAGAATAGACAGTACAGCAAATGATTATTTAGGGGATGATCAGTGTGGGTTTAGGATGGGAGAGGCATGCGTGATGTCATTGTAGTTAGTAATGAGATAACTAACCGAGAGGCATACAGATTAAAATCGGGACATTTTTGCCTGTTTCGTAAATTTCAAAAAAGCGTTTGATAGAGCGAATTGAGGAAAACTAATGAGTATATTGCAGAAAATAGGTATGGATTGGAGGGACAGGAGACTGATCCGCAACCTGAATATGTCTCAGACTGCTCATGGGCGAGTGGGGAAAGGAGAGTCCGGATGGGCAGTGTTAGGAAGAGGTATAAGGCAGGGTTGCCCATTATCACCGGTGCTGTTCAACGTGTATGTGGATGAAATGATTAAAGAGGCATGGGAAGAACTGGAGGTAGGAATGAAAGTCGGAGGGGAGTTCGTAAAATCAGTTGGGTTTGCTGATGACCAAGCTTTGTTTGCCAGTCAACCCAGGGGCTGCAAGCATTGCTGAGGTAATTGGAAATTCAGTGCAATAGATATGGGATGAGAATCAATCTTAATAAAACAAAGGATATCCGATTTTCCAGAAAGAAAAAGGCTAAGCTAAATATTAAAATGGGCGGGGAAAAAATAGAGCAGGTAGAACAATTCACGTATCTCGGAAATGTTTAGGACCAACGCGGTCAAAGTAGTAGGGGATGTAAGGTGAAGAATTACGCTAGGCACAGAGGCTTTCACAAGGAGGAAAGGGTTAATGACAGGGACGTTGAGTAAGGATGTTAAGAAAAGATTCGTCATAACTTTGATATGGGGCGTACGGTGCGGAAACGTGGTCACTGAAGCAGGATAATACTGAGCCTACCCAGGAGGCTTGGGTAGAACTGCAGGTGCCCAGAGAGGCTTGCTCGGGAATTGAACCCGGGTCCTCCAGTCAGCAGTCCAACGCTCTACCTCTGGACCACCGACACTGACGGAGTGCAAATTGCAATTTTACAAGAGAAGCTAATTTCATGTCTAAAACAAGAAAATAAGATATATCAATTCTTTTACTTGCTAATATTTCACTCCATCAAAATAAAGTGTCAACAATAATTACATCTTCTACAGATTCCTTGGACGAAAGAACTCTCATGGTGGAGCTGCTTGAGTAGTTTCTCTTGGTACCATTGCTGCTCAGATATCATGTTAGGATTTCCAAATTCTCCTATCACAGTTTCTCTAATTATTAAAATATTTTAGGGAGACGCCCATTGCAGAATCTCGCGATTTCTGTTATTTAAATAGTTACCGGTCGCTAATTTCCTTTTAAAGATGGTTTTAAATTATCACGTTGAGACATGACAATGTTATCTTTTCTTCAGACTGAATTGTCGTTCAGTCTGATTTTGAATAATTGTCAACATGCCGTTTTCAACCTATACGCCCCATCAGTCATCGCCATCTCTGAGAGATTAGTCTGTCCGTCTGTGATGAAGGACTGTACGTACCTACGAATGGGGGGATACTAATTGTAAATAAGTCTTGGCCAGGCAAGGCAAGTGTGAGTCAATGTTTCAGTTAAGGTTTTCTTTTTCTAAGAAAACAAGCGGGAGAATCTAATTGCAGACTAGAGGGAGCATTTCATAACTTTTCAAGCTCGAGAAGGATAATTCTGAGACTTAAACAAATTGCTAAGAAAAACATCTAAACACAATGGGTACATAAAGTATATAAATATATATAAACAGAAAGGGTGATTCTCGAAAGTTGTCAATGTTTCATTATCATTAATGGTTTTGTAGATGATATGAATAGGAGAACGCAGGTCCCCGAGAGAACATATCAAAGATATTAACTGCAGTTCAAATCTTCAGAACAATAATGCATACAAGAGTGCAAACTAAAAGACAATAACTAAATAGATCAACTATTACAAAAGGATTGTTGCGAATTCGCCAAAAGGATTAAATTATTCTAAAATTGAAAGAATCTATTTTTATGAACCTGAATAATTAAAATTCCACCATAGGTGGAACATTTTTTTGCTTCACGAGAACTGGTAGTAATCTGCAATGCAGTGGTGCTATTCCTTCGCGAGTTAATGCGAACAGCAACAATAAAAAATAAACCTGCCTTATTTAGCATAGTCAATCCTTACATCAAATCGAATAGCGCAATAGCCATTTTAGAAAATTACGTCGACTTTGTGCAATTAGGAAAAGCATCTAATGATGCAATACTCCTGGTACCAATCACCATAATTTCATAACCGAAGCGGACTAGG
Source organism: Hetaerina titia (assembly GCA_037158775.1). Lineage (NCBI taxonomy): Eukaryota > Metazoa > Arthropoda > Insecta > Odonata > Calopterygidae > Hetaerina > Hetaerina titia. Next base: position 88,180,288 of record CM073777.1, read on the forward strand.
CTGAAGGTTTTCATATTTAACATTAATGTAAAAACGTCAAATGAAAACACGTAAGGAAAGTCATAAATTGCATTTGCACTCGGCCCAATTACTCGTAGAATCAGTGAGCTGATTGCTGTAAGATGTCGGTGGGCACTTTATTTCCCGCCCAGTACGGTGAAAAGGCTCTCACATTCGATTAAGTAATCAACATTGGAAACCGCTGCACTCAACTGAAAGGAGCAATCGAATGATTGACAAGTGTTTCTTTTGTTGTATAGATGTAAGCTTTCCCTTTCGCAGAGCAACTTGATACCTAATCGGTAAAACATGCACCACGCACGGTGATGAAACTGATTGTGATTGGCATTATTTGTCCTGGCAGAGTAATCTATCGTTAACTCTTTCGATTTATAGGTCATGATTTAATAAATTATGGTTCACCCTGTGGTTAAGCAGAAAGGCTAGCAGAAGAGAACTACGAAATGCTTAACCGATTGACATTACTTTAATATTTTTTAAATATTATTATGTTTATGAAACATTCGTTTAGGTACAGCTCAGTTTTCAACGGCCACAGAAAAGCATTCTACCCCACCCCGATTAAAATTTGAAATTATTTTTGTGCTCTATACTTCTTCACCTCCTCATAATTTTCATCCTTTTTTATGTTGCCAATTTTTTAAATTCTTTTCCTTCCTCTTTCCTTCTATCTTTAACGATTTCTCTCTTCTTTCTTAACCTTCAGCACACTACTGCCTCTACGGGTCTCTTTCCACATTTTCCACCACTCCTCTACGGATTTCCTCTCTTTCGCTATCATATCCTCTTTGCTCGTTTTCATCCCTAACCGTATTACTTAATCCATTCTTAATACGCACACCTCTTAAGAGCAATCAATTTATTTTCGTCCTATTTTCATCAAACAAATATTCAGTTTAAATACAAAATCCAAAATTTATACATAAAGCCACTTCTAACTTCCTCAAATAAACACACTGACATTTCTTAGGCTTCGAAGATATTTCGCCGGACCAGTCTTTTATATATTTTAGTACCCTGCAAGCCGCCGCTAGGGTGTGTGGCAGGGGGTTAACACACAACAGACTAATTTTGAACCGAATGTGACCCTACGCGGTTGGAAAATGTTTTTCTGAACCCTTATTGTTCGTGGAAAAAATAACATTTTGAATCAATCTGTTCTACCTAACAATAAAATAATAACAAAATTGATTACAGAATAATCAAAAGCTTTAAATAGAATTTACGGGAAAACAAGTACGACTATGCAATTTTAAAACGGGATAAAGTGGCATGAACGACAAAAGTGTCAAAGTTTCTAGTGTTTCACCAAAGAGAAGTCGAGAGTGAAGGTTCTGGTAGAATCGATACCAATTATTTTACTATGTCTTAGACTAAGTTCACATTAAACTGAGCATAGGGAGTTCAATTCATTGTCAAGAACAAATTTGAACGTGCTCAACAATCTTTGATGAAACAAAGAGAACTGTTCCTTAACCAGAAATACCACACTCAAAAAATCCTTTTTTGAGATTTAAAAATTCAGTTCCACGGGGACAAGAAAAAGGTAAACAATGACCTATAATCGAGGCAAAATTGGAGATAAGTGAATTTAAATTTTATCACATATTAATATGCGTAGTTTAACAAGGATTAAAATCACTACACAAAATTTTCGCTCCGTAATTTTAAATATGCATGTTTGGTAATAGATATCGAAGATAAAGTAACGGCTACTGTAATGCTCAGCTATTGCAACTGCTTCGATTGCATCGAAATTCAAGTAGTGGCACAGACAATTGAAAAGAAATATACCATTCTTCATTTGGGTTGCTTCCAAAATTATGCAAGAAAATCGTATCACTTTTCACGGTATTTTCATTGTTACAGTCATAAACGTCTTTTTAAATAAGAAAATAAGCAAAGATTAATCTTTACTTCAATAATTAAATAACAAAAACAGATGCAAACGAATTACTGTACATCTTACAATTAACGAATGCTATAATTTATCTTTAACACAAGAATTTATTTATCGCAGAAAAATGACAGCAAACTATTTACCGTTTGCCCGTGTTTACAAATCAATCCTCATGCACAAAGATATTCGAAAATAATTAAATTAAAGGAAAACTATGTAAGTCATAATGGGTTAACGGAAGTCTTCACAAGATTATTCTAATAAGGATTCATTTCAGCGACGTGTATTCTTGAGGAAAGATGAGTGTCAATTAGACTTCTCCCCGAATTTCGGACTGAACATTTGGTGTTACACCGGACTATCTCCACTGTACTTGCTGTTCAAAGACGCATCGACTTTTATCCGAGGGACATCGAGCAATTTATGTGTGACAAAAGAGTATTTGTCACATTCTCTCTTTATTCGGAAATATAAAATGAGTAAATTGATAGTAAAAACCTCGCGCAAAATCAGCCCCGACGATAAATAAAATTCAGAAAAGTAGACTGTGGTGTCTCATAAAATTTCAGAAAGGTAGACTGTGGTGGCTTAGCCAGCGCAATTATAGCCTAGCTGTAGCCTATCTGCTAAGAAATCTAGCTCATGATGCACATTACGGAGTGACGCTAAATTTGTAAAAGCAAGCACCATCAAATGTTATAAATAAACTCACAAATATTCTAAATTCATCTACCTCAAAACGACGACCGAGAAGGGAATATCGCTGAGCGTCCTAATTCTTGAGGGTGGGTTATTGCCTTTTTAACTTCCCGGAGCTGGAATCTTTAATGGATTTAAAACTGGATAGTTTGAAAATTATCCAGTACCGATATCTCCTAAAATTCAAGCAATAGACCACTCCATTCTGATGAGATTGACTATCAAACGAAATCAATACACTGATCGTGACTTGATTCGCGTCCCGAAATGCACCGGGAACAATCTCGGGTAAACTGCGAGTACACTTCTGATGGATGATTAGTTGGCCGAATGAACGTCAATCTTCAACCGGTCCACTCAGCTGTTGGGAAGAAAGGACGGGATGAATATGAAAAAAAAATATGCGAATGCGGATACGAATGCGTGCCGATATGACAACCAACGTCAATTCTAATGTCCTGTGACCTCTTTCTTATCACGAGCTCGCGTTGCGACAGGAATGACATCCCGGCTGGGAAAACTAGTCACAGTATAAAAAAAGAAGGGGACTAGTAAGAGGCGGGGCAAGGGGATCAGAAGGCAAAAGAAACGAAAGGATAGCAATAGGATGGAAAATAACGAGAGGTGGGAGTAGCATACACTGTGTCAGTGTGGGGAATACGCTATCGCTATTTCCTGGTAAGATAACATATTCTGCATGGTGTAAAGACAAAGTAGTACAAATTCACACAGCGAGACGTAAAGTTATCCCCACAACTAGAGCCCGCGCAGTAATTCTTCCACAATGAATTACTTTGGCATCATTAGTGGCGAAACATGAACTATTGGCAGCATAAATGGGTAAGAAATACGATATATTTAGTTTTATTTTATCAACAACCACTTTTAAAGTTTAACAAGATGCATGATATTATTATTTCGCTAATGGCATTTTATCAAATGAATCCATTCTGCAAATACATAGTGTAGATTATTAACCTTAACCTTTTTTACCTTTATAAATAGTCCATTACAAATAAAGAAACGAATTCCACCGGGCAGAAAAATCGCTCAAGATGTGAGGAAGAAAGGAGGGGATAGATTTGAAAAAAATACGCGAATAACGATGAGAAAAGCCTAAAATATCACGAAATTTGAACTCCGTTTAAATTACTATCTATAATTGTCGATATGTTCTATCATTGAAAAATGATCTTCAAGTCAGTGAATGATTTACGAGACCTACATTTTGTTGACCTAATGTATACATATGTAAAGCGCAAAGGCAAGTGCGCCCACTAAAGAATTACTCCTTGCATTCGAACTTTTTAAATTTTCGAATATAATAATAAGTGAACACTTTCATGACTGACCTTCAAGATCCAAAAATCGAAAAATAAATCTCTGAATTGCGTCACTTTAAAACTGGAAACAGAAGACGAGTGGTGTCGTCATTACAAGCAGTTAGCTATGCAGGTTAATTTACAATTTAAAGAAAAAATTAAAGAACTAAAATAAACATTTTGCCTTTTGACTCCTAATGATTACAAACGTTAATCATATCGCCAAGAATGCTTTCAATTGGTGAAATATTCCATTGGAAACAATATCTAATAGGTACGGAAATACAACTGATAACGATGAATGGCACTTGATGTAATGCGACTCAGGAATAAATACATCAAGTGAAGTCAACAGTCTCAGTCATGTATTTTTAATTCATGACTGCTGGAAAAATCGTTTCTAGGCATCCGCAAAAGGAAACCTCTTTAAATAACAAGCACTGTTCGTAGCCAGAAATCGGTGAGCTAGTATAAGTTAAAATAATAAAGAAAAAATTCCTACCCAACCCCAAGAACCGATGAAATGAATCGAACATTTTACCGAATTTTTTTTCATTATATTTTTTTACAACCTATACCAGGATTAAAATGCATAAAATATTCCAACTATCAGCGCAAATGGAAGGATCGCTAACACCATTTTAATAGTGGTAATACCGCTCCAAAGTCCAAGTCGCTTGTGCAAATAAATGACAGCTAAACATAATATAGGATACCAGTTGTAGGACCAAGATAAATCTGATTAAGATTCGTTTCAATTTAGGTCTTTTAGGCAATTTAACCAAGCAAATTAAAAGTTTACCTCATGGATTCAACCTTCATTAAAAATTCACTTTAGTTTCAAAAAAAGGCATAGGATTCAAACTTGATTAAAAGTTACTCAAATATTTTAAACGAAGGAAAAACAAATGATATATTACGAAAAATTCATTTTAAACGCTTTTATCAAGAGAGCGGGCGCCTTCGTGGAGTAATTGTCAGTGAAATGACTTTCAGATACCGGATCGTAGTTCGCGATATTGACTTCCCGGAAATCTACGTTCAGACCGACGGGGTAAGTATGAATTCTGGGGCAAAACTGTTCTTTGTCCCCGAAATTACCTCCCACACATTTTCTTAAATTCGAACAGGAGGAAATTCCGTCACATCCGGCAAGATAGAACTATGCCACAGATAGTTCATTTCAGTGCAAGGACGAGCAGAACGGAGCAAATCCAGAGTAGATTTTGTAAGAAAATGGCATTACATTTCTCTCTAATCAACACGGAATACCACATTTCATTCATCATTCCATTTATTACTATGGTACATTGTTTGCATAAATGCATGAAATCAAGAGGCATGTAATATTTCTTGACGGCAAAACCTTGTAAAATATGCAATTAGAATATACTTGCAGAAGGCTGTTATAAAACATACTATTTCAACATAATAGTTCAATCTTGTTTTGCATCTATCAAATGAAAACTTGAAAAAACTTAGGCTGATGAAAACTGGAGTGCATTTTTGTGTGCTTCTGGAACGTCTAGATATATTTCCACCGCTAGTTGAATAACTTCTCCGAAATAAGACCATAAGAGTGCGTGTAACAGTTGTAGAAGGTTATATATTTCTATATTATGCAATTACATTACTAGCTCGAAAAATAGTGCTCAGTGCCAACGTTAACTGAAATGACGAGACTTTGTTTATATTAATACCTTGATTAGCCTGAAAAAATGTTTTAGCACAAATGGAATTGCTGCGAAATATTTTGGCCGTTAGGAAGTCTTTTGAACGAATACATCTTTTCGAATACATCATACATCGAATACATCATGAAAACATCTTTTGGCGAATTTATTTCCAAGGCATTAACTCCAGTAGCTATTATGTAATTATTTTACGATCATCACTGATCAAAATGTCCTTAGCTTACTTAAATAAAGCTATCTCGTTCAATCACGACAAACCATACGACACTCGGACCGAGTTTTTATTGGCAGCAAGTTTTCTCAATACGATGAGAGAGGTAGCCATCCATTACTTTTCATAAACTGGAACAAGCTTTGAAATCGCCGCCACTAATCGGAAGCCTGACTTACACTGACTCCATTGACAAGATACACTAACAGAATCCACTGACTTACAACATACAACGGCTGAGGTTTTCAGAGTTTCCAAGGTTCTGATCACCTCTTGTAGATGATTCGGTTTAAGAAAACCTCGGAATCAACAGCATTCATACTCTACGTAATATTATTCATCAATTTTTTGGAGAAAGCAGGTTTGAATGCTCTCGTTTGTTTTCAATTGGCCAACTAGTTACTTGATCATGTGATAAGTTTCCTACACATAATCAAATGCGTGTTTCTTCCATTAATTTTGTACTATAAAGCATACCATATCATTAGCCCAATGACAATAAAAAATATTTAGACAAAATTAAAGCATATAACTAACCAAATTACACTAAATAATATGTTAAAAACCAATTCAAATGTATCATTTAGCCAATTTCACTATAAAATATTAATTAATCACGTCATTAAATACTCATTAACAATAGTAATACATTAAAATTTTAAACATTCCAATATTACGAAAATTAATTAAGACTTGAATGCTCATGATATGTTACAATGGAGACCCTCCATCACATGTTTAATGGTTTGCATAGCTAAAATTCAGCTGAAGAGATTCAACAACAATTGAAGAAGGTAACATCTTCGACTGACCAAGTAGCCACCCTTGAAAATGAGCGCTCCTAATAAGTACCGTTTTGTAAAAACAAGCAACTGACTCAAACAGAGAATATCGACATACTAAAGCCTATTAAAGTTATATAGTATCCATAAATGAATAGAAATCACAAAGAGTAAAAGAAAAATGTGAAACATTAACGTGCTTTATGCTATTAATCCCATATAAGATTAAGATCAATAACTGATGACAAAAATGTAACTAGAGATTACGAGAAAGGATGCCTATTTTATGCGCATGGAAATGAGAAGACATAGGGGGAAGGAAATGTGGAAACAAGGGAATTGCGCAATATGATCTCTGTTTTCCAAGCAAAGATTCTGAAATCGTGTCAGAGCTTATGTTAACATTGCTTCATCTTATTTGTATAGTTATAGGCAAACGATAACTTAGTGTGGTCATCACATGTCTGTGGTAAATACCACGAATGAAATTTAAATGAATGCAAATGTCCTAACCTGGCACGCACGCAAACAGAAAGGCTCTATACCCTATGACTGTGGAAGATGACTTTTTCGCTATAGATAGCCACACTTGTAAGCGACATCAAAAAGGATGCATCAATTAAATCAAAAGGCTTGCAATAAACCGTTACCTTTCATAAAATTTTATGGCGCGGTAACAATTCACTACGAACATCGGGCTGTAAAAATATCTTAGCCCATTCCTGGGGAGGTTGTCATTCTTTGTTAAGAAAAGGGACTGTGTGATACTTTAATTGGGATACGAAGAAAGCAGAGGATTTTTTTCCATAGGAGTCGTTATGCCCGAGGAATGACGGACCTATGAAGCGTGATCTCAAATTCTCAGCGTACAAAAGGAATCCTATGCAGCGAAAACAAAATGTGGTAGCTATGGCGTGACTTGATTTGCATATTTCCTGAGAGTTAATTAAAATTGTAAATTTTACATTGAGATCGAATTATGTAAATTTTCAAGAATGAGGAAATTTTAGTTTCACTAGACTCGTAACTGCTTCTACAAATTCGAATATAAGATTAGGTTTCAAAACTGCGGTCACCGAATTGCTTCCCAAAACATTATAGCAGTAGAAAATGGAATAAAACAATATTTGAAAAAAAAATAATAAATGATTTTAGTATTTTTTTTTAAATCCGCATAAAAATCTATACTTTGAGAATATTTTTAGTCGACCGAATTAGAATGCATGTGACTGTGTTACAAAATTATTAGTTTCATGATCCAAACCACAGGTTAAACTCTGATAATCAAAAATAATGAAATTAAAATCTACTCCCTATTTCCTTATTTTCATTCAATAATACATTATCACAACAGTATGCCCAGTAGAATATTAAGTTTCAAATGCAATCTTAAAAATAACTGGAGGATTAATAAAACTACGAAAAATTCTAAAAAATTAACTTTCACAATATCATATAATTTGGTGTTTTAACACCCTAATGAGTTTATAATTTCATATTTCCACAAATTATTGACGTCTTAGCATGGAAACTCACTTTTCATTTGTATTATTCAGTTTTTTATGATTGAACTTGATTCATTCTCTTAAAATGTAATTACACCTGTGTTTTGAGGGTTGTGTTTAGTCGCAAAATAATTTTTTGACAACAACATTTGATTGTGCAGAGAATAATCAATCCTAATCAATTAATCCAATCTTTTTGAATACAAATAATGTCAAAGTGACAGAGAAAGAAAACATAAATGTCTTGACAAACAAACCATTTAACGCTATTTCCAAGAACACCAGAATGAAAAAGTCCCGTTAAAATTGAAAATGTGATGAGATTCGTGTCCAGCCAAAAGCTTCAGAAATCGGAGCTAATCGATCTGAAGAGCACGACTTAATCGTTTTCGTTATGCTAACGAACATAAAAGCGAAACCATTAATTTAGTATGAGTAGGTATCCTCCTGGCCATTTATTCGAAGCCCCGAAAAATGACCAAGTCGGCGATCTCACTCACGTGGACGGTAGTCATTGTTAGTAAATAATAATGAACGACAGTAGGTGACGTAAGATGACCTTCACCAGTGAAACTAGTCGAGAGTAATAGGCTCAATTATCTCAATAACAACGCAAAAACAATATAACTGTACAACAGACCAGTTCTCGGCTTTAATTAAAATACATATGTCGGTGGCCCAATTTCATTTTTGAATTCCCGGGACCGGTAAGCCCATTTGTTCCCTCGTGCTGAACATGAACTGCTCAAATGCACACCCCATATTTTGGATTGAAAGTTATTTGACCTGAGCCCACTATAATATCGAAATTAAATTATTTAAAACACATTGATTTTGTTTGAAAAATTACACCAATATCCACGGCGACTAATGCGAATATCTTATACTAATTAAACTACCGAAATTATCAAAGGAGAACGTTTATTTTTAAATGCTGATAATGGACTATGCTAGAGAATACTTATATGTAAATGGAGCTTATCACATGAGGACATTGCAAAAAGTTTGACTTAAAAATGAATTATACCATTTCAAATAAGAGTTGGAATTATTATGCCGCAGCATATTTAGAAGACATTACGCGAAAAATTCCACATTAAATTCAACCGAGGCACACTATTCCTTTTGGATCGAGAAAAGTCTATCAAATCTACTTCAGATTACGTGAGAGAAATTATCATCTAATAAAGCAATGGGTCATATCAAGCTTGCAAGAGAAAAACAAATCACAATGGATTTTCACAACTCATTCTTGCCTCATGGTAAAAAACACAGGATTGTACAAGAGAACAAAATATTTTTTCACGCAAAAAAATTATAGATTTCTGCCGTCATTATTTTCCCTTTAACAGTTAAACCACGGGCAAACAAATTCATTTCGACATTAGAAAAAAACCCATTGATGCGGATGGGATGTCTGTTGCTGTACCAAAACCCATTATATAGTATTACGGGGTGAGATGAACGCTAAGACATAACGGATGTGTAGCAATTTAAACTATAAGAATCACTCAAACTTGCGGTACCGACGGTTTTTGATGAATATCTTCAAAGCATTCTATTTTTAAACAACAATTTCCTGGAAGGAATCTCGTTCATCTCGGAAATAAGGCAAAGAAATTCTTCCATGTATTCATGAATGAATTTCTCATCAATCAAAATTGCCAACCGGATTACAGACACCCAAGCCGAATTGGCGAGACGAAATAAAATAATAAAAAATTCCACTCCAGCGGAGGAGAGAGGAGTGAAAACTTAAAAGGAAATAAGTCGTGGAAGCTTGCAACGACCATCTGAAAATTCAAGGCCATCCCTTAAGGGGCTTGACAAGATGTGGAAGAATGTTCCCAGTTATCAACATCGGATCATCTAGCGGAGCTGGAGGAGTTCCATCCGCGAACGCCTCGGGATTATGCAGATGCTTCCGGGTGTGGTCCCAGTCGTATCTTGAACGGATAAACATTTTTTTCACCATGGAGGAGGGAAGTGGCGGGGTGGAGTAAGGGGAAAGGGAGAATAATACTCGAGGTTGACGTACCCTCCGACTGGAGCAGACTGTAGGGCGTTCTCCAAATCTCCACCGTTGACGCCAGGGGCAGAATGGGATCCCTGCTGAGATCCTGTTGCGGCGGTCGCCAAGGAGATAGCGACCAACAGCAACGGCCTCCACGGTGTCGGGAGCGTACGCATCGAGTGCTGCAGACCCTTGCGAGAAGGCCCCATCATCCTGGAAGGCCTCGAGCTGCTCGATTCCCCCGTTGATGGGATGCACACTCCCGAGGATATTGCCCCGTCAGGTGCTCTTCGCCCCAAAGCGCCTGACTAGGTCCTCCTCCCGTGGCGTCCGGTGAACCCACACGCACCAACTAAGTGAAACAACGAAAGAAACACACCACGGAGGAGCTGTGAGAACGATCACAGCGCGAAGCGGCTGGTTTCTCACGTGAGAGACGAGAAGTGCTCAGTCCACCAGAGAGAAGACGAGGGGTCAATGGGGTTTTGCCCTACCCTTCCGACCAAGCGGAAGGCGTACCGCCGCTCGCGAGCATCGAAATCCTTTTCAATTGCTCCCCACCCCGAAATCTTCACGCAATCCAGCCGGTGAGCCACGGACACACAACTCCCTCCTGTCTCACATTTGTGTGGAGATGCAAATTCCTCCGTCACGCAGAAAACCTCGAAGACTCGGAGCGTAAAAGGAAATGGAGGAGAGGGCGGTAGATAATGATGGCTTGCCAGAAGCCCTCCCTCCCTTCCTTCTTTTCAAATAAATACAAAACTCGCAGGAGTTGAGGACCAGAGGCAGGGTGGGGAGAGAATAAGAGGAGGAAATGATGCTGGTCTTCTTTTTGGACGTTAAACACGCGTGGTTTCGGGAGGAGGAAGCCCGGGATCCTTGGACTCGGGATCAGCCGGGCGTGATAGAGGAGCGAGACTCTCCGGGAGCACACGCGTGCTAACCCGTCCCTTCCAGTCTTTTTTCGGTCAGAGAAGCAGCTGTTCTGGCTCACGAGGCCCTCTCTCCCCGACGGCTCCTTCACGACTGGGTCGCCTATGCATAAGCGGAGATCTCACTCGCTCAAAGGTTGATACTTCCCCTCCACGACCGCGCAGGGCTCTTCCCTCCACCCTACGCCGCCCCCCTTCCTCCGCAGCCCCCCCACCCTCATCTCCCCACACTCAACCTTCTCCTCCGCACCAACCACTCCCATCCCTCATACCACTGTGGAGATGATGTTCACGGGGCTCGGGGCGCAGTCACGTATGCCTCAACGTAAAAGATGTCACAAGCGTATTTTTTCTTCCAAGCAGGGGGGTTAGCGATGCACTGCAATGACCGCGAAAGATTGGGCGAGGAACACGCATCTTGGGCCAAGGAAATAAATGGGCAGAAGGAACAAAAACCGTAAAAATGTGTATTTAAGAAAATTTTTCAACAAAACAAGAAATAGAAGAAATATCCGTTGATATTTTTACAGAATGGTTGTGAGTGCACCAATGGTTTCGAGTGAAAAGTATATACTGCTCAGCCACAAAAAACACAACCACAAGTCTCAGCTTTTCCTTGAGATAGTTTGACGCTAAATTTGCAGTGGCATTACGCGAGATATTGGTTTTGTGACGTATTCCAATCAAGCTATGGTCAATAGGGCGACAATCCGCCAAGTTGCACATTAATTTTCGAGTTACGCGAAAACTGGAGCGTCTTTAATCTTTAATTGTGTTCAAATCATAACTACTAATTTTTACCCAGTTTTAAAGTCATGGAAATCATCCAACTACTATTAACCATACACGCCTCTCTAAACCTATCAATGACACTACTGAAGTACACTAGCTATAATACTCAACATCCAATATAGACATGGAGTGCGACGGAAACTATGGGAGAATAACGAAGTTTGTAACAGCTCAAAGATTCCATTAAATGGGATGACATCTCAACCAGGTTCAGAGAACCAAAAGTCGGTTTTGATTTTTATTGTAAATTTCAACTTTTTTTGCTTCAATCTTGAATAATATGAATACCTTCACTGCTTCCAATTGTTTCAATTTAAACTAGAACTTCTTCCTTGCTCTGACTTGTCAACAGTTTTATAGAGAGGAAAATGGAAAAGAAATTACTGCTCAGCCATCAAATGTAAATATTAGTAAATCTACAGTCATGATTGGATGAAAACTTGTAAAGACTGAATGGAAACTTATATGGTAAGCTTTGAAAAAAATTCAAACTATTTCCAATTAAAATACAAGTTCACGAAATATGCCGAAATGTTTTTCGCGTTTGTGATTTCATTTAAGTTTCAAGTTTCTTAGCTTAATGCTAATATAATCAGTAAATACAATTAGAATATATAAATTTCGTGACAAAAATAATAGGATTGGAATGTAAAATAATTAGAGCTCTCGATACTGGACCTCTATGTCAACATACAGGCATGTACATAATTTTTTTCACGTACCTTTAGGCTGTGTAGGTTCCTGAAGGGGTGATAAATAATATTTAATTTTCTTTTAGACCCCGGCGATAAATTACCAAGCGGATTGAGTTGCGCCTGAGGCTATTATCCTTCTCAACAGGTATGCTATCGAGACGGAAGTGAACTCAATTGCCCCGTATTTGTCTCCTGATGTTTGGGAAGCGGTTATCGAGCCATTCATACCAGTACAGCGCCAATGAGGGGACCATACTTATATTATCAATCCTGAGGCGAAAACACTGTGATGTTTACACAATCAAAGTACACAATCTTTCTTTACATTTTCCCTTCGAAAACCGATGACGGCCTTTGCCAGCTAACTGAAAAACGAATTACAAAAATAAACTGACCATCTCAAGCCAAAATCACGCCTTAAAAACTACTTAACGTTTTCAGTGAAATCATTCAAATATTCGCCAAAATATGAACACAAAAATGAAACGTTAACTGCAGAAATGTATCGCTCGCGAGGCGATTATTTAGACAGATGTGTAATACTGAAAGTGAAATTTTTTATATCCAGTGAAAACTGCCTATAGTGGAATCGCTCAGTTCCGGAATATTTTTTCCTGATCGGCAGGTTTTATTTGTATACCAGTTTAAAGTACCTACTGCGTGGTATCCCGATCCCTACTTGAGACGCTTTGTGGAGAACACTTTGAAAGAGTACGCCGTCCGTCGGATGGAACGTTAAGCTGCGGACCCCTTCGCGCCTTTCGTTAAGAGGAGGCTAATGCCGACGCCAGGTTTCTCTCCATCCTTCATTCTTTCCTGTCCATCCATAATTGCGCAAATGACCTCAGCTGTCGGTCGCCTCCCATAAAACGTCTACTACTAGTACTTACTGCATAGGGTCAAAATATTCTTTGACATAAATTAACTGTTTTGTCGTTTAATTCATAGATTAGCAACATACAAGGTTATCAGAGGGAACATGATGATTCCACACTTAAATGGATACATTTAGATTATGCTGTTATGTGTAAGATAAAATATTAGATCATATGCAAAACATTTTCCCGTGTACGCGCATTAATCATTTTTGTAAGCCTAACAAATTTTTTTATGGTGGTTATGGTAGATTTTTTAACTTGCACTTTTATTCAAACGAAATAATCTCTTATAATATTGTTTAGTTTCATATTTCAAAAATGTTTTCTCTCTGCGTGATTTTCATAGTAATTTGTCAAGCTCAAGAGATCAGTATTTCTGTTTACGAGACAAAAATATCTCATCTCCTCCAAACTATGTACCAATAGCACGTACGTGTGTACGTGTAGCAAAGGAGCGACAAACTAAGATACCATACTTTTCAGCTTTCTCTGACTTAGACATGAAATAAAGACTCAACTGTTCTACTTGAACTCCAAATAAGAAGTAAAGAATGGAGATGTGAAACAAATAAGTAATAACATCATGCCAATAAAGGAAGATGCAACGATCATCGAGCGCTAAGGTGATCAGAGAATAAGAATTATTAAAATAAAATGTGACTTCCAAGATGATAACTTATATGTGATTAGCCTTCTATGAAATTCAGTAAAAATATTGTTTTTCCTATGAATAGGAAAGATTTTTATTCTTGTCAAGAAAATAACTTGATGATAACGCACTTCCTATCACCCGTTTACTTGGATGTGACAGACAACTTGATATACTGCATACAGGCATAGTGAAAAGAGCATAAAAGAGATGAGAAAACCAACTATACCAGATGAGAGTATACCAGAATTACATATCTTTTTCACTTCGAATTAATCGAAGGCCACAGTTTCTGTGAAGTACCCATATTCATTTATTCATATGATATTTACATAATGGCATTAGTAAATATCAAAAATTTCGGTCTAGAACCCGGGTATATATATATAGGAGAGTAGTGTTGAGGAAAGCCAACTATTAATGTATTATTGTATTCCAATGTATTATTGGTATTACGAGGACTATATTATAAACACCTTTCGTCGCTCGCCTCACTTCTCCAATTCAGAAATCTATCTCAGTGCAATATTAATTTCTCTTTTGTAAAGAACAGGCTTGCAACAAAAAAATCACTTAACCAATTGAAAAATGTATGGCTCCAAAATCCTGTCGGATGCCGCAGCGGGTTTTCCCGTCCACTCCGATTAAAGTACGTATTCGTTAAATAATCACTAAAATTCATTATATTTACTCGACAATACAACCTAAACCTTTCGTGACATTTATTTTCGAAATTTATTATTATTTTATATATATTATATATATTTTTTTAATGTATTTATTTTCGAAATAATTATATCTTAATATTGCTGTTAGAATAAATAACTTCTCTGTTTAAACACTGACCAATTGAAGTCCGAAGACATTCTTGAAATGGTTGAATTTCGGAGACACGTAGACTCGTATATCGTAGCATGTGCACTTTCCAGGAAGAAGAAAATCTAAGCTGCGACATGTGATACGAGCGCCCACAATTAGTAATTAGTTAAATATGGCATGTCAAATAAGAATCATAAAGCATAACAATTAGCTTTCTTAAATACACGTTAACAACTAGGAGGCGGCCGCATTTTTCCTAACCGAATTAAAGTAATGACTTATAAGCAAGAGGGGAAAACTAAAAAGCGTACGACGTGGACTTCATCGTTGTGGACCCGGGGCCCTAGCGTCCCTCCCTCCTCGCCCCTGAAAGGGTCTTCCCGAAAGAGCTGTGGAAGGAGACGAAGACAAGGGTTCGGGAGGGAGGCGGGGAGGAGCGAGCGTGGAAGGAGGGGAGATAGAGGAGCTTAACCAAACATCCTCCCTCATTTCCTTCTGTCCACACTTAAGGAGACCGACACACCCGCCCATCCCCCAGCTCCGTCCCACCCCTCCCCGTCCCCTTTCCCCCGTCCCGCGCCCTCGGAAACCGGGGACAAAAAAATGTAGGAAGGCGACAAGTTTACTTCCCCTTAATCAAGTTGACAAGAAACGTTAAATGAAAATTATGACATTATATTGCCTCCCCTGGTCTCCTCCCATTCCTCCCTCCTCCCCCGTTTCAACACGTCTCGTCGTCCCAACACGAGTGGTCCCCTTGCATATGAACCGTTAAAGCCTCTCCCGGCCACGAAATGGACCGCTCTTTGTGTTGCAAAAAAATACGCTTTTCGCCCCCTTACTTCCGGCATTCTTGTGCGTGGGATAAAAAAAAGATGAGGTATTTTATGAGGGGACAAATGTAAAGGCGGGATGGGAGAGGCGATGAAATGGATTCTTGGGAAGCTCGGCGATATTTCGGGTCGTGAGTGCAACTGGACGAGAGAAATTCTCTCAGCGGAGACTACAACATAAAAATATCGCCCACACTTCCCCGCACGGCGCATTTTGAAAAACTGGGATGGCTAACAACAATAAAGAAATATTTAAAATTTTATTATAATGGGCACGGTTGCGTCAGTCACACCATATACGACTAGGCCATCCAGCGGCCATAATATACGTAGCTTCAAATCCCATAAGTTTCCACTGGTGGACTACGCCGTTAAAATTCCGACATTGCATGTTTCTATTCACATCGCGTCCCATCAATATCATCTCAAGAATAAATACTGCACTTCATTCATCTAAGAAGGTCTTTGCCTCTGCCCCAGTGTGGAAATGATTCTCGTAAAAAGAATATAAAATACTATGCATATTATTTGCACTACGCATACGAAATTCACAATATTTCAGAAGAAGAAAAATTTAGAATTTCCCCACAATAGTCCCTTAAATTATGTAGCATAGACACCATTATGTCCCCGACAGAGTGAAAAGAGAAAACAATGCTATCGCGTGTCATCTAAAGGGTTCTTTATAACTAGCAAATAATAAATAATCTAACAAGCTTCCCTGGCAGAGATCATTCCGATTCATCTCCATCTCAAACCAAACTTGTGAAGGAGAAGTGACTAGCGTAAAAATATACTAAGCCATATTGTATAAAACGAACAAAAGTCCTCCGTGGAGCAGACTGTTTAATGGCTTATATTATGCGGTTTTTCTTTTCTACCCTATAGCGTAATTCAGATGATTTTATTATTTAAACATAAATTTGCATGGTGAACTCTTGAAGCACAGCGGGAATAATGAGAAAAATTTTGTTTCTAAATGCGTACGACCAAAATGTCACTGACTACGATTCCAACTTTGAAAGACATTCCCAAAATTGTTGTCGTGAGGGGAACGTAACCCCCGGTTTTTCTTCTAGAAGTGGGGGGCCAAAATAGAACCAGTTCTACGACTTAATAATAGGGAAGGAATAAATAAGGAGAAAACGACGGAAGAGGCGTTAGCAACGGTAAATGGACTAAAGGGTTACCCTTAAAGAGAAGGGGAGAAGAGATGATGGAATAAGGTTGTCAGCAGTAAATCCTTTAAGGTTCTTCCAAGGAAGCGGAAGGAAGGGTACATCAGTAAGAATAAGGGTTGGAAACGTAGGGAAAACTCGGGGTTGGATGCATGAGAGAAGAAAAAAGATTCTTTGATGCAGGGGCGGAGTGAGAGGGGAGTTTGGGGAAGGAGTGACAGATTAAGGCACATAAAACGAAAACAGAGCTGCTCTTTCAGAAGCGGGGAGATGTGCTTGGGAGACCCATCTCTCCCACGTGAGGAGAAGGAAAGAGTGGCGGAAACCAGCAGCAGCAATGAAGAAGACGGGAGGGAGGACCAGGAAACCTTAGGGCAAAGGAAGGGACCGCCACCCTCCTCATCCCTGCCCCCTTCCCCATCCCCTTTGGCGAATATATTATGAAAATGCCATCGGTGAGCTGGCCGTCGGAACAGAGAATGAGGACGGTATGGAATGGCTGGCCTGCTAAAGCTCGTATGCCAAGGTGCGTATGGACAATGGAAAATGAGGAATCGCTGGCTCGAAGTCGCCACAAAGCTGGTCAGAAGCGGGAGAGGACTAGCAGTTTGTCCACCTATAACTCCGATGGTGTGGCAGTTAAGTGTCTTTTAGCAAGGGGAATGCTGTTTTCGATTGCTAATTAATGGTGATGTATTGCCTGGGAAATTCCAAAAATTGCACATTTTCACATCTCCATCCCAGTTGGAATACTTCACCGGTGAGTAAAATGTTTGCATCGAAATCTCTCGTCATTGATGAACTTGGATTATTTTCAGGATATGTTTTTACAAAAATGCCTTACCAACCTCAATCAGCGTGTTATGTTAATAATATGTTGAATCACTATGAACCAAATGTGTATCACGGCTTCAGTTAGCAGCGATAGGCGGAAGATAAACTAAGATGAACATGACGAGGTATTCCCCGGCTGCTAATAAGAAATACATTAAACAGCGTTGAGACACTTTAAACAGAGTTCTATTAGAGAAATCTTCTTCGGAAGCAATTTTTACCATTAATATGTCACTTCCACATTTTGTCGCGCCGAACATAATGTTAAACTCCAGTACATTCCCCGGAGTTTGCATTGCATACCATCAATGGGAATAAATTATCTTAGTGATCACCCTAAGCTAGGAGAATGATTTTCCGAATCCCACTCTCACGACTCGTGGACGATATTTCAAGTGCACCGGGGACACAGTTAGATGGGCTGTTTCACTCAGTGATTTCTTGGCACCTTTCGCTGAGTTGGCTCAACGCCAAAGTCGGATTTCTTTCCTCTCTTCTTTCACTGTCTTATCTTTCTCCCGACTTCTTTATTTGACCAGCCTGAACTCCATAAAAAGCCAGCAAGTATTACCTAAAGCCGCATACAGCAATTGCCTATCGAACAAGATTTTTATGCACTCCAAACACCATATTCCATTACTTGTGTGACGTGAGAACGATGGAAGGTCTTCATGGGTAACATCTTCAAAGTTGAGCGGGAATAAAATGCGACAGTTTCTCGAAGTTTTCCAGGAGAAAAGTGGTGGATGAAAAATCAATGATCTTAAAAAACATTCAAATGTAAATCATAGCGATAAATTGATATCATACTTTGAAAAATGTATCCACATTCAACACGCAGGGTTAGACTAATGAATGAATCGGAAACGGTTGGAGAGTATTCAGATCCAATCATCAGAAATGGAAACCAGAATAACCATAAATGGATACAAATGACTTGAATAAAATACAAAATGAACCTGCGTTTTCATTTCATTCGATACAAAACCAACAAATGCTATAATGATATCTCAAAAATTACGAAAATTGGTATGCGCTCATTGCAGTGAATTCCAGGATAAGCAGCTATAGCAGCGAACTACAGGTTAAAAGAGGACCTTGTGCGCAGTTGCCTCGTACAATTTTCATGTATTAAAGTTGTGGAAAATTCAAATATTATAGTATCTTTGAAAGCAACACATACTCTTCGTCCTCTATGCTACAAAAAGAAACGCTGTAACAAGGAAAAGTCTATGATATCACGATGTAAGTATCGTGTTACAGCCAATTCATTCGTTGTAATATCATCATATAGATCAACAGGAAACAACTGCAGATAGAACTTCGAAGAAAGTGCCTAAAAATAACGAATCCATGAATGGAAAGGTACCTAGCTATTAAAATATACAGAATACAAAAATATTGAGTATTAAATGAGAATCGGCATAAAAATATCCCTTAGAAATGTCGGTTGTAAAAATCATAGTGTCTAACAAATTAAAGCAAATCAGTTAGCAAACCTACCTGCTACTCATTCTGAGAGACATTTTGCAATACAACCACATATACATAAAAGTAACGCCGAGCTCATATAATTACATCATGTCTCTGTAGGAATCGCATTTGATCGCCAATATCCCGTTAGAAAGTACAAATTTGAATTAATTATTTCAATGATTGCTAAAAAATTGGTAAAAGTGAAATCTACTAGTATTTCACTTAATCTCTTACGAGCCTCTCACGGTCCGTTGACACAGATCCTTGCCCAGTCTTGATCCTTACGTCATATCCTCACAAAATACCTTCACGCGCAAACGAAGAATGAAGCTGCAAAGCTATTTCCTCACTGCGGCGGCAGTATGCTATTCCCAGAAGATCCTAGCAGCGGCAACAAAGATAGCGAAGGAAATATTTACGACACACATGATAAGACGAACTCTGTACACGAAGTTGAGACCCTTTGCATCCTACACACAGCACTCTGACCAGCTTTGTTAATGTTTGATTTTGTCGCGAGAGATGCTTCCAGCTAATGCATGGCGCCAGCGAAAATGCTGCTAAACAAATTTTGACAAGTAGCTATTTACTTTGGGAGGACAGGGAGAGAAGACGCGGCTCACAGACAACCTCTATTCCAATAGAGGGAAAGCTTTTCCGCATTTCAATGTGCAAAATCACTATTTAAATAACATTTCGATATCGGGCAGCTAAGCATAGAGATACATGTCAATTTAATTGTGGCGTTTAGACATCTCAATGATCCATTCCAATTCAAACCTTGATATTAAAACAATGTATGGCATCAAGCGCCTACATTTGAGTGTAACTATACCACGGAATAAAAAAATTCTTCACATAATATGCAGGACATAAACCCATGTGGATATACATGTATATCCATACATTAGGCCCGCCAGTATAGACAAAGAAAGGTAGTATGACGTGATGGGGATAACTTAGGTCCAGGTATAATTGATTGAGAGATACGAGTATAAAGGGCATTAAGAATTGAAGCCATATAAGACCGTGGGGATAGATAACATTTCCAGAAAACTACTTCAGGATCTTGAAAAACGTGGAAGAAAAGCTTCTAAGGGCTAATTCATTGTGTTTATCGGGGAGAAATTTGGGCTGAAGATATCGTTAGCTCAGTGTTCATGTGAGGACAATCGAACAATAAGTTTGAGTATACGCCAGATAAAATGGTTCTTAGAATCATCAATAAAAGGATGGAGAAGAGGCTACACATTATTTGAGGGATGATGAGTACAGATTCAGAAAGGGGAGAAATTACTATGTTAGGGCACGTGATGCCCTAACATAGTAATGAGATCACTAATAGAAAGGAATATAAGAGTACCATCAGGATGTATTTGCTAGTTTAGCAGATGTCGATAAGGGGTTTGATAGAGTGATATTGGGAAGAATCAGCGTATATATCAATAAAGATAGGAATAGATTGGTGGAATGGGTGACTCATCCGTAGCATGAACATGTCAACATTCTCAGGTGCGAGTGGCGAATGAAAAGTCGGGATGGGCAGTGTTAGCAAGAGTAAGACATGGTTAGTACGGGTTTACAAATTTAAAATAATAATTGGACGACATTTTTACTGTGCTGACTAGCTGCGCCTTGTACGGGCGTTATTATTAATTGGTAGTTTACCGTTTAAGGTATTTTTTGGGTGAACAGAGGTTATGCCCTCCCAAGATCCCTATCCTCACCTGACACCCCAATAAAATGTTGTTCGATTCCCAATAGATTTGGCTTCGTCTCTTGTCATTCCGCTCACCATTCCTATCCTTTTCCTATCCCTACCCTGAATGCCTGAAGTCCTTATTACAGTCCTCAACATCCCATTGCCATTCAAAATGCTCTACACCTCTTTCCTGCTTCCTTTGGATTTCACCGAGCAATCCCCTCTCCTCCCCCATCCTGCCAAGTACTTCCTCGTCATTTTTCCTTTCCGTCTACTTCACCTTTTCCATCCATCTCCACACCCACACTTTAGAGGACTCCAATGTAGGCCTATCGTCTTGCTTCAGCGATCATGTTTCCCAGCCCAAAAAAACCATGCTCTATGCCTAAGTTTAAACGAGCCTTTTCTAAGCATCCTTACTGTCATCAATTCTCTCCTTAAAAGGCATTCTTTGCCATGCACAATTATTCTCATATAAGTTTTGTCTGTAAGTTTTACACTGAAACGCGCTAATACTCGAAAACTCAAGTATTGTCGTAAATGTAGACGTACTCGAAATTGGCTTAAAGTCCTATTCGAAAGGTCGAAGAAGAATATTGATCACCCACTGAATAAAAGTAAAAGCTTAGAAACGAGAAGATAGTGAGCAGTATAGCCCAAGCGATGAAGGGTTTAGAATAAACAACTATTTTTGGGGTCATTTCGGGTTGCAGGCATGCAGGTAGGCATTTAAAGGATAATAAAATCTAGTACAGAGAGTATTACTGATTGATGAGTTCTATTTCAGAAGAGGAGAACAGACCAGAAGCGACACACGAGATATTAAAGAGGAATTATGAAGAAATTCAAATGGATAGATTAAGTGACTGATGAAGTTCTTCGAAGAGCAAGAGAAGACAGGTCTCTGGAAGATAGTGGCAATTAGAGATAAAACTAATCGGGCACATTCCTAGGGAAGAGAGAAAACTGAAGTTTCTAATGGCATGGGAACCATGGAAGGAGTGAGATAAAGAGCAAAACTGCATTACGGGAAGCGAGGAGAAAATAATAAGAATCAATACAGAAATGCATAAAATAGCTTACAACGGGACATCATGAAGGCTTTCTATAAATCAATCCCCTGGTTGATAACCGATGACAATGATTACGAGTTAATGAGTTAAAGAAACAAAATGCCTAGTCAATGACTTTATATCTTCAATATTATCACCATTCCAAAATGAATGCTTCTACATGAAAACATATTCACTACAGCAGGATGCATCATGAAATCAATTTTTAACTAATTCTGCCTATTAAAAGATAGCTTCTTGAGAGACCAGTTGATTCCGGCCAGGGTAAATTTTGGAAAATTATAAAAAGTATTATTACTCATACGGGCAATGGTAAAACACAAAATATAGCAAAGAAATAATGGAGACACACTATGAAGTAGTTTTATAAGATCATGTAATATTTCACTTTATAAATATATCACATGTAAATGATAATCAATTAGATGAAATATATTATCAGCATTTTAGCTGGTACTGACGCCACCTATTCCCAAAATAGATATGTTTGAGACTGAAGTAGTTCGAAGTTTCCCCTTACTCTATCGATTAAACATTATTCAGCAGTCGATTAGCATGTCGTAAGGCCACACCGAATCCAAAAAATCAGCCAGTGCATCACGAATACAGACGCTCGGTGTGCATTAATATTTATTCCCCCTCATGCTCCCTCTCTCCGGTTCTGACGCCCTTCGGTCTGTCGAATCGAAGAGAACCTTTTGATCTCCGGGTTAGTCAATACCTACATATCCTACACTCCAGCTCCATTCCTTTACCCTTGCCCTCTTAATCCTTGCTCACGCCACTTCTCCTCTCCCCTTCCCCATCTCCGATAGGCACCACGCATCGCATACTATTCTGGCTCGTGTGAAGAGGCGTGCCTGTCACGAAACGGCCACGAAATCTCCCAACCCACACCATCCACACTCGCCCCCCACGGCCATAGAATTTTAAATCTCTACGAACGCAAAAAGATCCGTTCCGGAGTCATTTAGCTAATGACAGTCGAAGTTTTACGAGAAGGAAACCCCGCCAGATAACTTTGTACAAATAAACACGAAGTCAGTAATTTATTACTCGGCGCGGAAGACTCCCATCGCGCTCCTTGACGCTGCGTCACCCCGGAGAGAGAATTAACTCACCTTTTTCGGCCATCGGACAGAGAGCTGCGATCTCTACGCCAGCTCACACACGCCTACGATTCCTTAACCGCAAAAACGAAATTGGCGAAGGCCGTTAAAGTTAAAGCGCAAAGCCTAAAACATGTCGTCATTAAATTTCCGTCCATTTAAAGAGGCCTCGGCCATAAATGGTCACTTTAATAGATATTTTTCAAATCTCGGGGAAGCCTTGAACATTGATTAAACGCATATATAAATCATGTTCACCAGGACTCAAAGACTCAACTGCAATGACGGAGTTTAAGTCAATAAAATTATGAAGATATCGATCAATTCAAACGGATCATTGGCGTCATTGAAGCCTCCCAAAGAGGATTGGCAAACCTGTCACCCTAATGCCTGCAAATCCCCTTTTTGTCACTTTCAATAAACCTAGAGATGCATTGATTCCCGTGATGTATTATAATTGTTCCAGGAATTCCACATAACTATCATGTGCATCCCTGTGCATCGATTCCTTTTAAACCTACTGGCTCTCTTCCTAACAAATTGTACGTGACGTCCAAAACTGCGTCTCACGAAATAATCCATATCGCACAATAGCGATTCATAAAATGGAGTGAAATATTTCGAGAATCTGTATTATTTCAAAGTTTTCTTTGCAGCACAGCACGTACCCTCAAATTTTGGGTACCGCTCAATATAAACGACAAGAAAGGATCTGTTAAGCACTAATAACAAAGTTTAAACATATACCTTTGCTTTGACTAACGTGAGGCCAAGCCATGCAAGTTTTTAGTCCAGCAATCCAATGCAATTTAAAATAATTGTCGCCTCTAATTAATATAATACGATCGTCACAAAATTACCACTTCAATCGTGGCCATACACATTTGTACGAAAAGAAAGATAAAGAGCACAAGAGGAGGCTGAGGATTCGAGTCGCAGAAAAATATTATGAAAACAACGAGGGCAATATTTTTATCTTTAATGGCGAATGTGGTCACTTATCTAGAATTAGAAAACTTCAGGGGATTTTTTCCCGCAAGGAGAGGAAATGAATAAGAATGTATGTAGATTAAACTAATATTGAAATAATAAAGCAGTTCATGAGCGAATTTTAATACTATTCAATTATCGTAACACCCATCAAATTCTTTGTAGTTAAAAAGTACACCTATTTATTTCCATTTAACCAAACAAACCACGTTTAGGCATTTTTCTTTCGCTATTTTTTCTAGTAAACTATTTTGTATGACAAACTATTTTAGGATGTACTGAGGTAAAGAATGAGCAAGCAAAGCTTTTAGCTACACATATGTTTTTTTTAATTAGTTTCAACTCTTAATTTTCATATGTATATGAATAAATATATATATATATATATATATATATATATATATGTATGTATATAGCAAAAATATATATATACATATATTGATAGCAAAAACTCAAATTTTCAAAATGCGTGTAGCAAGTAAATTCTTCATTCTCATTCTTTTTACACTTATTCGTATTGAACAGAGCGATATTCAATTAATAATTCAAATTTAATGTACGATACACTTCGAATATATCATTACATTTATTCAATAATCGTTCTTGTAACTCTTCTACTGCCGTCCAAAATATTTAGACAGTAATGCCTACATTCTAAAATGTTTGTTTTCTTCTTCTCTTTCCGCGATACTTAACTCAGTTCCGCCAATTATTTATTAGTAGTTACGCTAATTAGATCTACTCCTATCCTCTAAGATCCCTTAAAAATTATTATACTTTTGCTTCCATTGCTCTAGTCTGGCACTATTCGTTACTGGACCCATATACAAGTACAAGCAAAAGACGTACTTACACGTACTCTGTCCATCACTTACATCATTTTATTATTCCTCGTCAGTCATAAACGTCTTCCAAGCGCCCATCTTAAAAAAAATACTTTCATTCCGGCCCCATACTAGTTCTTTAGCTGTTTCTTTTTAGTTGCTGATAATTTAATGTAATATCAAAGGAATTCTTTTGTAGTCACAACCTTGCCTATACAGTTGCTCGACTCCCACTCCAATTGGCATTGTGCGCTAATTGGCCAGATTAAAAATTCAATACGATTCGTATTTATCACAGGTGTTGTGTAATCTAGTGATTCATTGTGTAATGTATTGTGTAATCTAGAGGTCCAGTCGTGTGTTCAAGAGGGGATCATTACAATAAATGGTTTCTTTGGCAGCCATTGCTACACGTCGCGTACTAGTTACCTCTGGTCCCTGCCATCCAAACTTTTTTCATTGGGTGACCATACCTGGAGTTCTAGTACGAAACTCGAAACCAGAAGGCGCGTAAACCTTTCCACCACACCGGAGCTGTGATTCAGAAGAGATCCATTTATCATAACAACTTGAGCAAGTTAAGAATGAATTTTACGAAGCGGTATACAACAAAAAGGGACTCTCATAAAAACTGTCCATTACGATTGACGCGGCGAATGACTGCATTACCGTAAGATATTATTGGCAGCGAAAATATATTAGAAGAAATTTAAAAAATCATGAACACATTTATCAACCCGAAGACAACGACGTCTGAAGCGTACACATCCGGGTAGGGGAACCAGATCCTTTCCCTGTGCTACCTATGGTTTCCCAGAAGTTTTGTTGCCCGAAAAATAGCACATCTCGGGTGAAGTTCAGGGTGCCTAGAGGCATGCCCGAGAATCGAACTCTGGTTTTGTGGTTAGTTGTCCACCCCTGGACTACCATATCCCTGAGTAGAAAAAAAATAATTACGCTTTATTTTTTTCTAATCTTTAGCGGCTGAATGTCATAAATAGTGCTACCTGTTTGATATAATATGAAATTTTACGTACCACGGTCAAATCTAACTTTAGTCATATGTTTTCTCCTTCTTTCTTCAATCGATCAGAAATCATTTCAGATATAGTAGACTACGTTATTTCTATTTCTTTCGTCGTGTAATCAACTTTCCATTTATTTTCATTCATTTCTTCCGGGTAAAATCTGGACGAGACGTATTTTCTAAGAGTAATTAGTCAAAATGATTTGGCAGTTTACCGTTTAGTATAGGTTTTGAATTAAAAATTAAAGAACGTATCCGACTGGACATTTAATTTAATCAAAATATAGCATTTATTGGTCAAAACGCACTGTAAAGCAGTATGAACTAGTGGAAAAATCAAAAATATGATACACAATAACATTTTATAATTACGTTCTCCTAGCTTTTTCAATTAGTCCTTCGAAATATAAAATTATCAAGCAGAATTAACCTTCTGTTTGGTTATAGTGTTAGTCGATAGGCACATTTAATTCCCCGTGACGACCAGAACAATGCTATTATCTGCCTCCAGAATAATTAGCGCGGGTAGCAGATCGCCCATGTTAAGCGTGAAGTAATTCCACCATATAGCTAAAAATTCAGATAACAGCAGTGCAACAAAAAATGCCTCATAAATATCGGAAGAGCAAGCACGGCAACTCGTCATACGCAAGAGACTATTTATTAAGTTTTTTATTTATGCTTTATCTCTCGAGAGTAAAAACTCGATCGAAGTAAAATTATTTTTATGGTCACTACTTCATAGAAGGAAAGAGTCATGATGGAGAGCATTACTCACGGGCATAGTGAAAGAATGAAGTCTTTTTTAATTGCAGACATAAAAGGTTACGGTTTTCAACAGAGCAGATCCGCACACGACGGAATCGTTGAGACAGGTGACGGAGACAGTTATTGTCAGTCGGAGGCTAGGAACACTGGGACGGATAAAAAAAATCTAGACGCGAGAAAAGTTGAAAGATGCCAGAGAAGGTGGTGCCAACCATTGTGGAAATTATAATTTAAAGCCAAAGGCCACAGCGTATTAGCGTCAACACATCTCTCGTGCATAATCGAGATTCAAAGGCAAGGCCAAGCCGCATAATAAACGATCCGATTCGGACACGACTAACACACGCGCGTTCCCCACCAGCCAGCGATTAAGTCACCACGTCACCTTGGCTGCGCTAAAATGTGCTCGAGCTAATTTGTCACGCCTACTTCCTCAGAGAAGGAATATTTTTTAGGCGCTAAACGGGCGATTCTCCGTGGTTGCTACTTGATTCGGCGCGAATCCGAGTGAGGGAACACATTTTCGTCCATTCGGATACCTGAATGTTTCCTCCGACCATTAAAACAAAAACGGTCGGATCACCCGGAGTCTCAAAACTTGAAGAAAAATCAATCGCAGACGGAGACAAAAAATTAACTAATCGAATGATTTTGGTTTGTGTATCCCAACTCCCAATCCATTTCCTGGAAACGCAGCGATGCCAAAGTTGAAGAGAAAAAAATAAGCAAGATTTTTTTTTTCAAAAGGACCGCACCCAACTCGAAAATTCTCAAGGGTGAATGCCAAGACCATATGTATTTTATCGCCAACGAAAAAATAGGAGTTGTCGTCGATGCCATAGCTGTCCTTGAAAATCTTCTGCGAGGAGTGGCAGCGTGTGGGCGGGTCTTGGTGTGGGTAAAATAAAGAATTGAGGAGAAAAAAGGAGAGAGAGCGACAGGGAAGACGAAGTATGTGCATACGGAGATTATTATTGAGGTGGAGTTGTAAGAGAATGGAATTCGAGAAGCAGACGGAACTAATTCAAATCGCATCCATTCCATCCCCTGATTCCGCCATAAAACGACGTCCCGACAAAATCTCATGAGTAATAGGCAGAGGCGAGGCCCAGGAAACAGTCCAGGAGAGGGGGGACAAATGTATCGGTCGGCCTACATTAAAGAGGCCAAGGTCTGACGAACCTCCAAACTTTTTTCAAAAGTTTTCAGTCTCACAAGACAACAAAGTGTTTCACTCATCTTCAAATTATTTATTTATTGTTTTAACTTTCTCTCGGTTGTGGAATATTTAACCAAATCCCGATAACCATTGGTATGGGAGATTATCCCTTCTATCCCCTCCTCCCCTCTAACTACACGCCATTAACAGCGTTACCTAATTGTAAGACGCACTAGAAAGGAAATCAAAGCGAGAAGTTTTCCCTATTGTGCTCAAAAATCACTCAACAGATGAAATTTTCGACGGCACATAAATGCTCAACTTAAAAACGCAAATTTTGATCTCGTATTCTCGCACATACAGGTATGTTACATACGAAATGTACGTTATATATCATATGAATCATATGCACCACCCGTATATCATATACGAGACCAAATTAGATCTCTCTCTACTCCTTCGGGATGGATCGGTAAGGATCGTAAGGTCACTGACCCCGACGTCTCCGATGGTAGCTGTTGCAGATGCTGACTCAATCACTAGACTCTCCCACACTTCAGTCGGATTCACCGAAAGCCACATTTCATTTTTACCATAGCCGGCACAGGGAAAGGAACTGGCCTACCCTGATGTGTGAATTTAACCCGACGTTGGGCTTAGTACTGGGTGAACTCTACCATTACCTGCCAAACGAACCTTAAGGTTCATTACTGAGTTTATGGTTTTATATTCCGTTGACCATCACAAAAAATTATCCGTATCCCTTTTCTGAACTCGTACACTCTAAAGAAAGTTCCACGCTTAGGATCACTATAAATAATCCTGTTCATTAACGTATTATTTTATTTATTTTTATGATAAAAACATAATAGCTATAATAGATAATCCATAAAAATCATTTTCTATTATCAAGGGGCAAATACATACTATATGTATTCAAGCGCTTTCGATTGTGATGAAACTCACTGGCTTTTTTCCATCATTTTTTTAAGGTATACACGTAAAGCTTAATTATGAATGTGGCATATCTCATGATCGACAGTTATGAACCTGTGCATTAGATAATACTTTTCCCATATAAAAATATAATGTAAAAGTTAATAATTTGAAACGAATGTCTACATAGGTATATTATTTCATTAGTAATAATAATTCAAGTTGTTTAACGTGTTTCAGGCCGAGGGTATATTAAGAGAGTTTATTTTACGAACAGATGACACCAAACAACGATTCTGGGGTTAAAATTATTCGCGAATGAATACCACTACCTTCAAGGATAAAATGTTACAAAAATACTGGGGATAGCTTCATATATCATACTAGATATGTACACTTATCAATTTCTGGTTAAAACTTTCGGAGGCTCATCTCTGTGGATCTTTCTGCTTCAGAATATAAAATTGTAGGGGAGATTTAAGTGTGATTCCATCACTTGTTTGCCAGGATTTTATTTATTATGTCAAGAAAGTGATTTTCTAATCGAAAAAGTCTAAATTTTAAATGAATACCAGTCGAGAAGCCGCAGTTCCACAAACGCAAGTAACCAATTGTAGAGACAGACTGTGAGTCTTAATCCATAATACACGACGTTTCCCATTCACTGTTCACAGAGAAACACCGATTTTAATGCACGAATATTACAAAAACAATTAAATGCTGAGTTTCAGAATGTACATAAGATCTTGTAATAACTAAGTTTGGCTCCGCTATCTTTTATATAAACGTCAAAGTTGGGGAATTCTATTTATGAAGAGAAAACGCTATATAAAAATGTAATATTAATTTTTCGTTACTAACTAACTTAATCCATATTTGAAGATCTTGGCTACATACACGCTCGTACATACTATTTATTCATTCAAAAGAAGCATGTTGCCTTTATGTTCTTGTATCACCGTTGGAAATGTAAAACGAGCCATGTAGAATATCTAAATTTGCATATGCACTATTGCAAGCTGAGTTACTCTAAAAATATATTTGATTACGTATTTAGGCAAACGAGCTTTTCAGGAAAACCCCACGAGCATTGAAAGCTATTCCTTGCAAATAAGACGCTGACAAAAAAACGTGGATATAATTGTTTCTGTAATATTTGCGATATCAATCAAACGAGTTTGTCAAAGAGGAAATATTATTCGATTGTTTCTGGCTCAAGTTTGTGGATGTTCATGTTCAACTAATGAACGAAATATTATCTCTTAACGAGTCAAGCGAAGTTATTTTATGCACACATTTTAATGAAGAGCTTATTTATTAAATATTTCTCGTAAATTTCAATCCTTTGTCTCTTCGGGCAATATGCTTAAAAAGTTAAGGGGGTTATAGTTAAAAATATGGTAAAAAGTTAAGGGGGCCTGAACCGCGAATTTAACGTTAAAAATATCGCCAGGTCGAATGCTCGGCTCTCCCGCTAATACTCCGCTGCGGTTTTCCCAATTTTTTTGGCCTCTACGAATCCAACTCCACTTCCATCTTCTGTTTTCGGTAGTTTTTTTGCTCTTGTGTGGCAGTTAATCCCCGCTTTGTGAGATAAAATTTTACAAAATATTTAATTAAATTACTCTTAACTGTTTTCGACGAATTTCATTTTTGCATTTCGTTTCATATGCTGTATCGTATGTAGAGCTTCCGGATGAGTATTTTTTAGTTGAGTGGTTCACTCGTAGATCCGAAAATCGTAGATTCTGATATCGAGTTAGGTTGAGTGAGTAGAATTGCTTAAACACACTCAGGGTGGGTCGTGGGGAACACGATGACGACTACTGTATTATGACCCTGACCTGATGTCTGATGTGATGGACAAAGAAATAACCCATCTCTCATTAAATTATGTATGCACATACGTGAGCATACGTTGAATACAAAATATATCCATAAGCTTAATGATAGTTTGATAGTTGACACGATAAAACATCGGTGCGTACAAAGCTCCAAGGCTCCCTAAAGGGTACATTTAAGGTTAGAGGTCTAATGTCTTCCCACAAGGCGCCCATAGTCCTCCCTTGTATTTCCTAGAATTCTAGTAATTCTAGGACCGAGAAAATCGCAGCCTCAAACTTTCAAAGCGCCGGTGATGGCATCATTATTTAATTGGTGGCTTTCAGTGGAAGGGTTGTCCATTTATTTGTTACTTCAAACTGTTTACGGCATTTTCCAATCCCGTCCACGACAGTATCAACCTGGTCACAAATCCCTACCCTACTCCTTAGCATTAATTCTCACCGTGACCCCAAACCGCCTCCGTTCTCAAATATATTTCATATTTGGATCAATGATGCCGTCTGCGCAGTCCTCATGCGAGTGGGGGTAAGGAATATGCCTATTGCTCTTTTTTCATTTGTGTTGATTTTTACTGGTATTTTTTATAGTTGCAGTGAAAAATTGAGAAATTACTCCTGTGTCATCACACATCATTCAATCACTACTTTAGCCATTCCACGGTCGCAATTTATCACACTCTTTCCTCTTTGATTTATCCCTTCCTTTTATCACACCCTTCCCATCCCCATTTCGATGTGACGTATATCATGAACAGTTCCTATTAGAATGGAAAGCATTTGTCCAGCGTCGAAGAATGTTAAAATAAAATCCTACTGTCGCAAAGTTGATCAAAATAAAGGAAGTTTCAAATCCCCTGTGCACTATTTCAGCGGTCGCCCACCGGTGGTTCATTGATCACTTGTGGACATTTCAAACAAGCAGCAACGAATGAATGTCACTCCAACACAATTTTTTTTACAATTATTCAAGGCCTAATTCATTTATTATGAACACGCAAGTATAGTTACCGGTAAAAATAAATAAAATGGAACTTGTTTGGCCATTATTTCATAGGCGTTGTTAGCTTTAAAAAACGTTGGTATTTCTCGGAATCCGAAACGGTTAAGTGGTCCGGTCGGCCTGAATGGTTGGCTACCACTGCAGTGTCTCAAAGTGGTTTTTCGACTTTGTAAGTCGAAACCTAGGTCGTGTGTAATTAAATGTGTGTGGAAGAACTAAGTATTTTCTTTATCCGTTATGAATCGCTTCCACAAAGTGACGCCTCAAACCATTCTGGTTTTATATGATTTATAACTCGTTATCATCAACTTCACGTCTGTTTCAAAATCTTAACTTAGGTAATCAATAATTACACTGCAGCTTTACACCCATAAGTTCTTCCAGAGCGCTTTTTCTTACTCTATTAACATTCATCGCAAAATAAATAGGGAAATTGCCTATTTACAAATACGAGGTGCGAAATCGTTCACAGACTGTTACATGCGGGGCATACAAATAGCACGAGGTAAGTATTGCATATGCTTTTTGCTGATCTACCCTTACTATTCTAAGATTTTATAAAGAACGGCTGGAAACACTTCATTTACTTTTTAGAAGCTCCATGAAAAACTGCGACCCGACCGGGCCATCAATTCAATCTTATATTGAAGAATTTTCTATTAGCATTACTGCCGCCATCATTACCAATCTTTATCCAAATGCGTCACGACTTTCCACAACTCCCCGTGGAAGAATATCATATTATGCTATTTCTTTCCCTCAGCCATGCCTACTTGTAGATAGAGACGGGTATTTGTGATGGCATCATAGACTGTTTGCTAGACTTAGTTTTTTTGCCGTTATGATCAGAGGTGAATATTTTGTCTTATGCTTAAAACTTTTAAACATTCCATGCGAAATCGTTAGACATTTTATCATATTTTTCTGGGAAACATGAAATTTCAACAGATCGAACTATGAGGAATACCGCCAGCCATTACCTCGTCCATAAATGTGGACAAATGTAAACTAAACTTCCAGTTCGCTGCTGTCGATACTAAAAAATATATTTATTCATAATTTTAAATACTCATTGCTTGAGGCGGGAAGGATCGTTATCCTTACGTTTGGAGAATTATATGTATATATTTGAACATTTCCATTGAATTCTTTGAGTTGAAAACCAAGATTTAGGTCATAGTCTACCAACTAGAAAGAGTATTTTTCTAATATTTAGTTATTTTTCTAAATATTTTTCGCGAGCCTTTTTCACCCATACATTGCCCAATTATATATTGGCCGATTTTTTACTTCAGAATTAGGGTAGAAATTAAGTACGTACTTCAGCCACAGTGTTATTTTATTCCGCACTCAATCACTTGCAGCAGAAAAAGGATTGTCGCAGCAACATTTGAAACATTTTCTGTTTAACATCAGCGCCATCTTAGTCATCTAAAATGCGTCAACACAAACCAATATATCAGCTTATCAATTTAATAGTGCAATGAAAATTGTGTTCTGAATTAGACAACACGCTGCAGGATTCATGAGATCCGAAGGTTCCTCAACCGCCAACCTTAAGCCGTGCGCCAACTCCCACCCTTCCCCAATTCCAAAAGCTATCACCACCTTCCACCCATTTCGCTGTCCATTGTTCTTGGCCCGGCAACCGCCCAATAACCTTTCCCCTTCCGACAGCCCTCAACGTCCCGCAGGAAAAAACCTCTCTCCTTCTCGAAGGAATCGACATATATGTACGTCTCAAGTCAAACCGCAGTCCTGGGACCCCCTCTAGCGAGACTAAGGAACAATTATACTGGGCGGACAGCTGAAATGATTGAATCAGGACCTCCCAGTGAAACAATCTTCAAATGCCCCGCCTATTCATATGTGCTCATTCAAGGCAGCTTTCTTGGCTATCTAAACCCGAAATGGGAGTCCCCTCGCAAGAGAGTTGCGAGACTGTTTCATATTTAATGCAAACAGGGGAGGCAGGAGAGCGGGGAGGGAGGAGGGTCCATGAAACCGAGGGAGAGAAAACAACAGGTGGATCTGCATGCAGGGAATTCTTCAGCGGGAGAGACCCGAAACCAAGGCCAAATACAGGAAATCGGGATGAATAATGAACCTTGTTGGTTTTCATTCCTCAAAAATCAGTCAAACTCGTACCTCCATCAAAAACCATAATGGAAACGAATCTCAATGCCGTCTAACTCCCACATTTTAGTCTCCTTTTGTTACGGCAGAAATGACGAGGCGTCCAAAATATTAAACCTCCTCGGAACGCTCATTCATTCGCGAGACACCGAACAATCGGCCTCCGCAACGATACTATATAAGACTCTCCCCCATTAACTAAATTTTTTAAAGGAACCTATAGAACGGTTTAAAGGAACGAAAATAAGCATTTAACAGCGTTGTCCTTCAGATGTGTTGAATACCAGCTCCGTGGCATCTTCCCATTAGAGCCACGTTTTCTGCAAATACACAACTTGAAATATATCTCAGAATAATTTGATTTATTCAAATTCAGTCTAATTTCTCGCTTAGTACTTAGCGTAGTAAAGTAGTGGCTAAGTACTGCGTCTTAAAATCAACGCTACAGCAACATTAAATGTCTCGTTTGTTAATACAGGTATTCCGAGAATTAGGAGAACAGTCGTAGAAAACACCAATGTGTTCTCAATGACTGAACTTCATTAAAAGTAATGGCATCGGAATTCGGGTAGAGTGAGTGGGAACTCACGACATCCTTTGACGAGAAATAACAATTTAAAAATTCTAAAACACTCTCAGGTTTCTCATGCTTGGATTACCAGGGGTCCCTAATTTTTCTTAAAAATCCTTTGCGCCCTAAGTGATTGTGAACATTTTCAGTAAAAACTTGTTTTGTCTTACATTCAGGCCAAACTATTCTTAAATAGTTTCATCTTAAATCAGTTGGTAGCAAAGATTGAAACGGCATCATTCACATTTTTTAAGTTTTCTCAACGAAAAAAAATTCTTTTTATTCGAAACTTTTCCAAATAGTTAAAAATATTTTAGCTACACTTGATGGATGCAAGCTAAAATTAAAAGTTGATCCAATGTTCTATAAGATAAAACTTACTTAGCTTTTTATAGATGTGCTGATACTTTTCCTTCTCTTAATAAATGCCAATAACTAGTTTTGAAGCTGAACTTTTTCTTTTAAAACACATATGCCCTCAATGCATTTGTCTTTATCATTAAAATTTTCTGAAAGAATATGCATATCGTATTCTCCATCCATTCAAATGAAAATGCCAGATGTTTATTCAGTATTTGTGTAAATGGAGTGAAATTTTCGCTGATATTTCTTGAAATAAAGCATGGAATATCTATTGTTTAATTTGTCGCATTTGAATACGATATTTAGATGTTTAGCGAAGATCCGATGCTTATGATCAATAGTTTTCATTCTTTAATGTAATTTAATCATTAAAACTAATGTATAATTAACACCCTAATTAAGCCAGGTAGTTGTTATCAAATAAAAGATCAGTATAGTGACGTTTCGCCCGTCATACTGCTCTCTTGGTATTGTTTAAAGCCAATAATACGACGATTTAATATTTACAAGTAAATATAGCGTCAACTAATCTAATAACTATGGGTATTGTATCTTAATATTAAAATTAAGGGTGGTTAGAGATTAACAATACTATTTAGGCCATTTTTAATAAAACATATTATTACTAAAATTATTAATTATGTTTGCCAACACATCAAAATATTTTTCACGAAATATTGCGCGTCAATTCGAAATAACTGCGATATAGTAACGGACACCGCTAGGTGTTGAGAAAAAAGGGGGTAAGGCCCAAGAAGCATGATGCAAATATCAATTAACTCAATTTATACACTAACTTGATCATAATCCTACCCCTCAAAGCAAAAAAGACACAGCCCTCAGCAGAAATGGTTCGAGCAAGATTTTCCTTATACCCACACACCCGCACACACATGGAAATTCTAGATGATTAGATTGTCAAATATGGAAGCTCTAAGGAAGGGTGTGAAATATTATAATTCTAGAGTCTTGTAATTTGCACATCTAGCCGCAAAATCTCTCCTCGTGTAAATAACAATTATCTCTCCAGCGCATAATTGCCTCTGAACATCAATCTGCGGCAATAATAATCGTGCATATATAAATATTAATCACCCATAAGTGAGGACCTATACAGAGTCCAAAGGAGATCCGCTAAACCGGTAACGAATTTATTATAAGAATTGAAGTGTTAATTGTTAGGATACACTGGAAACAAGCATATAAGCCTCTTCACTCTCGAAGGGAAACGGCCAAGCAGATACGCACAGAGCCCCCGACTTGACTTGCCATCGAAGGAATTATCATATCCACACAACAGAACCGTATTCCACGTGGATGTAACAGACTCTCTTATTGGTAAATTCTAAAATACTCGTTTCACCTTGAGCCAGGTCGAAACAAACAATGCTCAACAGTCAAAAATTGCGATAGAGAAACCTTAATTCCCTATACCTGACCTTAATGACCACGTTTCAAATCAATTCCCTCCCTTTCCGCAACTTATTCAATAGTTGATGCCATAGCATCCTACCACACAGCTATGATGTGCAAAATTCCCTTCAAGATCACACACGAGACTCAAGACGAAACGAAACTCTATATCATACCCGGCTGCTAAAGTCACTGACCAATTAGAAAATTTTCATTGGAAATATTTCACTAAAATAGTAGATGTCTTGGATATGATAAAATATCCTTTAAAAGAGCCTTTCTCATCGGAACATTTAACCATCTCTTCTGTCCAAAGTAATACATTCAGAATTTATATTTTCTTGGGGCAAGTTTCAATTCGAAAGAAATCCAGAAGACGAAACCATATCATGATGAATACATAAAAATTAATTCCATCAAATTTTATTTCAAAAATTTTGTCGTGATTCCATTTTCCAAAATAAAATACAGCTGTCAAAAATAGGTGGACAGTAATCCAATCATCGCGAAAAAAAACCCACATTTTTTTCTTAGGTCCAATCAAATTCAAAGCTCTAAAGAGTAAGTGACTTCCATCAGTCCAATTAAGCCAATTAGAGATTTTGATCGACGAACGCTCACTAACGTAACCGCAGAATAACTAGCATGCCACAGAATATATATCTCGGAGGATACTGTTACTGGAGTACAAAACGAATACACTCTTGTCTTTTTCACGGTGAAAGTGAGATCGAGGCCAAGTCCATGGTTCCAATTCTTTCTAACAGCCGTGAGAAATTTCAGTGGGAAAATCATTCACATAGATGTGGATCCTGCAAGTTGATAATATCCAAGACATATTCTGTACTTTAGTGAAGTGTTCACAACCAAGATTTCTAATTGGAAATTGCATTTGGCAGCTGGGTATGATAGGGAATTCCGCATTAAGTCCTGTCTGTAATATTTCTTAAAAGGATGTGTGTACAACACATGCTACGAACCGCCTCGACGGCGCATGATAGTTACGGTACGAGGCATCAATTACATAGTTGCGGGCATTTAAGATATTCTTTTGTAAAGGGGTCCCAAATGTTAAATAAATAATTGTTGACACTGTCTTGATTACTTGGTATTGCATAAATGTTTTCCTTTTCATATCTGTCACCGTTTTAACACTACCTGACGGATGTCTCACAAAAAATTAAGGGAAATTAATTGAAAAACTTTATCCCCTTACACTTAAAAAACGACGAAAAAAATACTTCACTACCACTGAAAAGAGATTCATGAAAGCGAGTCTACACCATTTTATAGAAGGGACATTTAAAGGGAATATCCCGCTAGGATGACCACGAGACAAGTACATAGGACAAATTAAGAAAAACTTAAAACAGAGTAGTAATCTAGGGATGAGGGAATGATCTGTGAAAAGAGAAGAATGGAGGGCTGCAGTGAACCAGTTCTAGGACTGAAATAATGATGATGATGGCATACTTGAATTCAACTTCCTCATCAATTATTGAACCTTTTTGGTGCCTTGGGATCATATATCGTACGGTTGATGGACCAGTTTCAATAATATTTCACGGAAACAAAAAATTGTTAATCATGTGAATGATTTAGAAAATTCTTTGACTACTTTTTAATTTATTCCTTACAGTGGCTCTGTCTTATACCTCAATATGCTGAAATTAATATGATGAAAATAATATGGAAACATTCGCAGCCAACTATTATTCTGGCATGGAATAAATCTTAATATTTAGATTTTAATCCTTACTTCCGTCGCACAAAAATCGCGTAGGAAGATAGGCGTTGTCCAGCGTAGCAGACGCGTAACCGATTTATAAAAATTGTAGACCATTATACTTTTAAAAAAGGCACTAGAATACACATATCATTAGTAATTTGGGCTAATTTGAATGTCTAATTATGAAAATATGTGCGAGTCCCATGTTTGGAAAGCATCGTTTGCGGAAAATACATAAATAAAATTACATATACAAGCTAAAACCTTCGATAGAACATATATGTTAAAAGTTTAATCAATATGGTTCGTTAATTTAAAAATTATTCATAAATATTTACATAAAAATAGGGCTTAAAATTTGGATTTTATGATCTCGAAAAGGTAAACATGCAATTTATTCAATCACATATGCATGCAAGATCTGTATTGAAGAATACGACTATGTACTTCGAATCTCATGGTATTATCATCGCTCGATATATTTCTCTTCGATAGAAATTGCAAAAAAATGCAATGTGCACAATTTTAGGACACTTATGTAATTAAACCAAAATAAGACATTCATTATTACAATTCGTCAAATAAATACTGTGAACCAAGTTGATAAATGGACTACGGGAAATAAATTCAAATTGTGACTAAATTTTCCCCGTTAAAATTATACGCGATTTTTAAAAATAGCCGTGTGACAGAAGGGCAAGGCAGAACCTGAGAAAGTGTGGATGCTTTTAAATCGCCGACCGGAAGCGGTGAATAGAATCTGTGAAGTAGATTCACCACAGTAATACAATACGTGCGCACAGCTATCAAGCGATACAGTTATTAAGCCGAAGAACCGAACTAAGGGTTTTCCTACGCACTCCAGAATTCCAGCCCAATCACAACTCAACTCTTGCGGAAGGCCAAGTATACCGTTAAATCGTGAAAAAAATAAACTTCCGCTTGTATATCCCATGGCTAAGAAACCGCAACCTATATAATGCCCTTCCTATCGAGTTGCATAGAAGGTTTTTCCTTCAAAAGGTCTGTGACCTCATACCATGCACGTACTTTCAGAGATCGAGCTCTAGTAGGGTAAACCTCGATGAAAACCACTGCCCCTTATAAATCTGTTCCGTTTCGCTAAGCAGGTGTGGGGGTGTGGGTTATTAAGATTGACCGGTAGGCCTTGGTAGAGTTGGCACAGCGACCACTGAGTGAACAAACCTTTGGGTTTAAATGAAAATTAAGGGCCGACGTGTTTCAACGTCCTCTTATATTTAAGTCGACCTTAAGGGCATTCCTCAGATTTAGATTTTACAACTATCAAGAACATACTTTCAAAATAAAAACGTGGAGTGATTTGCAGTAAAAATTAAAAGCAGGCTTCATCCCAAATAGACCACAGTAGTCGAATAAGAACTCTAAATCAAGTCCCACGCTTAAGTAGTCCGCAGGCTACGAATAAATAAGAACGGCCATGAACTTCACCCTTCGAGACCTTGGGACTTCAGTAGGGAAACAATTATATTGTGTACGGTTAATTTGACGACACCTGACCAATACTATGATTGAGCTATCACACAAATATTTTCTCTCCAAAACTCAAACATACTGTTGAAATCTATTAGTTGTCGACTTGATATCCTGATTTCAAACAGAAAACTAATTTAGTTCGAATTAAGTTTAGTCAAAGAGTCCCGAATACTTATTAAAACAGTCCTACACTTCCGAAATATCAAGTAAAATTAAATACACTTTTCCGGTTTGGATTTATTATTAAAAAAATAATAAGCTTTTGAAGGCGCCGCGTGATATTCTTACTGTCATCTAACCTACGGACCGAACAGAAAAACTGAATTCAATGATTCAAGCTTCACCGATTTAAATCAGTAAAAATTCCAAAACTTTATGAAAGGCCAAATGATAAATAAAATAAAAATCGGTTTCATGGGATATTTCCATAAAAACTAAATTAATGCAACAATAGAGGTTTAATGAAAACGAATTACACCTAAAATATAAACTGAAACCCTGACATTATTATTTAGTCGAACTAATGCCCATATTTATGCTTGCACAGTATTTACTACTGACTATGTGAATCTATACTGAAAATTTTCAATTAAATTCGATCAGATAATCATTCAAGTAGCCATAAACCCAGTCTCTTTAGAAAGTTTTAGGGGAATTTTCGTTCTGATAACATTTCCCAGAAAGTTAAATATTAATAGTATCCATGTTCTTCTGATGTTCTCGAGTTTTACCCGACGGCAATCCCGCATAGCGTGGTCAACGCAAGCTAAGATAAACCTTTGGTGACAGCATTAAACATTTACAATATTCGGATTATCTGGCAAGCACATTACAGATCTGATTAACCAGCCGACTGGAAATACGAGTACTCGTAATATTATATCGCTTTGAGCAATTTTGACACACACAAGAGCTCGTCGCATTCAAATTAAGTATACATA
This sequence comes from Hetaerina titia, assembly GCA_037158775.1. Taxonomy (NCBI): domain Eukaryota; kingdom Metazoa; phylum Arthropoda; class Insecta; order Odonata; family Calopterygidae; genus Hetaerina; species Hetaerina titia. The sequence continues at coordinate 88,220,625 of CM073777.1, forward strand.
CGAAAATAAAATTTGGGAAGGAGAAGTAGAGTTGGCGGGGCATTTCTGCATTCAACATTTTTCAAAGCGCATTGATGACTAGAAAATTTTAAATTGAAGCTATATGAAGAAATTATTTGAGTTTTTACGCTAATTCCCCATCCAAAATCCACATATTCAGGGCACTATCCACGCACTGCTAGATCTCACCTGCCATATTTTGAATAAAATATACGAATTTTGAATAAAATATACGACCAGTGAAGAAATTCTGTCCATTTGGAAATCTTGTTTGGAATTCAAAGAAAAATTTCATTGTAGGATGATACGGTTATGTTCATTTTTCCTAACTCCTTTATTTTTCTCAGCTAACACTAATATAATATAACTAACGCTAATACTAATAAAATATTTTTTTAAGAATGGCGGATTTGAAACGACTATGGAAAAGCAGACACCTTCACTTCATTGGATTCCTGAATTTTTATTAATTTATCTATACTAAAGTCGAAGACGAATATTTTTATGAGTATATAAATCTACCAAAGGGGTTTTCATTTAAAGATAAAGATCTAAAAGAAAGATTCAAAGATATAGGTGGTGCAAAACATACACCGGGAGTAGCCAGAAAATAGTACTTGAAGAGCATATATGACTATTGCAGTATTCAGCTGGGCTGCATGTACTCACTCCAGAATGACGATATGCATTTTCTCGAAATGGGAAGTAAAATTTAATTTCACCTTTGAGCTGGCAGATGAAAATAATCTAAGATTTCTCCCGGATTGGCATAATACCTACTAACCAAAACTCTAAGCAGCAATCCTCTCTGTAGTATTTGGTGACCATGAGCGATGCTGTACGTTAAAGATTTCATCGAAAGGAAAGTTTATAAGATAAGGTTCGTCATTTTGCACTTTTAAATGAAGTTTTCAAAAGCAATTCTTGTTGGTCCAATTATTTCAACATTATAAATGGATATTTTTTTAACATACTTAGGCCGGAATTATTTTTCGGCGCAAAGTTCCTACCTGCTAACCCAAAGTCACAGGTTCTAAGACATTCAATCAAACTGTGGTGGTTCGACTTCCGGGAAACCCAATGTCAAGCGAAAGAATCGAGATCCAGGAGGGAATCACGCAGAGTAATGTTCCGACAGACAAAGATAAATCATGTCCATACATTTGCAGCGAAGTGATGACTGCAGAAACAAATATTTTGAAGGTCAACACAATACATTTTTCTCGATTTTTTTTCGGAGACAGAGTTTTCTCAAATGTATCGGTATCAACTCGCGACAAAAGTTTTTTCAGCTGACATAATGCTTTTAATATGTGGCCCCTGAAATATCTGGAAAATTATGCAATAATTTTAAGCTAGTTGAACAGTTTGAGTTTCATATTTGGGCCTTTATGAAGACTATGCCGTCGTTCTGAAAATTATTCAAACTCCTATTGATGAGCTACTACTACAAGTAAGTTATTTTGAAAAGCATGATTTTGAAAATGTATTTTGTCACCCTAATATAGATCGATGCGATTCGAATTTACTTATTCAAGGTCCACGGTGTTCTGCGATGAGTCTATGGAAACTTTAAAAGAGTCCAATTTTGCCGTTTTTTGATGCTGCAAGTCACTTCTCATAACTAAAAGTAAAACAGTTTTCATTAAATGGTGTTCCATCAAAGTTTTTATACTTTTCCCTACTATAAAACGACGCAATTAGGGAATTAATACTAGTCCTGCACTTCTTGGGGTGGAATATTAAAAAAAAAAGTGTGTGAATTTCTTGCCTATTTATAAAAAGACCACTCAGCCAGCATACACGAGCGATGAAAGAAATAACAACCCCTTGGCAAAAAATTATAGTAATGTCACAATTAGATGACAAAATTAATTGCTTATCATAAGTACGGCAGCACAAAATTGATTATGCTACATTATCAAAGGTATGAATGGAGAGACCATACATATGGCGGAAAATGTGTAACAAAAACTAGGGCAGATACACCTTCATTTAGTTTATAACAACAATAACTAGATAAAAGAATGGCATAACAAAACCAAGTATTGCTTAGCACGGCATGATAATGTGCTCATGACAAATCGTTTAGTTACTTTGAACCATCCCTATTGTAATATGTCTTCTGGGAAATCATTCCACCTTTTCAGTATTTTAATAAAATACCTTCTTAGTCTAATTCTCGAAATGCGAGTGCTCAGATAATCATAATTTTAAAAAAATATCATCATATTAAATACTGATATTTCTAACCTCAGACATTGTCCCACGCACTTGACGACTCCTGTATATGTCGACTATAAGGCACTTGCTCCACTATCACCTCTGGACCTTCCAAAAATTTTTAATCCCAAATTATCACTTAACCAGAGCAAATCAAGCAGAGGTTCAACCTTTTTTATCCGCGCTTTCTTATCTCTGGTTTCTGACCTTTTCTGAATAGGCATTCTGGAAAGAAACAGCCAACATTATTCTACACGAATAAAAATACATAAAACAACATAATATTCATCCCAAATTTTTATTTCACAAGGAAACTAAACAAGTTAGTAACCTATTAAATTAATCAAAGCTAGAGTAAATAGTTCTTTGAAATCGTTTATACAGGTTAATAGTGGAATTCCTTAATTACAGCTTCTGTTTTTCTAATATATTTTATTCATAGCTCTTTATATCAATTGTACCCAATGATTAATTATATTATTTAACCCTCGAAATGATCATAAAATTCTTCGTAATTTAAAAGTTCCACAAAAAGCACCCTTAATACTTAAAAAATTCAAAAAAAGAAGTTTAGGTACATTCATTCAGAAATAAAGCACGCAATAGGCATATTTGAAATGATTGTAAAATCAATTAGCCTTGTTTTAAAGCCATAGAAATAGAAGTTAAGTTGGCATAAAATAGTTTCAACTGAATAATTTCTATGTTTCCACTAAGATTTTTTAAGTGTTACTTTTTTGCACATTTTAGACACATATTATGCAAATTAATTATAAATTTTAAAAAATATTTTTTCTCCTTTGAAAGTAGACAATAATATTGTAATTCCATTTTCTAAGCCTGGCGCAAGTAACTCCAGTTTATCTATTATCTCTATTCCGAAATTCTTAACAACTCTTTCAGATCACGTAGAAATATTACTATATATCTATGACCCCTTTTACGATATTCCTTCTTTACGTTAACGTCACGACTCCGACATAACCTTACGACTCCGTAGTCACTTGTAAGATACGTGTATTTGCCGACGATACAGCGGTTTACCGTGATATCCGTAATCCTGAGGACGCAGTAGCTTTATCAGATGACCTTAATGCTATACAATGCTGGTGCGACACTCGGAAATTTAAACTAAACTTTAAAAAGTGCATAGAAATGAATATTTGGAAATAGAGAATATACCCTCCCGAGCGCCTACTGCACCAGGAAAACCGAAATGGAATGTGTATACTCGTTTAAATACTCGAGCGTTAATCTCATTCACGACCTCTCCTGGGTGAAACACATAGGGGGATTATGTGGACAAGCAAACAAAATTTTAGGATAAATTCAAAGAGTACTGGGTAAATGTGATGAAAAAGGTCAAAGGAAAATGTTAACTGTTGCTGGTTAGGTCTAATTTATAATATTGTGTTAGTATATGGGATCCTCACGAAGTTGGATTGATTGCCGAGTTGGGTCGCGTGCAGCGTAGAGGAGCTAGATTTATAAAGCGTTGCTATGATAAACTTAGTAGCGTACCCAAAATATTAAAGGAGCTATGCTGGTAATCACTCACGGAGCGAAGGTTAAATTATAGATCTTGCATCAATTGGAAGGATGTCTCTTTAGGAGTGATCTTGAAAATTTATCATTACCCCCATCGTCCTGCGGTAGGAGAGATCATATCAATAAAATTAGAGAGATTAAGTGTAGAACAGATATATTTAAGATGTCATTTTTTCCACGAACGATAAGGGATCAGAATAACACCGTCCAACTGCGGTAGGGGTACGAATATTGGAGTCAAACTTAGTCTGGTGTGTATTCAACCCCTACTACATATTCTAGCGGTTGCTTGCAGGGTACGAATATATTTTTTTAAATCTATCCCCATAAAATTGAAAATTTCAATAAATTTCGTGATATTAAAAAAAAATTAGGAAGTAAATCAGTCCCGCACGAGAAGTCTGCAGAATTAAGTTTCCAAAACACTCTCATAGCAGTACTGTCCATAGCTACTGATATTTCCCATCTCCCTTCAAGAATATGGCCACGATTCGCATTCTACCTACGTATCCTCTACTTCTCTCTCCAAACTAACGCAACATCTTCCGTTACAATGCATGCTTCTTCGAACCAAATCTCTTTCATTTTCCACAACCCACTAATTTCTTAGGCATTAAACATTCAATAATATTTGGATTAAATTCTAAACTTATAAATACTATTCTCGTCATTATAATGGAACCACTCGTCCCTCTCCAATGCCTCATCTAAAATGTTTTCTCACTTATAGCAAAAGCACTTGAATAGAAATAATTCGTGTAAAGTATTAATTAAAGTAAAAAAAATATTGGTCGAAACTGTATTCAATGGCGTTAGTCCTGCTTGAAAGCAATCCTATAAAAGAAAATTATAAATGAAGAGCGAGTTTCATAAATCCATCTTCAACTATGTATTGCAATGAAATGCTTCGCATAAGTCCCACAGCCGTGAAATAAAATAAAATTTCAGATAGTTTACACCATATTAATAGCTATTTTGATGCAATCCAATTGATGAAATTTACGAGTACTCAAATCAAAGACAAGTCATACTTGCCCTTCACCTCCCCGTCTGCACTTCTAAGCAGGTAGTTTCGAGAACGTTGCGCCGAGGTGGCGTTAGCTTAAGAGTGACATATTGATGTTGACAATTCATTTAATTGGAAAAGGAACTCTCACGGCATGCTTTCACCGACGCGACACCTCGAAGGATCCGTGAGGGTTCTAGCTAAGGGAGGCAAATCAAGGAGAAAATCTCTACCCTTATGACGTGCGATGACGGTATCTTGAGTCGACATTCGGTTCCACCTTAAGATGTAAACCATCACCTCATATCACATATGCAATCTCGGATCGTGATTGAGCAAAATTCAATGAAAAACTTCTTATTACAACATTATTTTCATCGTGGGGCGACACAGGCGGAGAAGGAAAATTATCTTTTCACCTGACAGGTACCTAAATGGTACTGAAGTTGCCCTAAGGTGAATAGGATGAAATAGGGATGTTGTTTGCATGCATTGATGAGCATTGATAACACACGCAATTAATAGTGGTTATTACAGAGCATTATGAATAGAACCGTTTATTTCGACAGTTGTAGAGTGGTGCGCATGGGACTGCGATTTGATTTTAGTACTGTACGAAGATTACTCAGAAGACCAGCTCTTACACTTCGCTTAAGCTGAATTTTACCTCTCGCCCTCGAAATAATCATTGATCGTATCAGTGCGATAATGGAACAAAAATTATTTCACTCTAAATAGTAAACTTAATATTAATCCTCGTATAGTGGCATCCGGCAAATAGCCCTTCACATTGACCGACTACGTCTCCTATAGTTGGAAAATGTAGTGCCTTCAGCTAAGAGTTCTAGCATTAAAATAAATCCTGGATGCATTGTTTACATGTAACATTTTCAGCGACAAAATAACAAAAAAACTGGTCAATAATTTAATATTTCAGTTAGAAAATCTCATTGGGCAAGTTTAAAACCCAGCCCTCTTTCCATCTCTGTCATCCAAATTTGTTGTTGCTACCCTCTCATTAATCACTTCCTCAACCTCAAAATTCTTCTTCCAAAGCTACGAATTTCGAAGCTGTTCAAGATAAATGTAATCCAATGTGTTATGTACCGTCACTAATGCGATCTTTGTCGAAAATGCTTATTTTGATCGACTACGAAAGGTGTCAATTTTCATGTCGTACGCGAATCCCACGCACCAAAGCAGACATCTTAAAATATCTGCGCAGGGTAGAGAAAACATTATCTTTGTCAATTTTCGATTATAAATTGAAATGATGTTATAATTGAATAAAAGAATGTGGATGGACAATAATTTGCCTTTCTCTGACAAACACGGCTTAAATGTTCATATCCACGGGCAATTATGCGCATTATTCACTTGACCTCAGACTGATGTCTTTGGGATAACTGTGATGACAATAATTATTTCTGCTATGCTCGGGAATCGACACCCAGGGTAGTTAATTAAAAATAATCAATGTGCCTCCCCGGCTAGTCTTTCAAACTGCTGGGCTAATAAGAAAGTAGAGGGCGGGGAAAATTCTGCAAGAAGCCGACCCTAGTGGCTGACGGTAACCTGACGATGCAGAGGGGGGGGGACCATATGACTACCGAAGCATGAGCCTCGGCATTATTTCCCATGACAAGACCCTCGGAAGAGTAAGAACATATCTTACGCCACTCTTAATGAACTCCGAGTCAACCAATAATTTCCTAATGCCTGTATAACTTATATCCCGAAGTTTCCCCTGCTACAGGAGCTTTTGGATTGTACGACAGCAGGAGCAAATCGTTCATGTTTTCACTTGGGGATAAGAAACAGCAGGGTTTATGAAGTTCACTGATTTGTTTGTCTCGATACCTTTCGGTCATACATCAACGAAGATATGCAGCAGCCAAGACATTTTTTTATTAAATCTCTCGGAGGCTATTTGGATCTGACATCCGCCTCCCCTGCGTTGAAACCGTCACAGGATGCCGCCGGTTATTTACTTGTGATGCGAAGAGCACTAAACTTTTAGTACGCCAAGGAGAATATTTCCTTTACTTTCTTCAACAGGACCCAGTAGGAGTGTTTCCACCCCGTTTCTCTTTCCTCGGATTAATGTCAATTGCGTAAGTACTTGTCTGACCTATTATTTCTATTAACACTATATAAACCGGACACGTCTTGCTAAATTAAAGCGTACAATTGGTTCACGCATGACCTTAATACATACTTCTATAACTCATCAAAACTTAATTCCCCCTATGTACCATCATTTAAACTGCTCTATTTACAAAGCAACAATTTCAGAGAGTAAAAATCATTCGCCTTGACCGGGATTCGAACCCGAAAATTTCAGAGTGTAAGAGGACGTCTCGGTAGCTTAATTTGTTAAAGCACTCGGCCGGATATCGAGGGATCCGGGTTCGAATCCCGATCAAGGCGAATGATTTTTACTCTCTGAAATTGTTGCTTTATAATGCACACATAGCGGATGACTCCGTTAAAAGTTACTGTTGCGGCATCTCCCGCAGTTTCTTGAAATGAATGCTCTAATTACATTTAATTGCGATTCTATATTTCAATTTGATGTGATTCTCTAGTGGTGTACACATTCCTTGAGAGATCAGAGGTCAGAAAGCCTACCATTAAGAAAGTCTTGAAGAATTTACCAAGACGTTCCACATCCCCAAACAAATGTATTTTTGGGCATACTATATCGGTCATGTATGCGTTGTAACACAAGGTCCGTCCCAAAAGTAGTAGGACTGATTCGATTAAAAAAATGTATTGCCAGAATTGATACATTCACTCAAAAGTCTTCGAAGTGGCACCACTGTGCGTCCACACACCTCTGCCAGCCGGTTTTCCACGCCTCTTACGCTTTTCTTGAATGCGGTTCCGGTAAGCCGCTATGCTCCCTCGTCACGGTCTATTATAATGTTTCCATCGAGCAGTGGTGACATCCTTTCAGCACGGATTGGAGGCCGGAGAAAAGGAAGAAGTCTGGTGGGAAAATGTCTAAAATGTTTAGATCCTCACTCACATGATCGAGAAGCTCCTGGCAGATCCACATGCAAGTTTCCTTTTATTCGTCCGAGAGTACTCGCGGCACCAACTTCGCGCACACATTTTTCATGCCCATGTTTTCGGCTACATATCGATGCACATCTTAGGGATGCCAAGTTCATCAGAAACCATACGAACACTTAATCTGCGATTCTTGTCCAGCAAAGTCTTCACTCTTCGGTCGAAGGGCACCCTGAACGTTCGGCGTCTTCAAAATCTTCTCTAACCTCCAGAAACAACTTGTCCCATTCAAAAACATCCGATCACATGAGTCTGTTTCCCGGTTTTGCCCAGTGTCACGCAAAATTTTATGGCGGAGCGCAACGAGGTCACGTTATAGAGGTTTCGTAAACGAACGATCCGCAAAGGCTGGGAGCCAACTGCCAGCCCCCTCCAGCCTTTCGTGAAACTCTCCTCCCTCGAACCCAGCCCGAGAAACCGCCGGACGTCCGGCCCTCTACCGGGGAAAAAGTAAGTCATACTACTTTTGGGACTGACCATGTATCTATTGAATGTCTATGTCGGAAGGACAATGTCGGAACGATCGGTAGTCTCATTATGATATCTGGCCAGACATGTTTACAGATGAAAAAAACGTCCCCTTCCCCAAAATCTAACTGACTTATGTTCAACACTAATTTTTAGGTTTCCCACAAAATTACATCTGGCACTTATTTCTTTTATTGCGCATATGACTATCATTTTTTCTTTTTCTCTTATAGCGCTTTGTATTTCCTTTCATTATTATTATTGGTACGTATTTGACGAAGGGTTAAATGGAAGAAAGAACCTCATGGCCTCAATTGCGCCCGAATAAAGACGTTTTTCTATCTGTCTATTCTTACAGCGACTGGGGCACGCACGAGTCAGCAGTAGAGCTGAATTAGAACGCTCCATCAATTGATGAATAAACTGTGATATTTTAACAGCGAACTGGGTCCAGCACATTTCCATTGACGCGGAAATGGAAAGAGTGAGTCATATAGTCTTTCAAAGTATTGGCAAACATTACAGCCATCATCACCGGTCATCAATCCTAGGATACATTTGACGCAAGTCGCCACTCAGTTCTCCCATAAGCTAATTCATTTATATGTTCCTACCTATTTCTTTCATTCGACTTATGTTACAAGTTGTTCCGCGCCCCTTATCGGGGCCTTACTCTGCAGATTTTCCCACTTCTCCGGTATTTCCCTCTATAAATGTCTTAGGCACTCGTGTTTCTACGTGTGTGGTCACAGTTTCCGACCCAACGAAGATACTAGACATTTTTTCTGAAATTTTTAAGGTCGGAAAAGTTTCAGAACACCCTTGTATATGTGGATCGATAGTCTTTCTTCCTTGTCAAAGTTTTTGAAATATTTATTTCTTCTACCACTCTTGGACCTCTTCGACAGTTATCTTATTCGTTCATTATTAGGGCCTCAAAACTTCTTAATTAAATTTGGTCACGTTTAATTGTTTAACACAAAATGAAATTACTCAAGTTATGCACTTCTTACAAGGCTACTTTGGTTGTTAGTGTTTTGTTTGAAGAGAATCCAAGTCCACCAGGGAAAATTTTGAGCTAGGTGATGAGATGGAAATCTAATGGAGCTAAATCGGGCGAATAAGATCGGTGTGGTGTTTGCATCTTAGTTCACGTATTTTTGCCATGGCGGCGATTCTTGTGTGTATGCGCGAATTCCCTTGATGAAATGTGCCTTTCTTCCTTGCCAAACCTGACCTTTTTTCGTGTATCTTTGGATGAAGATGTCCAGGAAGTTATCACAATGTGCAGTAATGTTTTGACCAGTGGGAAGATAATCTATCAGCAGAATCCCTTTCGCATCCCAGAAAACTGAAACCATCACCTTTCCGGCCGACCGTTCGAGTATTACCTTTCCTTTCTTTGGTGGTAGTGAATCAACATGTTTCTACTGTTTTGATTATGGGGTATAGTAGTGGACCCAAGTTTCACCTGTGGTCACAAACCGGGACAGAAAATCTGGTTGGTTATTCTTAAAACGGGTGCGGAGATACTGATGCGTTTGTGATTCTGCGTCAAGAATCGCAGCACCCATTTTTAAATTAATTTTCTCATATCCACTTCACAACAATTCCACTGTTAAAATGTGATATATCCGTTCATGTGACATCCCTACAGCTTTAGCGATTACTCGCACTTTCGGCGATCCTCCTTGAAAATTTTATGCACTTTCGCAATAATTTCTGGGGTAGTAGCACATTTGTGCCGACCACTACGCGGATCATCATCCAATCTGTCCTGACTAAACCTACTCGTTTGTCCACTTGGCAACAATTGAATATGAAAGAGAAGAGTCTCCCCGAGTGTTCTGAAAGCCAGCATGCATTTCCTTTGCTTTTATACCTTTCTTTACGAAGTATTTAATCACTACTCGAATCTCAACTTTTTCCATCTTCACAAATTACTACACGGGAACAACAGAGGCGCGTCCGCATCACATATCTCTTCCCAGAGCTCTGACGCGTTACGTGTTTATTCATAAATAATTTCCTATTACTACGCGGGAAACTCGTTGCACTAGCATCTGGTGGTGATTCCGAGAAACTTTCTAGTTCCACTCGTAACATACTTATCATCTTTTATTACATTAAAAATGTTAATAACTCATGAAAAAATACATTTTTTAAATGTAGATATTTCGATGGTATCCGAACTAAGAAGCAGGTGGGATTAAAGACATTTATGTCAACAACAGCGGACATGTTTCTTGTGCGTCGATTCGAAAAAGAATTCCCTCAAAAATCGGGAGCGAAACATCACCTCAATTTAGAATCAAATCAGAAGACAAAAAGAAATCAAATATAGTTTTATAGAATGTACACTACCAAAAATGTAACCAAAATATGTAGAGGTTACATGTTTTTCCTCATAAGTGTTTTAACATGTAATACAACCACATTAAGTTACAGGGTATACGTGGGTAACGACTTCTGAAAATTAAGGGTTGACTGTCTGTTTTAGTTTTTTTCAAGTCCGAGCATACAACTGGAATTACTTAATGGGAGGAAGCAAAGGTCACAACAACGAAAAATAAATTGAATTGAAAAACATTTTGAAAAGCCCATAAGCCAAAAAACAGGCACATCTATAAACTAAAATACCGGTATTCGTCACTGAAACGAGATTAAAATATCTTAACAAAATAAAAAGCATGGAAGCAATTAGCCAAAAGGTATCTGTAAAAAAAAGCTATTGCACCTCTTGACTATAAGTATGCCACTTCTTACAGAACTATTCCTTCCCTCCTGCACTGGTGGCATGCAATAGCGGGACGCGCATCTCCTCCCAAGAGTTCTTCCTTTACGCTTCTATGCAAGTTTCAAAAGGCATAAAATCTCAACGACGTATCTGAACTTTGCCATCTTTCGTAATTAGAGTTGACGAGGGAAGAGGTCGTCCCCTTTTTTCTAGCCTCAATTGCTAGTAGCTGATTCATCGGCTGGAAAGCGAATGATTAATCCCCACACATGATCTTAGGCATGGACCGATTCATTGGGGAAGAAAGGGATTAACTATTCCTTAATCACTTTAATTTTTTAACAATAATAAGTTAGGTACCATTTAAATCCCGTTTCTCACTTTACGAGTACTGAAATTGGCACAATTATCAACTGCATCCTACAAAAAATCCATTAATTCAAAAATAGTATTCCTCTGTAAAATGGATTTCTGTAAATAGCCTAAGGAAATAAAAAAACGTGAAGATTGTTAACCGCTTTCCAAGCCACCACAGTCTACCTTTCTGAAAACGCATTCCTTTAGCTCGACATTCATTAAAACATTTCATAATTGCTTTCTATATTTCCCTATTATTATTCACATAAAAAGTAACAATTATCATGTCAAATTTTTCATCGTGCATTCAGAAATGAACTCCATTCCTTTGATGTACTCTGGAGCCGCCAAGATCTTTGATACAGGAACGACAGTGGTCGACCAGGTAAATAGAAACAGGAACTCAAGTCCATTCACCTACACTTAATCACATTAC
>CM073777.1:88232574-88265074 GCA_037158775.1 Hetaerina titia
GAAAAAATTATTTCGAATCCCGGAAATCTGGCAGCATTTACAAAAAAGCAAATGAACAGTATGGTATATCACCAAGCTTTCATGCAAAGTTGTTTGCTCCAACCATCCCTTTACATAAGGGAGTAAATACACCTATGAGGAAACATGTATGGGATATCTAAGTATTTAATCTCATAGCAAATGAGAAGTCACAAATCTTAGTTAACTCCGGAAAAATAAAGTGCTTTCTAGTTTTCGAAGAAATAAAAATCTTTTTTTAAACGAGTAGGACCATTTTTAACTCTTATTCTTTTAGTTATTAAAAACAAAGGGGCAAAAAATGGCAGTTGTGCGTCAAGCCCCCAGTTGGGAGGGGGATTCAACGCGTGAAAATGGGAAGGAACTATGAGACAGTAAACATCAGTATTGGAAGTGTTTCCTCACAGTTCGCTGGGGATATGATAGCAAAAACGATGAAAACACGTGGTCATAACTAACATAACCCATCTGAAACACGTATTTCACGTGATGCCCTACATGACGCTTGGCTACGCACTGACACAAAAAGCCTCTAGACACCACTCTTCCCCCCCACGAAATATTTTGCGGCAGAGTATGTATTAGAATACATGTATATCAAATCTATACACTCTAAATAACCTGCAATTTAAATAATTCAGCTTCTCGTAACTTACGTATACCATTAATGAAAATCGGAGGAAGAACATTAGGTTCTATAGAATCCTCGAGATCAAACTTCTAGCTGTGGATTATTTATCTCAAATAATTGCAAACGTACGAATAAATTATTGGAGTGACGTCATTACATTTTTAAATATATATTTTTTCGTCATAGACCAATACACTAAGTTCATATGTACTGTTTCACAGGAAAATACGATTATTACAGAGATGCATGCATGCAATTAATAAACGTTTAATGGAAAAAGTAAACAAGAGTTTGCATAAAGAATGAGAAGTTTTAGGTAGGCTGAGAACCTGTAAATGGGTCACTTCCTGTTCCTTATTACACTCAATGTTTGCAAACATGCACACTGTAAAGAATAATAAACATGTAATCATGTCAAGGGAAGGAAAGTGACAAAAAGTAATAAACCCACCCATCATCAATAATCTTTTCTGAATCAAAAAGTTACCATCAACACCTGAATTATTTGACCACAGCCAATAAGAGTGGGCTAGGAGGAATTTACATCCTGAAATATTAAAACTATGCTCATACGTAGAAACAGGATATTCCAGGATATTCAACAGACTTTCCCCACATCAACATTTTTATTACAATTGATGAATAAATAAGTTGTTACGCTAAAGAGGAATGCCAAATGAAAATATCATTATGAATACGAAGGAAAATCAATGTAAACATCCGTCTGGAGAGCAGTAATAGGGCATGACTAGCAGGAGGAAAGCCTACCCAGATGAGAGTATTTTAACATAAAAGTTTGAAGGTGGACAAAGAAATGAGTTGCATGAAAGGAAATCAAAAAGGAGAAATTTGGTTAGGAGTAATAAATGGAAGCATGACAAACTAGGGGCAGAAAATAAATTATTTCCAATATGTACATTACACACTTTTTATGCCAGGACAATGTAGTTCAATCAGAAAGAGAGGTTGAAACAGGTGCATATTTTAAAGGAAATAGGTAAGGAAATGTATATAGGAGTGATGGTATTGATAGAAAAATAAGAATACATATATTGCCCCATTTAAATCTAGAAGACAGGGTCCACAATAATAATCAAGAGAATATCTACAATTTTGCAAATGTGGGAATTTAGATAGAGTGGTTGGGTGATTACATGACCAGGCACTGATGAATGCTGACTGCTTTTTGCCCACAGGGTACAATAGCAATATGTCCTTCTTAACAAGCACCAAGATCCAGACCCTTGTAGCACCCCAACTCCTGGTTATTTAATGAAGAACTTTGTAATAACTTAGGTAGAAGCTTCCTCACTATTAAAAACTAAAATCAAAACTACACCAGACAAGCTAAGCCCAACAATAACAATAGTTCATTAATCAAAGGACAGCATAACCACTGCAGATGTCAAGAAAACCAAAAAATGTTTGATATAAAAGCTTGGGGTAAGGTTGTGCGACTGATTCAAGGTTTATGACAATCTGCACTGAGTAATGTGCAAAGTATTTTTGACCTTGTATTATTGCAGTGTAAATTACTAGAGACAGATAGCTATGGTCAGAGACTAATCATATAGCTAGTAGGTCTGATCCTGATACACAATTCAAAAGCAGCCATATTTAAGACTAGAAGTATACTAGGCTGCAGATGGCAGGTCAGATTCTTTATACAATTTGAGTTGCTAAACTAAGTAACTGAGAACAACAATTATTATTGGTACAAGAGCTATTCATTAAAGAGTGATCATTAAGTTTTCATTTGCATAATTTATCATGATAATTTTAAATTTTGTTGCATGGTTAGATTGAGGAAAAACGTGTGTAACTGTTTAAGCTTCATTCATTTGTTTGCAGAATTGCATCAGCAACAGCCATAACAAGAGGAAATCGAAACCTGCAGTATTTGCTCACATCTTCAGATGATGGAAAATATAGTATTTTCCACAAAGGTAATTCTTTAAGTAAGGGAGGAAGAAAAATGCTCATGGGGTTGGTCTGAACTACAGAGAAGATTAGGAACAGTTTTATTGATTTTTATGCAATAATTCCAATAACTCAAACCCAAATAAATAACTCAACCTCAAATAAATGAACTCAATGTACACATAATTGTTAAAATAAAAGTTTATGGAAAATCTTTATTGAACAGTACTAGTGCATTTAATGGTCTAAGATAAAGGGAAAAAAACTGAAGTACCCCATAGTACAAATTGACGTGAATGAAAATCTATAAAGAAACCCAGTTGAATTCTACACTTAATTAAGGCAATTATTGCGTATAACCATTAAAAATGGAAGGTCCCTATAAAATTGTAGCAAAGCAAAATCCGAAACAGTAACATTCAATTTCAAGATGGTCCCATAAGGTAATAAGCATCTTTAAGGATCAAGTTCCATTTTTAAACATGAAGAATATAGTAATTCTCAAGATGATGACAAAAAGAAAAAATGTATCTTGCACACTGTACACGTTAGAATATTGCAGAATGAAGCGCAGGAATCAACCATTTCACTGCCAAAAATTATCTTATAAAGCAACATAATTCAAAATGGCCCACAAGCACTTTCCTTTGCTTGTAGTAGAAATGATAAATATCAGTGAGCCATAAATCCTATTATGTACTTGTTAACTTAACATCTGAGTGGAACTAATATTATAAAAGTATAATATGTACATAAAAGAAAGATTTTACTTACATCATCCAGTATGGGAAAGTTTCATATGGATTAATTCAAGGAAGGATGCACACAATTGCCTTCACCTCTGAAAAAATATGCTATTGTTAATACAAATGCATATTTCCAATTAATTTATGTTGTAGCTTAAAGCATTATATTAAATTGGGTATGGAGATTTAATAACATTTGAGTTTGGAGCTTTATTAATATCATGTTGAATTGAATCAGAACAAGCCCTTTAACACTATTTAACTTTTCAAAGGAACATGACTGATGAGAATAATTTAATTAGTAAATATTGTATGTTGTCATTATAATATAACATGGTGATGACTAATAAGATGACTTTGTAGCTAGGTACTACGTCCATATAGCAAACATAAAATTATATATTACAAAATTGAGTGAATGGAGTCAAATTATAACATAAAACATACCACAGCATACAATAGTTACAGCAAGTATTGTCCATTTAGGATAAGCTGTCCAGGCTCCACTGACCTAGCATTCTGCCTTCCATAGTAAGCATCTATATCCCACCACATTTCAATATATCAGCCACACATTTTTGGATTTCCCCTAACGACTTCATTTTTTCTCGTCATGTTTAAACCTTCACCATTTTTCTTCCTCTCTTTTTCTCTGTAGCCACATTTCAAAAGACTAAATGGGACGTGCTCTTGAAGACCATGCATCAGATCTACACAGATACATGCTCCATTTGAAAAACACATTTTGGTTTCAAAAATTATTCCCAGCCTTCAAAACTCAGAAATTGTACACAATATTAACTATGGCATTAAAAAAGAGCAAACATAATGGAATAAATATTACTTCCAATTGAAGGTGCTGGCTTAAAATGTACACTATTTACTACTAATTATTTGTCTGAAATCATAAATTCAAACATTTACAATTTCAAGAGTTCTTAATATTACAGTTTGAACCCTTTTGTCAATAGCTGATGTATCTCTATTAAGGCACAATGTCCCCCTGAAGAAGAAAGGCAAGATGATTAAAGTTTAAGGTTAATCACACCCCAACCATTTTATTTGGCATATTAGAGTATCATGGTAGTTCTGACAAGGAATCCAAATTGCATTTCTGACAAATTTTGTAATAACCATTTAATGACAAAGATTCCTTGATTAAAATCATTATTGCAATGGTAAAGTGCATTGCTTTTAGCTGAACAGGAACTCGGCAGATATTTTCACTGACCTAATCAAAATGGCAAAATAAATCACATATACAGCATATGTGAATGAACAGGCATATGCATTAAATAAAGCATCTTTGGTACACAGTACATCCAAGGGTAGAACACATATCTTCTTGCCACAATGTCGTACAAAATGAGTCCAAAATTTTGGAATGCATGTCCATAGCTCATTAATGCATGTGTTCAGAGCTGCATTATCTTTTTAAACAGAAATACTTTAATATTGTGGAGCACAAGGACTATCTAAAGGTTCCCTAGCTGGGTAAGGAGAGAACTCAACTTGCCATGTGGCACAATAAATTTAACTTCTGGATAGAGGGACCAGTTCCTTTTCACATGCCATTTACAGTTTCTAATGATGGTATGGCACACACAAATTCACACAGCTAAGGTGAAGTTGTGATTGGTCATTCAAATTCAAACCCAGAAAAGGGTACCAAACACACTGCCAAATACACTTTAGACTGGACTACAACACCATCCTATGTGACATTCAACTATGATTTTATATTAAGAGCCATTCCAACAGTGCTAAGCCTGTTTTCTCAATAAACATTATCTCTTTGATTTGATGAGTTCTGGGACAAGGCATAAAGAATATAAAGCTTGAGGGTAATTTGCAAATGAATCATCATAGAAAGATTTTCAGTTTCTAGTACACAAACATCAATTTAATATTATAATAATATTTCCATTTCATAACCACATGAGGTTGGAAGTCCCAGAAGTACCCAACCCAACAAAGAGAAAACCAAAATTTAGAAAAAAAAATGTATTCATTTTTCAACAAAACCTGCTTTCAGCTCTATACACTTTTCCCAGCGATGTTCAATGAGTTTGTTACCCTTTTTATAATAAGAACTGTCTTGCTCCTTGAAATAGTTATTAACTGCCAACATCACTTCTTTATGGATGGAAAATCTTTGACCACCGAAACATTCTTCCAAGTTTCCCAACAGAAAATAATCTGAGAGGGTTAAATCTGGTGCATAGGATGCAAGAGGTAGATTTTCAAACTTTAATTCATGAATTTTGGCTATTACAATAACGGATTTGTGAGCTGGTGCATTGTCTGGATGAAACAACACTTTCTTTTTAGCCAAACGTGGCTGCTTTTGCTTGATTTCTGCACTCAAACGTAGAAATAAGTTCACATAATACTCATTGTTGATACTTTTTTCTTTTTCAAGATAGCCAATGAAAATAATCCCATGCGCATCCCAAAAAACCAATGCCATGACATTGCCTGCAGATGAAACGGTCTTCACCTACTTTGGAGCTGGTTCTCCCTTTTGAATCCATTGTTTTGATTGTTCTTTTGCCTCGGGCGTGAAGTAATGGGCCCATGTTTCAACCATTCTCATGAACCAGCATAAAAATTCTGATTTGTTGCTGTGAACCTTTGCTAAAAACTTAATTGAAACATCTCCATGACAATGGTTTTGCTCGAGTGTGGGCAAACACAGCACCCATCTTGCACACAGCTTTCTCATGTCCAAATTTTCAGCTAATATGTGATACAACGTACTTTTTGAAATGCCTATTATGCCTGCTAGTTCAACCCAACCCAACCCAAAGGCCTCGTTTAAAATCTGCTACCCAATATTTTACTGGTGTAAACGAAGGAGCAGACTCACCCAGAGTAGAATCCGGGTCAGCTTTTATACTGGTAGGGCTAGTACCTTTCAAATAAAAGTATTGTATCACATAATGATGACCAATTTTCTCCCTTTTCACAAATTCACTGAAAACATTCACTATTGATGTCTGCCAAACAAATACTAAACAACTTAGCGTCTCCAAACTTGAAACATATGCAATATAGATTGCATACATTCTAATACAGTGGTATTTTTCAAACAACTACCGCCATCTCTGGGTCAGGCTGGGTACTTATGGGACCCGCCTCATTTTTGCAACTTAACTTGAAACATATACAAATATCCTCGTATATACAAATACTTGCAATATATATTTGTAGCAAGTCAGACTCAAAAGGACAAAACAGAAGACCATTAAGAAAACAGAATGAAAAAGCATTAACCAGAATAATAAGAAAGAAGTATCCACAGGTTGTAGAGGAAATCATGAGCGAGGACAGGGAGCTGGGTACCATAGAATATATGGGAACGTAAAAAAAAGGGCATTGAAAACCGCAAACAAAACTATAGGAACATTTAATGGGAATAGGACAAGAAAAACATGAATTACAGAATAGGACTAGAAAGATTATCAATTGAAGGAAATGGAAAAATTTAAACAGAGAGTTAGGTATAAGGAAGTAAAAATAAAGAGTTAAATAATGAACTGAGGCAGGAAAAAACCAGAGTGAAAGAAGCATGGTGGAAGATGGAGCGCAAGGATGCGGAAAGTTTATGAAAGAAGAGTGAAATCAGTGTTCTATACAGAAAGTTCAATGCACTCTCATGAAGAGAGAAGGGAAAATCCATGCAGACAATCAAAGATAAGTCAGGAGAAGTATTAACTGAACCAGAGAAGATTTGAGAGAGATAAAAAATAGCATATATGGGGGAAGTAGATGGTGAAGAAATTAGGTCATGAAACCTCAACACGGAAAGAGAAAAAACATAGATCAGAGTAACTTAGATCCTGGCATGGATGAAGAAATGCAGGTGGATACTCATTGGCCTGCCTGTTCTGAAGCCATGCTGGCAGCCATTTAGTATGTTGAAGGGTAGAAGGTAGCTGGCAATGGTTGTGTGAGCTAGTTATTCAAAAATCTTAAAAACCTTGACAACACGGATATAGGTGCCTTTGTGTCAAACCTAGTTGTCAAGTTTTCAAGTCACATCTATAATTTACATTCAGAAAGAGGGGAAATTTCTTGGAATTGGGATAACATAAGCTTTCTTTAAGTCCATGGGAAAACACCCAAAGCAGATGGATCTGTAACTTAGATCCCTCAATGAGAGAGCAATTACTTGAACTTTGATGACTTTCAAAGGAATGCTATCAGTTGTCATGGCAGAGGAGCTGTTAAAAAATAAATGGTTCTGAATGTCTCAAGACTATAGGAGGAGAAAAAAAATGTAAAAGGGAAGTTCTTAAACACCAAATAATCAAGGAGGACTATTACAGAATTGCCAATTGGGGCAGCTGGCTATTTCATGTGGATCAAACTCCATTAAAATTAATGTGGAACTTGATCCCATTTATAGGGACATATTGCTCTGCCTAATAATTATATGTGCTACATCATGTACTTCCCTTCTTTCATTATGTACATATCTTAAATTCTTTACTTGCTTTTATTTATGTAGGACGTGAGCTTCTATGAACAAATATCTACTTTGATAATACGGAATGACAAACTTGAGCCAAAAAACATAATTAGCTTCTGGAAGTAAAATTTAGCTGCGCACTTAAAATCTTTTGCTCTCAATTCTTTTTAAGGGAGAATCAACATTTAAACAAACCATTCAATAACAAAACCAGAAATTCACAGAATTTCAGATCGACACTGTCATCTGAAACATGGCATCCCATTACTTGTGAAAAAGTTTGTAGTTTTTAAGAGTATCAGCTGTGAGTTGACAATGACACATGTGACCTGGCCTCGTCTCCATCAGAGACAGTGAAAGTTCTATACCTATATTAAGGGTAAGGTGGTCTGAAAAACCTAAGCTAATAGTGTGCCATTAAATTGTATGAAGGGTTAAGACTATATATTAAATGATCAATCTGTGCACTGAGCTCTGCCCAAATTTGGTTTGCTTTTAATTTATGACAATCAAACCATAAGTTGACCACATGTTACTAAAAATCACACTCGGAAGGATTTTCTTTCAGAAGATTAATGCTCATAGTACCAAACAATATAACACGGCCAACATTTTTGGAACATTTATTTGAAGAGGGAGGTGAAGGACAAAAGTTGTCTTAGCAAGAGGATAGGAAAAAAAAGAGTGAGAAAAAGATGGAGCCACAATTCTGCTCCAATGGCATAAATAACTTGAATTTATTAGGCTTAAACAAAAGTCTTCTTAAAACATGAAAGTATGAACGTTTTACCGCTGAACTTGTAAAACAATTACCCTGCAACATCCAGATGCTCAACATTTGGAAATGGACCATCAACTGAGAATTACTTATCTTATTGTGAAGGTTTCCTCACTGCATGTAGATTTTCAGATATTTATCTTAAAAAGGTGTGTACGTGCATATATATGCATATGTATGCACATATACAATCATACAGGGTGGGCATCTACATACATACATATGTAGCGGCAGCTTGATGCAATTTCCATCAAGCATGGATCTTATACAAGCATTACTATCAAGCTGCCTGTTTAAGGACAGTCAAAATCAATAGAGAGGAACTTCAACCTGAAGATGCAAGCTGGAATGGTGATAAAGATGATGTCAGTCAAAACAATGAATGTGATGAAACCCAACTCCATGCACCTTCACTGGTACTTAGCAAAAAAAGTGTCCACTTATACCTGCAGAAAATTTCAACTCAATCCATGCATAAGTTTGGAATAAGAGTAAAACAAATAACTGATAAATATATTAACTTTTAATAATCAAACCACTTTACTTTTCCACATAAACTTTTTAATTTTTACAACCCAGGTTTCGTTATAGCACAAGTCAAGCACCGTATATATACATATCTCTGGGTGGAGGGGAAGAGGAGGTAGGTAAGAAAGGATTGGTTGAGCTAGGAAGAGGGGGGCTAAAAATCTATGGTTTGAGGCGGAGGAGGAGGATTGGTAATATTGACAAATTAGCAATAATTGGATAATTAGATTAGATAATTAGCAGGCTGGAAGGATATGGTCAATACAATGTTGCAAAAAGCCCACCTGACATCAGATTAGTTGGCAGAGGATGAGGGAAATGATTATTATGAACTGGGAGAACGGCACTTAGTAATTAGTTAGGTGACTCAGTAGCGGGCTGGAAGGAGTCGCTATACTGTAGAAAAAGTCTCACTTGGCTTCAGGTGAGCTGGCAGGGGGTGAGGGAAAAAACAATAACGGGGAATGTGAAGGGTAAAGAAAATCGTCGGTCAAAAATTAAAAAGTTTATGTGGAAAAGTAAAGTGGTTTGATTATTAAAAGTCAGTATGAAGATTTTCCACCAAGTTACACCAGAAACTGTATTATTTGATAAATATATTAGTTAAGAATGCACCCTAACCTTGTTTCATCCTAAATAAAACATGTTAGAATCATTGATATTTCCAGTATTTATCTAAAATCCCTTAAGCTTAATTATAATCGTAATGTTTTAACCTAAGTTCAGCACATGACTAACTTTAAAGGCCATTAACTTCGGTCAAATATTCCCAAATGGAACAGAAAAAAATCAGCTTTATAACTTTTCATATTTTGAACTGGGTGATCACAAGTGAGTGACAGAAATTGACAAGTAATGGCCACCCACTCCATGGCCAGTGCAGAAAATAGGCAAATTATAGACAGAAATCCTCTTCATACATCAAACAATGCAGTAACCAAAGTTGGCTTAATAGGTGAGGCTAGAGTTCACCTTATACTATGGCTGGTAAAATTTACACATTTAGAGAGGGGTGACCAGTTTATTTCCCTTGTGATTTCCAAGAAAATCTTGTAGATTCACTAAATACCACAATTTTGATAAGTATCTAGAGTTACCCGGATTCGAACCCGGACCTAATGGTCAGTCATCAAACCCTACCCACTCAGTAATCAAATCTTGCCAAATCATCTACTGAGCACAAAATAAGAAAATCTTTATGGATTACATAAATCATTCAAAAGACATTTTCAACATTAACATTCATAAACTTCGAAGTATTCAACTGTATTGATGATGTTTTTTTTAATTTTTGGTAAATGCACCAAGTGTCTAGTTTTCATATTTATTTTTATTAGCACCTTTATATCTTAATTTGCTGGCACAACTGTAGGTACAGCATTTGTATACATGTCATTTTTATTATCGTCAAAACTAGTGCGTATGTTCTATTTTTGTAGGTTATATCTAATATGATTCCCTTAGTTTTGTTTGCAGAAAGTGGATTTTCTAAAAAAAATATCATTTTCATGAAAAACGTTTGATTAAAAATATATTTAGATATGATCTTTCCTGCACATCCCTTGCAGAGACTCAAGAGGTCATTTCAATGTGACCTTTCCCCATGCATACTAATTCTGTCAAAGTCTAATGGGCTGGTAAAGTCCAGGGCAAGCTTTATCCTTTTTATCCACCAAGAAGAGCAATAAGGTAAAGCAATAAAATCATCATAATCATAAATATCACTTGACCATGAGCAGTTAATTTGTTACAGTCGTCTTAGCCACAGTGAAACTCACTCCTGTTGATAGTCACCTAGTTGACCAAAATGCTGGTATAGTTCCACAAAAATCAAACTGGCAACACATTTGGCACCTTACAACTCACAGCCAATAGTTCACACCCCCTTTATTTCAAAATCAACATTTTAATTTTTTTATTTATCGGTTGACTTTATTGTTTACAATTTACATGATCAAGAATACCACTTGTTTCTCTGCATTTTAATTAAGATCCCATTTATACTTATTTCACATTTTAATTTCCAAAATATGACAATATATCGAAAAATCACAAAACCCTGCACCTTAACATTAAAAAATAAATAACTGGGTTCATCCTTGGCTAATTACATTGGAATTTCAATATTCCCAAGAACAGTGAATATCAATGTTCCATACATTCAAACCTATGCAGAGACATTTTGGTTTTTCATTATTACTTACTATCTACTCTTTCCCTTCTGAATGAATGTTTGTACACGTCTTGCCTCCAAGTGAGCATTACCTCTCTTATTTACCAAGATTGATTAGAATCACCAATACAGCTCACTATGGAGTTTCAGCCAGCTTATCCTGAATGGACTAGGTGTGATTTATGAATAACATAATTGAGCAGGTGCATTAGTTCTCTAGTTGTGCATTCAACAGCAGTGCAATACAGTTCTCCAATCAATTCAAATTTATGATTAAACTAATGGATGGGTATTTCTCAATGTGTTTATAAGTTGTCGCTATTACTATTATTATTTAGAGCAGGTGGAACAAATTGGGTATGTTTGTGAGCAGCATTCTGAATGAAAATGGGCATTGGAGTGAGGGTATTGGGGAAAAATGAGAAAAACTAACATTCAGAAAAATAAGAAAAATGAGGACAAAGTTCAGTAGAGAAATAAATAAAAGATTAGTTTTCAATATAAAACATAGGGTTATAAAGCACATGAACATTGTAGAGAAAAGAAAATGATCAAGGCTTAGGGGATTTTCAGATGCAATGAAATTGTTGCATGATCTGAATTACAACCAGGGCAACAGAGTTAAATATATTAAGCAAATATGCATGCATATATTCACAACATAGAGATATCATGCCACACAATACTGCAAAAACAAAATACCTTTCAATTGGGTCTTGCAACATGACCAGAAACCATAATTTTACTGTTCATTAACAAAACCTCACCAGCAGGCATGAAATAATTTCTTAATCTTATTGAATTGCAAAAGCATACATTTCACAGATATCTTCTTAAGACCTAACAAGAGGTCAAAAAAGGGTCTCTAGTTTCTTAAAATTAGGCAAAATATGGTGTAACCAGTAGACTTAATTACTAATTCTTACAATAGCCCAGGAAGTTCCTCATATATTTTTACCCCAAATCACAGGTATGAATCCTAAGGTCAGTTAGGACCTCTACTCAGCTAGTCAGCGAGAGTAGAGGTCACCTAGTACTAAGCCCAACAGCACATGAAATTCAGGCATCAGAAAGGGGAGACCAATTCCTTTCCCTGAGCCAGCCATGGTTTCCCAGAAAGATTTGGTACCCAAAGAACCCATACAGCTTGGATGAAGTTGACATGTGTCCAGAGGAATCACCCACAAATAAACCGTGAGCATCCGGTCAGTAGCCTGGCACTCTACCCACTAGACTACCACATCCCTCCTCACTCACACATATATATATATATTCATTCATGAGGAAATAGATTCTTTGGCCAAGAGATGGTGTCAGGGAGCTGTTTCACCCACCAAAGGAGAAATATATAACACACAAGAGGAAGGACAGTAGGTAAGCAATCATACCACATAATAAAGGTGTTCAAGTCCCGGTCAAGGAAATATTGTTGCGCTTGCGATTTGCCTGATTCCACCTTCCCCGTGTTCATCCTTTATGGATGCTCCTATCCCTTTTTCCTTGTGAATGAATATTTGTTTGCCATATGTCGGAATTTTGTTTGAATGTGTGTATACATATAGTCAATATACTGGACAATATCTCAAACACAATTCAACACTTAATCAAGACCAATAAATATCTAGTCAAGAACATTAGGTAAGGTTTGGCACAAATCTGGAAGATCCATGAAAGTATATTTGAGAGTTAATGGTAGAATTCAATTAGTTTAAGAAGTAGTAAGAGCCAAAGTCTTCACAATTTTTCATTATCACGGATAGAGTGCATGGCAAGAAGTCACAGTCACTTTTATGGGTAAATTATTGTAACCATTTATGTGATATGGATATTAATATTAAATTTCTGTTATTTACATTACAATCTTATTGCCAGACGTTTTTTTTCCTTGTTAGTTGGATGCCTCGGTTTAATGCACAAAAGAGAGGACAAAAAGCTACCCTGACACAATATATACTTTTCAAAAGTGCTTCAAGTCAATTACACGGGTGAAACCTGACAGGCGGGCTTTATACCACTCAAGGGCTTCATCTTTGCCCACAGCACTGTCAATATATTTCACTTCAATCCAAAATATGAATTGATTATAAAAGTCACAATGATGGAACCATAGGTGGAACACGAATAGGTGGAACCATTTTATTAAATTATATTCATAATGTACAAAAATATCAATTTATCTTACAAACAGAAGTCCCATATGCACACACACTTCAACCAAATGCTGTTCCCTATGCAAGTCTTGAAAACCTTTTTCCATTACATACTACATAATATATACTAATGGCTTAACTTCATCTTTACCTGTCTTTATCCTTTTCTTCTACGCAAGATGTCAAAGCTTGCCATTCCATACCACTTCGAGGAAGTTTGGACTGAGCAAATGGATAAATCCAAACTATAAACCATTTATCACCCAGTAACTCCTTAATATTTTGCTTAACACCGAAATCGTAATCTAACAACTTATGCCTTTTTTCATATGTTACAATTCCTCTTAACAGAATAGTTCCATGTATGTACAGAAGTCCTCCAGAGATGAACATACCAGCAACGTTAACTATATACAGAAAGACATAAAATGAGGACGGGGATGCATCGAAGCCATAAACCAGCATCGCCAATGGAAAAAGAACCTGAAATTCAAAACAGAATGGTTAATGACATTTACCTACTACAAATACCAGCTAATGTATCACTAGTAATAAGGAGCTTCCAAAAAGAAAAAGCACCTTCATTACTGCGACTACTCCCCAATCGAAGTGCTTCCAAATGAAGGTATTGTTAAACACAGTAGCATATAAGGTAGCAATAAATAAATGCAGAATGAACATAAGATAAAATCTATGGTTATAGTGTCCAATGCAACACCCAGTGAAAGGACAATGATGTTCTCTTTTAAGGATGCAAGTTCCGCAAATATCACAATGCCAAGACCTTGGGGGAGCAGGTATGTCACAATTTTTGCACATATGCCATCCTAGTGACAAATATTCTGCATCTGATACAGTTACGTCTTTTCCATGTAGGCTTGTATCGCATAAAATCGTTGCGACTAAGTTCCCTGTTACATTGACCATCACTGTCGTCCCACACAAAAAATGAAAGGTATACCAAAGTGACCAAGGGTCGTATACTGTTGGCAAAACAACGAATAGCTCAAACCAATACATAACTGGTATTATCGGAAATATAAAACAGAACGACAATATGTCCATTATTGTTTTAGGATAGAATCTCGTCCGAATATTCATTTTCGATGCGAATACACGAAACACTATTACACAGGTTTTAAAAACCAAAAAGAACAAACTTTTGCTCCGAGTTTAAATCACTGATAAACATTAATTTACAGAAATATTATTAGATCAATTATCTAGAGGATGAACACGCTTCAACTTTTCAATGATACCATTGTTTCCCGCAACCATTTATACCGGTATAGCCAAAATAAAATGTACAAATAACAATTCGACCGGAGCAGAATTCTTGAAAGCGTTCATCACAGTTTCATTTTCATTGAAATAAGGTAAGAAAAATTTAATAATTACTCATTTCAAGTCAATGAATAGCAAACTTTCTTATCACAACCGCCAATAACGTTTTTTAGACAATAAATGAGCAGCGTAATGAACGATTTCAAATTGCCGCCTAGATAACATTTTTTAAAGAATTTTATACAGGGACCGTTTGATCACAAATAGAAACACGCTACTACTAGCATTTTATTCTCGGATTTCCTTCACAAATATAGCGTTATTTATAAGCCTAAAAACACTTTATTTTGTAGCTAAAATAAAAAACCTCAACACGATTGGATTGACGTTTTTACACTTTTTGAGGTTTAAGTCGCAAAATCGGGATGTCCCAAAGTTTTATGCATTAATGAACTTAATGCAATTGTAAGCTATTCAATAAAATACTACTTAACTAATCTTCTGAGCTGTGTATTGCCTACGCTGAATAGTTATATAATGAAGATGACCAGACAGATATTAAAATCCTATGGCCGAATACCAGCGAAGTTACATATGTAACAAACGAGTTGATTTCCAATAACGTGGCCTACACGGGACATATTCAACTATGCCAAAATCCGTCTCAATAATTATCTTGAATATGGCTGATTATCTACCTGGGCTTTATGATTTAAAAGGGAGTTATTTCAGGAGGGTGTGCAGGAATCTTTCATCACCAAATGCAAAAAAATGCCCCCAAAATTTTCCCATGAAATAGTGACTGCAAAATGAAACAAAATGGGACCTTTTTAAACCTACCAAATGCACATTGTGAAAAAAGAGCTGCCAATAATTCACAATACTTTCTTACTAATATAAGCATAAAATTGAAGAACATTTTGCTGAACTAATAACAGCATATTTTATATAATTGTAGCTTTAATAAATTATTTTCAATATTGATTTTGTTAACTGTTGTTTATTTAGGCACAAATGAACAATGCAAAATGGTTATTTGTATAAAATAACAATACTGTTACCTCATACCAAAATAGGAATACACCTACCAGGTGTATTCCTATTTTTTCATTAAAGTCCCTACATTAGGGTACTTTCGACCACCTTGAGTCTCCCCTTTCCTCATTCCCATATGTTACTAAGCTCACCCTGCACAAGCTTAGCTTAGGCACTTTTAATCACAGCAGTTGGCATGCCAATTGGTTGGCCACCTCCAGTTCTTACATGCCTCTTTAATCATTTCTTCCACATATACGTTGAACAGCACTGGTGATAATGGGCAACCCTGCCTTCACCTTCTCCTAACACAGCCAATCCAAACTTTCTGTTCCCCACTCACACCTGAGCAGTCTGAGACATGTACAGGTTGTGGATTAGCCTCCTGTCCCTCCAGTCCATTCCTACTTTCTGCAATATACTCATTAGTGTTTCCCAGTTCACTCTATTAAATGCCTTTTTGAAATCCATGAAACAGTCAAATATGTTCTGATTGTATTCCATATTCCTCTCGATTAGTGATCTCATTACTGCATTGGCATCACGCATACCTCTTCCCTTCTTAAAACCAAACTGATCATCCCCTAGGTAATCATTTGCCCTACTCTCTATCCTTTTGTTGATGATCCTGAGAACAAGTTCAGCTGCATGGGATATCAAACTCATTGTTCTGTAGCCCTCACATGACATACCATTGACCTTTTTCAGAATAGGAACTAACACTGATCTCACCTCTTCTCTTCCAGCCAGATTCCTTCCTCATAGATGCTACGAATCAGTGTATATATAGTAGACTGTTCGTTCCACATTTTCCAAACCTTTTAGTAGTTCCATAGGGATGTTGCGTAGCTCCATAACCTTATTTGATTTCATCTCTCTCAATGCCCTTTTTATCTCATCATGGAGTATGCCTGCACCTAAGTTATCTCTTCCTCTACGTCATGTTCTTTTTCTATGTCTAACCTTATTGGCCCAAGTTCTTTACCATAAAGTTCTTCTATATAGTGTTCCTCTCACCTTTCTAGGATCTTTCCTGTTTCAACTATTTCCTTACCTGACTTATCTCTTAACTGTTAAGACAGCTCTTCCCTTCTAACTTCCCAATAATGATTTAATCTTGCTGTATAACACACCAATTTCACCCTTCCTCAGTCAACTTTCCATATCCTCGCATTGTGTTTTCCACCATGCTTCTTTTGTTTTATTTGTGGCCCATCTCAATTTATTGTTTAACTCTATGTAGTTTCTTCTGCCCAACTCTGTGTTAACATTCTTTCATTTTCTTCTCTCATCCATCTTTGTAATCATCTCATCCCGTGCCTATCCATTCAATGCATCTACATTCCATTTCCTAACTCACCGCCCCTGCCTATCTTTTTGAAACTGACGCTACATTTCATAACAATTAAATTGTGGTTAGAGTCCGCACCTGCTCCCAGGAAGCTATGCGAATTTATCACACTGTTCTTAAACCTGTGCCTAACCAGAATATAATCTACCTGATGCCTTTCTAAGTCACCTGGCATTTTCCATGTATACCTACGTCTTTTGTGGTTTCTAAACCATGTCTTGGTAATGACTAACCCCTGTCCCCTGCAGAACTCAATTACTTTCTCCCCATGGTCATTCCTCGTGCCTAAACTGTAGTCCCCCACCTCATCACCATCTCTTCCTCCACCTACCATCACAGTCCAATCACTATCAAATATCTCCCTGCAGGAACATAAGCAATTATGTCCTCTAAGTGATCATACATCCTATGGACTTTTTTCTCCATATGATAGCTTGGAGGCATGTTTACCTGAATGATGGCCAAGTCCAACGGTTCTGCTTTTATCTCTAGTAGTAATATTCTATCCATTGCTTGTTCTATATTTACTATGCTTCTTCTTATCTCTTTATTCAATATTATGGCAACCTCTCTTTGGCTCTCATCCCCACCTCTGTATATTATTCTATAACTATCTCTCCAGTAATCCCTGCTATCCTTCCAGCTCACTCTGCTTAAATCTAAAATATCTATATTTCCTCTTTCAATCACTTGCTTAATATTCTCCAATTTTCCTATCCTCAACATTATCCTAACTTTCCAAGTTCATCCTCTGACTGATTCGATCTTCTTCTGCACCTTCTGCCCTGCTGCTGTTGGTTTTACTTTGCTAGGGTTTCGTGAGATGACAACCTCAGAAGTCTTCCATCTCCAGCTGCAGGGTATGACACACAGCCAATTAGGCCAAGTCCCGTGGTTGCCAGGACTCATTCCCTTTATAGTGTTCATCATATTAAACCTTGGAAAAATAATCGAGGTGGTTTCCCAAGGCCTTCCTCACTAGTAGTCATTAAACTTTAACAAATGGAAAACTATGTCTTTTGATCTGCTATTATGAAAGTTCTACCATGTAACACCTGAACTTGTATTCTAAAACTAACACTCAATATTGCTCTGGGAGAAATAGTGTTGGAAACAATTAAAATTTTAGTAAGATCTGGAACTTTCCTGGCGTATTTGCTTTATGAAGGATTCTAGGGTCTTCCATCGAGTCTGGGTTTCCATGTTGGCTGATGTTTCGATGCCTGACTCGTGCATCGTCTTCAGGGTTGATGGTTGCCACTCCGCATTTGGACGTCTTATATACTTGAGAGGTCATGGGTCAGGTGACCCGTGATTGGTCCGAGGAGGGGGAACCTCCTGATTGGTCGCTGGGCCATTGTGGTCTGTTCCTTCCTTTTCTTACCTGGTTTAGCACAGGTTTCCATGTATTACTGAGGGAATAGCTGGAATACCTATTGAAATTATGTCATGCCAATCTAATTTCAATAGATCCTTTGACTATTTGGTCCCAGTAACCACCGGCATGGGCAAGTACCTTCGTCTCGTTGAAGTTGATGGAGTGATCCATCGCAGTGCTGTGCTCAGCAATGGCTGATTTTTCCAACTACCCCAGTTGAAGGTTTCTTTTGTGTTCTTTTAGCCTGGTCTTGACGGTTCGCCCCATCTCTCCAATGTAGACATCTCCGTAGGCACACGAGACTTGGTATATGCCTGGGGTCCTTGGCTCTGACAAGGAAATTTCTGATTTTTCCCGGTGGTTTGTTTGTTGTATGAGTAAAACTAATCATTTCAGATGAAATAATATCCAGATTTCTGGAGATTTTGTAAAAGCATTGGTAGATGTCTCGACAACTCAGAAAAATCTATGGGAACATAATACATATACATCAACAATAATATCTATTAAATATGAACTCATAATAGGCACTGTGGACAACAGGAACATAATCGTTAACTAAATTAAGAATATGTCCAACATACCTATTTGTAACTAAATTATATAATGAAGCATAGCTAAATTAAGAATATGTCCAAGGAATGATGATTATTTAGAGAAAGACGAAAGCTGAAATCATTGTCAAAATTTTTAAGATGGCAGCTCAAACACGAACTGTGTTTATTTCCATTGCATCTTCTTCTTAATTACTTGCAAATCATTTTACATTTGCCACAAGTATCTAAATTTCACCTGGGCTTCGGTTGAATGAAACATGTTGAAGAGCTAGGAAGGAGCTTGTGTTGAACTCAATTCACTGGCCCTGTCATTGATTCCACATCCATCTGCCAAGGATTTATTAAAATCAATTTGGTAATACCTTTTAAAAATACAAGGAACGTAGCTACGGTCATGAATTAATTTGAACAAAAATTACAGAGACTGTAAACAGTCCCAACAGTAACAGTCAGTAACAGTTTACGGTCCCAGTATTTTTTGTTTACATTGGTAATACCTGTTCCCCTGCATTCCTCAGCTGCATGAAGTTTCCCAAATAATTCCCAAGGTAGGAGTATACAAATATTCTGAGTCCATGAGTTCACCACTTGTATAGATACAGTGATCTTTATAAACATGAAATATATTGTTTTTATAAGTATAAAATAGATGTATTCCATTTTAATATACTCCTTCCTTTTAATCTCTACATTAATTCCCAGCAGCAGACATGGTAAAAAGAATAAATACAAGAAAAATCTAATGGGTCTATATTCTTGATACATATTTGAGCATTATTTTTACATATCAGTTGTAATCATAAAATTTTAAACTATCACTTTATAATAAGATTTACATAAAAATTCACACAGAAGGAGGAATATGAATATTGAATTCAATTCTTCAACCAATAATAATTGAAGTGGCAGTGGATGAAATAATCTAGCTTCATTCAGAAAAATAAAATTTTAGAGTTCTGTATCATGCATAATTCTTTGTTATTTTATAATGGTCTTGAACAAGTAATAAACTCAGTAGGTCTAAATTATATGTCAATAAGTAAACCACAAGAGGCCATGAAAAATGTCAACTTTATTCTGCAATACATGTAAAATTCTTTAGAATTCATCCATCTCAAACTAGCAGTCTTGCATTATTGAGCATTATATTTTTTAAATATTTATTTATGGTTTATAACCAATGTTTATAACCTATAAATTTCTTATCAAAGATATTCCTTCACTCCTTTCAGAAAATCACAGGAGTTCAGTTATGTGGAATAAATCTTGAAAATGGGTTAAACTAAAAAGTATACCTACAGAACACTTATCATCATGGATCAAAATTCTCTGTATAAGCTGTCATCTCTTTGCCATTATACTTATGCTGAAAGAAAAAGAAGTGAAGGACGATTAAAAACATATCAATCAAATGCAGACATACGCTCATGGGGTCCAAATAAAAATGAAAGAAGAGAATATATCCAAGAATTCATAGCCAATCCAGAATTATACACCAATGTAAGTGTTAAATATAGGAAATAAATGGAGCAATTATTCTTGTGATGAGTAGAATATTTAAAATGCAGGATTGAGGAAATTAAAGCTGAATTTGCGAAGAGTACCAAAAGCCCTGTCACAAACAAATTGGATACTTAATGAACAGACAATAAATTTCACTCCTTTTAGTAGGAGAATAATGTGGGAATATTATTTTTAAATATCACTTAAGTAATTATTTTTTTGAAATGAAAAAAGTAACTTTGTAATTCCACACACAACTTTATTTAGAATACGACCTAGGTTTCGAGGTTGAATGCCATCATCAGGTGGTCCTCACAGGAGCCAACTTTGTACCTATACCTTCAGAGCAGGGAAGCCAGGGTTGTTCAGAGTGGGAGGGGAAGGGAGGATAGAGGGGTAAAAAAGGTTTAAAAGTAGATAGGAGGAAAGGAAAGTATAGCTTTACGTGTCAATTATTCATGGGGGTTTGTTTGGGAGGGGGATACCTCTTGTGGGGAGCACTAGATGTGAAAAAATGGTAGATCTAGGAGGAGGAGTGGGAGGGATACAAAATTTCATTAGCAATTTCATCCTTACAATGGACATATTTAAAAATTCTAATTGCTTGCTAATGCATTAAGTCTTTGCCCTTTATATTTTAAATGCAAGTTCTCCCTGACCTGCAGAGAATTTCCATCTCCGCCTCCACTGCTCTGAAGGCATCTACGAGGTCTGTCCAATAGATATACAAGCTTTATAATGAGGCCATAAAACTTTATTTTACAAAATTTAGTCTACATTGATTTTGTCCCCTTCAAAGTTCTGTCCATTCATTGCTATGCACTTATTCCACCTTCTTTCCCACTGTTTAAAGCATCCTTGGAAGTCCTCGACAGTTTGGCTTTTTAGTTTTCTCGTCATTTATTGCTTTATTGTGTCCACATCATCCCAGTGATGTCTTCTCATCACATTTTTGCATTTTGGATGCATAAAAAAGTTGTAGGGGGTGAGATCTGGCGAATAAGGAGGATGATCAATGATGGTGATAGAATTTTTTGCCAAAAACCAGTAAACTATCAATGCTGAATGTGCAGGTGCATTGTCATAGTGAAGGATCCATCCATCACCTTGAGTCAAATTTGGTTAAAATAGTGTGCACTGTTGATTTTCCTAAATTCAGTTCATCAGCTGCCATTCAGACAGTTTTTTGACAATCGGTAAGGACAAGGGATCGCACAAGATCAATTTTGCTGTCAACAAAGGTGGTTTAAGGTTGTCCCAGCCTTGCATTATCCATGGTGTCCCCTGCCACACACCTTTTTGGTGGCTCGCAGGGTACTTATGTATATGTAGATGTAGATGGTGTCTTGTTGGCCATCTTTAATATGCTTAATCTACTTGAAACCATACGTTTTCTTCAGAGCATTATCACCGTAAACAGCTGTCAACATTTCAGTAATTTCTTTATAACTTTTACTTCACTTCACCAAAAACTTGATGCTGATTAGTTGCTCTGTGATATCGTCAATTTCCATTTTTGACAAACAGTAAAAAAAAGGACAACAGAAACTAATATAACTGGCACCATACGCACAGCTCAACAATATGCCAAGCACAGACGGCTCATTGGGTCTCAGGCAACTAGCACCACTAGTGGGTGGGGATATAATCGGCATAATAGCTGCTATATTGCACCAGTTCGCGTATTTATTGGACATATCTCATACCATTTATGAAGTTGGCTTCTGTGAGAACCACATGATGATGAGGTCGAACATCAAAACCCAGGTCGTGTTGTCTATAAATTGGGTGTGGAATAACAAAGTTACATATTTAATTTCAATATGTTGTGTATGTTGAAGACTGTGATACAGGGGTGAATGTTGGGCAAATGAGGAAAGGGCAGGAATAGGATATGGGTGTTGGATGGGATGAAGGGAGGAAAGAAGTACACAGAGATGAAGAGGGACCGGATGTAGAGTAAATTGCTGGATTGTGTTTTGTTAGGAGACTCAAAATATTTATTCGGTAGTTGTGTCCAGCCAAAAACCTACGTTAACCGGTAGATTACCTAATAATAATATGTTGTGTAAATTCCATAAATTTATGCTAAAGACAAAAATTTAATTATTTTTTTATGTAGTACAAAATCAAAAACAGCACTTTTGGCGTTTACAGTGGGCTTAACATACATTAAAGACCCAATCTCAAGGTGAAAGAAAACTCACCCATATAGGAATTGTATCCAAAACCTCTGGGTTGGCGGGCAAGGATGTTACCTTGCCACCATTAGGGCTGGCAATACAATAATTAATTGTATAATTAAGGCCATATGCCAACCTTTTAAAACTAGGTATTTTGTGGTTTAAATTTTTTACCTATGCTGAATTATATTTATTTAAATGCTTTTGATTCCTCATCACAGGTATCTGAAACCTCCCACCTGCCTTCATCTTTTGAATTAGCGGGTGCATTGCTAGCGAAAAAGAATTCAGACATAAAGAAATTGAGAGATGTACTTGCTGCTCATGGAATAGAAGTTGGAACAATTATTCAGGTACAGACATGAAAAATTGCATGTATCTAGGGTTAGGCTTTGTATTTATAAAATATTAGCAGTGGTGGGAGAAACTGACTTACTCTAAATCAAATTTTAGATAATGGAAAGAAAAAAGCAGCTATGTTAATTTATATTAGCTTTTAATTTTAATTCAGAAATTAAGTGGAGTGAAATTAACAAAGGATTTAACATAGCTGCTTTTTCTTTCTATAGTGGATAATTTCCACAAAGTCAAGTCTGAAACTAAGAAGTTTGAATTTTAGATATTTTGTACTTGAAATTATTACATTCCTCCAAACATAATTTAACCTTAAAATCATACTACAAATGAATAAAATCAACTTTGATTTTGAACTTAAAATAATTCACTTCAGAATGTATTCAAACAGGAAATCTTACTCTTTGATATATATGTGTTTCATTTTAAGGTTTCATATCCTCATCAAGGAAGTAAGAGAAACCATATAAAGGATGGAAGTTCTGATTCATTCACAATTCAGGATGAGGATGCTGTGATCCTGCCACAAGAAGAAATATCTGTTCTCACAGAGGACATTGAAAGACATGCATTTTTCCAAAGTGATGAAGGATTGGAGGATGATAAGAGACTGCCTTCAACTGAGAGGATACAACAATTGGTAGAAATAATGAGACCTTCCATCAAAAGTGAAGACGATTTGGTGGAAACATTGAGAAAACCTTCAGTGAGCAGTGAACAAGAATTGGCAGAAACAGTGAAAAAACCTTCAATTAAAAGTGAAGATGAATTGATGGAAAAGGTGAGACAATCTTCAGTGAGAAGTGAACAAGGATTGGTGGAAGCAGTGAGACAGCCTTCAATTAAAAGTGAAAATGAATTGGTGGAAACATTGAGAAAGCCTTCAGTGAGCAGTGAACAAGAATTGGTGGAAACAGTGAGACAGCCTTCGATTAAAAGTGAAGATGAATTGGTGGAAAAGGTGAGACAACCTCCAGTCAGAAGTGAACAGGAATTGGTAGAAACATTGAGAAAGACTTCAGTGAGCAGTGAACAAGAATTGGGGGAAACAGCAAGACAACCTTCAATTAAAAGTGTAGATGAATTGATTGAAAAGGTGAGGCAACCTTCAGTGAGAAGTGAACAAGAATTGGTAAAAACAGTGAGACAACCTTCAGTGAGGAGTGAACAAGAATTGATGGAACCAGTGAGACAACCTTCAATTAAAAGTGAAGATGAATTGGTGGAAAAGGTGAGACAACCTTCAGTGAGAAGTGAACAAGAATTGGTAGAAACAGTGAGACAGATTTCAATTAAAAGTGAAAATGAATTGGTGGAAACAGTGAGACAACCTTCAGTGAGGAGTGAACAAGAATTGATGGAACCAGTGAGACAACCTTCAATTAAAAGTGAAGATGAATTGGTGGAAAAGGTGAGACAGCCTTCAGTGAGACAACCTTCAGTGAGGAGTGAACAAGAATTGATGGAACCAGTGAGACAACCTTCAATTAAAAGTGAAGATGAATTGGTGGATAAGGTGAGACACCCTTCAGCGAGAAGTGAACAAGAATTTGTGGACACAACGAGACGTCCTTCAACTATGAGTGAAAAAGAATTGGAGGATGGTGAGAGGCACCCTTCAACTAAGAGTGAACAAGAATCAGAGGTTGATGTAAGACACCTTACAGCTGAAAGTGAACAAGTGCTGGAGGATCACATAAGACTTCCTTCAATTACAAGGGAGCCAAAATTGGATGATAAGAGTTATCTTTCGATTAAAAGTGAACAAGAACTTGTCGTTACTTCAAGACCTCAGTCCATGAGAAGTGATCAAGAATTGAATGATGATAACAGACATCCTTCTACTGCAAGTGAACAAGTGTTGGAGGACTATGTAAGATATACTTCAACTAGAAGCGAACAAAAATTACAGGAGCCACAAGGGTCGGACTACTTATTAAGGATCAATGTTTTAGAAAAGAAAAATCAAGAATTATTTCAAATTATTTCTGCTTTAGAAACTGAACGAGATAACTTAAAAAATGAATTATTAATTCTCCAAAAATTGCCTGAGAGTCTTCAAGGTAAGGAAGCACAAAAGCCAAGTGGCGATGCTGGATTAAAGGAGGAAATAATGCTTGGGGATTTGCTGGCTACTAAAAAAAATGATTCACAATTTCTAAAAGGGCATCTTTTCAAGCTACAGTCTATGTTGGATGCTATTGCATGTATTGAAAAAGAAAGAGAGAGGATGAAGGAGTCAGCTAAGAAATGTGAATGCATGGCACAGGAAATTACAGTATTAAAAGAGCAGATTTGTGAATTAGAGGAAGAGCTTGAGGAGGCAGATGAAGATATTAAAATGTTAGAAAAGCAGTTACAAGATGCACGATGCACAGAACGACAATTAAGAGATCAAATAGCTCAGAATGAAAAGATGATGAACAAAGAGAGACAAAAGTCTACTGATTTAGGGGAACATCTGCAGAGGGAAGAGGGACAAAAAGAAAACTTGCTATCAGATTTAAGGAGAGAACAAGAAGAGGTACAGAGACTAAAGACGTAAGTGTGACCCTTAGAAAATACCAATCACTATAGACATAATGTGAAAGTTGGTGTACTCAAATAACATTAATGTTAAAAATGTATTATGCCTAGTATCTAAATTATTTTTAAACTGATTGCTTAAATGACTAGAATTACCATAAATGCCATTCTACCATGAAAGGTAGTTTTTTATGGGCATACAATAATCACTACTACATTTTCACCAACATAACCCGGAAAAACTATTACATAATAAAATCCTAAAACCTTCAATCAAATAAACTCCTATTCCCAAACCAAACTGCCCAAAATGTCCTAACCTAATCACCACTTTCTTCCCCAGAGCCCACAAAATCAAACATTTAATCCATGAACTCTACCCAGTTATTCAAAAGAGTCAGTCTATATGATCTTTATCCCCACATTGTCCCAACATCACAATTAAATAACGCTTGAACTTATGAGACATCTTCAAGCCAACCTGCAGGCCCCCTGTCTCTTCTCTGCTTCTCTCAGCAGTATGCAACCAACCACACGGCAAATACTGCCATCTTCTTTATGCCGTACATAACTATGGTCCATATCAAAGTTTTGAAGTCTTTTCTTAACATCCTTACTCAATATCCCTCTGCCTTGTGAAGGCCTCTTTGCCTAGTGCAATTCTTCTCCTTATGTCCCTATGATGATATATACTCATGTGTATACCATATCAAGTGGTTAGAGCATCCACCCTGCAAGTGGACCGAGGTTCAAATCCTGGTCAAGGAAATATGTTTACCCTTGTGATTTGCCTGATTCTGCCTTCCCCAACTCTCCTGTGTTTGTCCTCTATCTATGTTCCTATTCCTTTTCCTCATATAGAGATATATATATTTACAAACGTATACATATATATGAGTATGGATCATCATAGGGACATTAGGAGAAGAATTGAGTTAAGCAAAGAGGCTTTCACAAGGAGGGAGTTGATGACAGGGACATTGAGTAAGGATATTAAGAAAACACTCGTCAAAACACTGATATGGAGCATAGTTATGTAAGGCATGGAAACATGGTCACTGAAACAGGATGATAGAAGTAGATTGGATGCTTTTGAAATGTGGGTGTGGAGAAGAATGGAGAAGATGAAAGAAAGATACATATATCAACATGGGTATTTCACTTCTAGGATTGGTTTACTGCAACCCTCCATTCTACTCTATTTAATGTCGATTCCCTCAATCCCTGATACCTTCTCTGTTTTACGCCCATCTTAATTTGTCCTATCTACAGAGCCTTGGCCTTCCTCATGGAATCTTCCCTTCAATTATATTCCTAATCAATCCATTGTGCCTCATTGTGTGTCCGATCCATTTATTTCTCCCTTGCTGTTTCATTCTCCATATGGTTCTATCCTCTTCTGCTCTTCTATATACTTCCTCGTTCCTCACTTTGTCTGTCCATTTAATCTTCAGCATTCTCCTCCAGCACCATGTTTCAAAGGCTACTATTCTTCGCTGGTCCAATTTTTAAATATTCAAAGACTCAGAACCATAGAGCACCATGCTCCACACGACGTCTTGACAAATTGCTTCCTTGTTTCCAGTCTTAGGTTCTTTGAACATAGTAAATATCTCTTCTTCATGAATGCGTTCTTAGCTTGGGGTATTCTTTGCTTGATGTCAGTTGAACTTCTTCCATCCCATTTTATGCTGCTACTCAGATAGATGAAGGGTTCCACATGCTCTAGTTCCCCCTCGAATTGAGATATCTGTATTCAGCTTCCCTCTTCCACACACTAGGATTTTAGTTTTCTTCTGGTAGATGTTCACATTATACTCCCCCAGTACTTGGTCCATAGTACTTAGAGTTGCTTGCAGGCCCTCTCATGTTTCCGCCACTGCTGTGACGTCATCTGCAAACCGAAGCATGTTGATTTTTTCTATTTACCTTGACTATTGGTACCCGATTCTTATATTTCTTTTATTGCCTCTTCCAGATAAACGTTGAATATTGCTGGCAAGAGGTTGAACCCTTGTCTTACTCCTTTGTTTATTTTGGCTTCTATTTTTCTTCCATTTTTCCAATTCACTCAGCAATGCTTGCAATCCCGTGGCTGACAGACAAACTATATCTTGGTCATCAGCAAACGTAACTTATTTTACGAATTCTCCGCAGACTTTCATTCCGACCTCCAGTTCTTACCATACCTCTTTAATCATTTCTTCCACATATACATTGAACAGCACTGGTGATAATGGGCAACCCTGCCTTCACCTTCTCCTAACACAGCCCATCCGAACTCTCTGTTCCCCACTCACACCTGAGCAGTCTGAGACATGTACAGGTTGTGGATTAGCCTCCTGTCCCTCCAATCCATTCCTACTCTCTGCAATATACTCATTAGTGTTTCCCAGTTCACTCTATCAAATGCCTTTTTGAAATCCATGAAACAGGCAAATATGTTCTGATTGTATTCCTCTTGATTAGTGATCTCATTACTGCATTGGCATTACGCCTTCCCTTCCTACGCTCTTCCCTTCCTAAACCCAAACTGATCATCCCCTATGTAATCATTTGCCTTACTCTCTATCCTTTTGTTGATGATCCTGAGAACAAGTTCAGCTGCATGGGATATCAAACTTTTTGTTCTGTAGCCCTCACATGACGTACCATTGACCTTTTTCAGAATAGGAACTAACACTGATCTCACATTGTCTTCCAGCCAGATTCCTTCCTCATAGATGCTACGAATCAGTGTATATAGACTGTTCGTTCCACATTTTCCAAACCTTTTAGTAGTTCCATAGGGATGTTGCGTAGCTCCATGACCTTATTTGATTTCATCTCTCTCAATGCCCTTTTTATCTCATCGTCGAGTATGCCTGCACCTAAGTTATCTCTTCCTCTACGTCATGTTCTTTTTCTGTCTAGCCTTATTGGCCTAAGTTCTTTACCATAAAGTTCTTCTATATAGTGTTCCTCTCACCTTTCTAGGATCTTTCCTGTTTCAACTATTTTCTTACCTGACTTATCTCTTAACTGTTAAGACAGCTCTTCCCTTCTAACTTCCCATTAATGATTTAATCTTACTGTATAGCACACCAATTTCACCCTCCGTCAACTTTCCATATCCTCGCACCGAGTTTTCCACCATGCTTCTTTT
The DNA here is from genome assembly GCA_037158775.1 of Hetaerina titia. Lineage (NCBI taxonomy): Eukaryota > Metazoa > Arthropoda > Insecta > Odonata > Calopterygidae > Hetaerina > Hetaerina titia. The sequence continues at coordinate 88,261,309 of CM073777.1, forward strand.
GTATTATTTGTGGCCCATCTCAATTTATTGTTTAACTCTATGTAGTTTCTTCTGCCTAACTCTGTGTTAACATTCTTCCATTTTCTTCTCTCATCCATCTTTGTAATCATCTCATCCCTGATCTATGGTTTCCTTGCCCTTTTCCCAGTAACGATTCCTATAGTTTCTTTTGCTGCTTTCAATATAACTTTCTTCATACATTCCCATTTTTCTTCAATAGTACTCATCTCTGTACCACCATCCATGATTTTCTCTACAGCCAGCTGATACTCCTTCCTTGTTAATCTGTTTGATGCTTCTACATTCCATTTCCTAACCCTCCACCCCTGTCTTATCTTTTTGAAGCGGACGCTACATTTCATTACAACTTAATTGTGGTCAGAGTCCACATCCACTCCTTGGAAGCTGTGCGTATTTATCACACTGTTCCTAAACCTGTGCCTAACCAGAATACTATATAATCTTCTTGATACCTTTCTGAGTCACCTGGCATTTTCTCAACATCGTCCCAACATTTCAAGTTCCTACTCTAATTCTAACTAATTTTGTCTTCCTGCATCTTCTGTCCTGTCGCTGTTGGTTTTCCCTAGCAAGGGTTTTATGGGATGATGACTGCGGAGGCCTTGCGACATCCACTGCCAGGCACAACACACGGCCGATTGGGCCAAATCCCACAGTTGTCAGGATTCGTTTTCTCTACAGTGTCTATCATTTTGCTCTGGGGAATGACAATTGAGGTGGTTTCCCATTGCATTCCTCAATAGTGTTTTTAATGTGACACCATCGCTCAATAGCCGCCTCACTGTGGTCGGATGCCTTTGCAGCCTCCTCACTGAGGTACAGATGCTGCGTGTACTACCTTTCATCTGGCTCCTAACCTTCGACCTTTCTGGCGTGGATGACCCTACCAGGAGCAATTATTATTATTACTCTCACCAGCACAGCTCTAGGAGTCATTGGATTTCACAAGCCCTTCTATCATGTCAAGGTTATAGTCCATGGAAGGGGAATAATTTAAATATAGATGTTATTACTAATATTATATGTTACAGCTGACATTTTTGTTTTCATGGCAATAACTTTGATTGCAGAGATCGAGATAAAATGACTGAAGAAATGAAAGGATTAGAAGATGAAATATTAAGAATGAAAAGGAAAGATGAGGAAGAAAAAGACAGATTGAAGAAAGCTCTGGTAGAATTAGAGAATACTGTTAAGGATCATGAAGCTGAGAAGCACAGGATGTCTGTAACATTGCAAAAAATGATAGATGATGAGCTTATCACTCTAGCAAGGGTAAATAACAAATTTATGAAAATAATTTTAAATTACTCTATAGATATGAGGATTTGGAAAAGGGTATTTAACTTACAAGTATATTTATAATAAGTGCAAGATCTAGGTTATAACATATTCAGGACCTAAGAAGTGACTGAATACATAATTTATTTAATCACTTCAAATGTTTTTCCAAATTTCTAATATTTCACCATTTGCCTAAGGGTACAGTTTAAAACCAAACTCTTAAGTGGTTTAATAACTACTATGGTGCAAATAATTTATTGTATATAAGTATAGGTTAGTCTCAATTGTGAGGAACAATACAACTTTCTAGTGGTCTTCAGAAATATTTATAAAAAACATAAAGCTTTAAATTTTAGAGTGAACTAGACTTTAATGAAACAACCTCTTGCATTATTTACCAATTACTACTTTGTCATCATGAGCTCCTTTACTTTCCCATAAGCTAAAAACTACAGTTTAGTGGTAATCTGCTATGTCATCACTATTTTGCTGGCAACACTTTTCTTCTATATATGAAATTAAACATGGCATTACAGTCTTCATCCTATTCTACTTTACTCTTTTATTGGCAAGCAACTATACAAATATGTTAAAGGAATATTGAATTAAGCAAGATTTTGGTTCAAACTCCTTCATCATAAATATGAAAGATCTAAAAAAATACCCACCCTTGACGACCTTAAAAAATTACTTCTGCAGGAATATTATCCCTTTCAACTGAAATTTTCATTTTCCACATTCCTTTTTCCATTCAACTAAATGGCATTTCTGGATTCCATTATCTTCTTTCAACTTTCAGATCCTTTTTTATAAAAATTTGTTGATCTAATCACACTACCTATGATTAGTTGACTAGCCTACATAACTCTCATAGTCGGCTTCTTATATTTCATTCTTCTTTAATCTTCCTGACCAGCATTCCTGTAAATAACAGTACTTATTCAACATAAGTTTTAGTTTGAATGATGAAACAACATTCTAATACATATTATGAAAAGGTTATGTGTAGCACATAAATACAAGCGATTAATACCTTTAACATCAGACAACACACTGTAATTAAAAAAAAACTATAGCAGTAATTCCCTTTAACTGTTTTCAATCTTTCTTAGAAATAATCCCAAAGAGCTTTCAACTAAAAAACCATTCAATCATTGGAAAGTGTATGTGGTTTGCTTAAAATAGACAACATTTGCAGCTGTGAAAATCTGATTTCTTTGTTTATGGAGTAAATGCTCCACTAAATTTAATTAAGTTTCTATCCACACAACAAAATGTGGTTTCAAGAAAAAAGGGCACAATAATGAAATTAAAAATATCTATAAGTTATATACATAACAAACATACATTCCTTACCCTTTTTTGAGTAAGAAAAGCCTGATTTCAGGTTTTGCCTGGAGACTTACTCCCTTTCAATAATTTGTCCCAAACTCTTAATCCTGGTAAAATTCTTTTACCTTCATCATATTCATACATTGTTTCAAACATGCTCATTCGTTCTTAAGACTTCTAATATTCCTTGGTTTAGTGAGTCTTCAAACACCTTCAGTAACTCATTCAGCTCATACCATTTAGTCTTCTCTTATTTGTTTTTTTATCCCGATCAAGGCAAATGATTTTTACACTCTGAAATTGTTGCAATCCTCTTATTTGTGTTTGGTGATTCAACTCCCATCCATCCTACCTACATGACCAAGTCAGGACCGTCAATTTCTATCATAAATGTCTATTACAAGCATATCCCATCAACATTCTTTCATGACTTACTCATTTCTTATCCTATCCACCCTATTTTTACCACAAACACTCCTCAAGTATTCCAGACCCATTACAGTAAGTCAACACTTAGATTTTTTCCTAGCACACCCAAGTTTCAATTCCATACTATAATGTGGCAAGATCACACTTTTACACAGTATTATTTGCCACCTTAAACATATTCATCTTTTATTTTGGCAATCCACATACTTTCAACCTGCATTCTTCATAATTTTAATTCACTCATTTACTCGTGCCTTCTTTTTCTCAAATTCAGCCAGACTAAATAGATTATCCACCTGTCCAGTTATTTGGCCTTTGCACTCCATTCACCACTCACAATCATTATTCCTAGTCTCCTAATCAACTATTATTCTTTATTGTATTCATTCATTTACTTTGCCTTGTAGCTATTTCCAAAGCAGTTTATTTCCTTAAAAATAATTGGCATTTTTCTACTTCTGTAATTCATGTGTGTTCAGGATGTCTTTCCATTTATTCTTTATATTTTTCCAACAACATAGACCCTTATTTGTGCTTCCTCTTCTTCAGCTGAAATCACACTCATGACTCTTAACACTCTTCCTTTGAACTTCAATCATTCCAACCTGATGTCAGATTTCAACTTATTTCATTAGGAGGCAAAGAAATGCATTGGTATTTAGCTATTCCCATCCAAAACCTACCCTAAATGATAGACTAC
>CM073777.1:88870074-89060496 GCA_037158775.1 Hetaerina titia
TTATCAGGAAGGTTTTCACTTCAGTCACCAACTATTCGTAATAGTGAAACTGCCGAGAACTGCAATTTTTTATGTTTGTTTGTTTATTTTTATCAATGGTTTTCTCAAAATGCAATGTCACCTTAAAAGTGATTTACTCACCTTACTTACTAAATATAAAGATATGAGGCAAATATTAGTATTCCACAGTGTTAATTATAAATGAGGTAGTTGTCAATCAGAAACGTTACTTTGTTAGGTGATAGAGAGTAGGACCTCATTAGGATCAGTTGAAATTAATTTCTTTTATTTGGTAATCTTCAAACTTCTTCATTTTTATTCCTTCCACTCGCTATTCCATACCTGAGTTTTTCTTTGGAGTCACTCCTAGTCCCGCAAAAGACTTTTGATGAGTTATTCCTCCGTCTTTTTTGTGTTTTATATAATTTTTCCTCTCCCATTCTTTGTAGAACCTCATTATCATAGGATATGTCCATGTCACCTTCATATTTACCTGAAGCACTCGATTTACATTGATTCCATCTTTTTTTCTACTGCAAGTTATATTTTCCATTTAAAGAGAACTTCAAATGCACCGAATAAAATGTTTCTTGATTTGATGACTGCAGTGATTTTTGATAACGATAGAATTTTAATTTTTCCGAATTCATAATTGGGTTTTATTATGCCAGTGAATGTATTCATCTTGGATTTTCCATTGTTTGTGCTTCTCCTTATTAAGGAACGGTACTCAACTCTTTCATTTCCAATAGCTTTCCATTAGCTCAGTGTTATGTTTTCTTTGCCTTCTGTACTACTGCAGAATATTATTTTCTCAATTAAATTTTTTTGCATTTTTTATATCCTTCCTTAGTTGAAAATCGTCGTCTGCAGATATTACTTATGATTCTGCCACTAGTACGCTCATAATGTCCGTAACCCGAAATATTTCAGTGTTCTCCGTCGATAGATATTTTCTGCTGGATTAATTTTAGATACCCTATTTTTCTCTAGATTTAAATGCTCATTAGGCAGGAATCTTCTATGGAATTATTTTCGAATTTATGCTGGGCTGATTGTAAAACCGTTTATGCGTCCAATTTCCCAATTTGGATCCCAGTTTTTTCGAATAATGCTGAAAGTTTCGATATCGTGTAGCTTATATATTTTTAAGTGTGGTCTTAGACAAGTGATTAAGTATAATCCAAATCATAATCGCTTTATAATAACATTTGTAGCCTAGACGCTTCGTATGCAAATGTCGGAGCTTAATACCTAAATTTAAATCCTTGAACATGCGCCCGCCTAATGTCTTTTCAAGAAATACTTGCTGTGCGTAATAAATGCCACCCGGGAACCTTTCTCTACGGTCTCATACTAATCCCAATGCATATATCCTCGTTAAGAACAACATTTTACTAAGTTTTAAGCCATTAGTATTTCCCATCAAATCCGATTTCATGCGCATTTAATGTGGATTCCGTATCGTTTTCGTTTGCTCGGGGGAGGAATGGGAGGGAAGCAGAAGTGGAGGCGGCGACGGAAAACCGGCCCGAAGGGATTATAACGAGCGGCGTGAAACAACTGAGGAACGCAAGGAAAAAGCGCAACTGTCGTTTTTGTTTCCTGCGTCTCCGTGCCTACTTTTTCCCGAGCTCCCGTCCCGCATTATTTCACACCCATCCTCTCCGACACTTTCCCTTTCTCTTTTTCCGCCCCTTTAGCGAAGTGAGAGGGAGAAGGAGAGAGAGAGGGAAAGCACCACCTTTGGACGCACCCTTTCACGCAACACCCGACGACCCGGCCATGCCCTTCGGCGGTTCGTTGACCTCGCTAACCCCCACTCCAATGGCACTCCCAAATCCCTTCGTGCTTCCTTCCGGAAACCCTTCGTCCTCCTTCATCCTCGTAGCACTCGACCCGGGACGGGCTCGCCTTCAAATTTCACTCGGGCCTCTCGAATGCTACGTCGACCCAGAGGGTTATTCCCTAACGATGACACCCGTTGTTATTTGCCATTACGTCACCAGCTACCTGAAATGGTATCTGTAACTATTCCGTAAGAGTAGCTGACGCCATTTTTGGTTGCTATCTTAGTGTCGGGCTACCGAGGCCGTCATATAATGGCATCGCTGAAATAAGATCAGCAGACGAATTCATGAAATGTGTTTCAACTTCATGAAACACATCTATAAACTTGAATATGGCACGAGGATTCAGGGAGTTGATGCGGCTAATTTTATTCATTGCAACAGGATGTTAAAACACGATCAGTTGTAATAATTCAAAGGAGAAAACTACATAATGAAACGCTTTTGAGGAGTGCGACGAAGATTTTGTCCTCTGTTTTTTATTTCCCTAAGAACAATGCATTATATTCCCTTCCCAACACTAAATTATGTTCCTTGAATATCTTTATACTCTTTTCATTCATTTCAGGCATGCGTTAGATTTCAGGGATCCTTAATTTTCAAATAATAACTACACCTAAGTTCGGAAAGACATTCCCATAGCACATAATAATCTGTAATATTATTATGGAATACAATTATTGCTCGGTAATTGGAGGCAATGAATTATTAATATTTGAAGAAATAGCTCCTTAACGTTAGAAGTTAATTTTTATGGTGGAATGGAATTTTTATTTCATTATTGTTTGGCAAATTTAACAAAATAGTATTTATCACAAAACCAGCTTTTGATCAGACTAAGATTTATGAAGAAGTTAGCTAAGCCAGAAATTAAGCCAGGCATTAGTTTTCAAAACGTAATGAAAATGTTTAAATTTCAAATTGATCGCAAGTCACTTTTTATTTTAATACCCTTGCGCATTAAAGTCTAATTTCTTAAATTCGTTATAGCATGAATGGTGTTTATAGGAGCCAATGGTTATGAACGTATAATGTTAATAATGTAGAAAACAGTACCAAAAACTTTTTGTTTCATAATTGTATATCAGACTATATAAACTACCGCAAGCTATTCATGATATACAAATACTAATCAGAAAATACGAGGTAATGTGGTTAAAGAGGTGAGGTATAAGACTCAAACCCTTGAACCCATGAATAAGGATAGAGCTCTCCATATTCATTCAGTGGACATAAATAATCCACGCTTGCTGTTTTTCAATCGTTGGGAATTTCAACGGATGGCACTGATTGATAGAAAACTTTCTTCTTATGTAAACCTTTCACCAATTTGACACATCATGCATAAGGTATTAATTTAACTCTTCTCGCAAGATTCTGTGGCGCCAGAACTGGCATTGGTCTTAACCAATGCTGAGGCCGGGCGCTTTTACGGAATGCATACTACGGAATAACTGAGTTGCATTTACGAATTCAGCCCAAAGAATGGCACAGGGCGACTTTAAATTTATGGAATGAACTCCCGGGTACCACTCGAATAAGGGGCCACTCGATTTGAACTGTGAGTTCAGAATGAGACAATTCCAGCTAAATTTTTAAAAAATAATCAAATCCAATGAGGATCAGTACATCATAAATTTTAAACAAAATTCTGCCGATAAACCAGTGCGCAATCCTACAAAAAAACACCAGGAGCATGCAGTGTTCAAAATCGTGTAAAAAATAGTTTTTCATCAAATTATCGTAATTTTCAGTTACACGAAATGAGAACTGATGAGCATCAGAGAACCTATACTCAGAGCTTTAATATCCGTCCGAAGGAAGCCATGAGTTTCATCTTATTCCGTTTAAGCTTACGGGTGCACAGCATCATTTAGAGGTTTTAAGTCTCCCCGCATGGAAGGGCCTTCATGCTCCCTTATTTAGTGCCCCCATCATCATAGTCATCTCAGTCGAGTACATTCTTACGAGTACAAAAATCCACTACGCACATACTTGATTACTGGGTGGGTCAAGTAGGGACATACTTACCGTCTCCCTTCCCGGAAGTCAGTTTGTTAAGCGCTTGATACAATTAATACTAGAAAATTTATTGGGTCTAAACTTTGGTGCCTGAGGAAGTCACCTAATTTTGCCGGTAGGGGGCGCTCGGCGGGCGCCTGCCTTCTCCTCCTTTAGAGCAGAATCTGCCCCGCGGAAAGCTAATCTACTCTAAACTTGCACGCACGACCAGCCATAGAGTAAAGTTCAGCAGGACTGGCAAAGAAGGAACGGGACCACTGACCTTTCGCTTGCCAAGGGAATGCGCAGGTCACTGCGCCTCTCAGTATTCCGAAGTTATCGGAATTAGGCATCTTGTTCCTTAAAAGTTCCCAGCCACAAAATGCATTGGGGTTATGAATCTTCGATAACGAAATGACTCGCGCATAAAATGTGATGAGTTCTCTACTATATAGCTATTTTAGTAGCAGAATAAGCTCTATCTAACAGCCATTTACTTGAACATCGTTAAAAAGTTTATCCTTATACTTGTTATAACAATAATAGTACCAATGGAAGATAATATCTCTCATCCATGAGGAAGCAAGACTAGAGTGAAGCATTTTTGGATTAAAGAGTTCTGTAGTCACTTTATTCACCTTGATAAAAATTTCATTACTTAAATAATGGAATGGGATTTATAGAGAAAACTCGAGAATATGACCAGAAAATTTATAATTGCCCGAAAAACGATGCTATAACAAACAACGGCGTTAGCTTTGCAACGTTGTCAGTGAAATGTTCAACAAATTCAGACTTCAAAATTCATTTAACTCCAGCATTCGTTGAACCTAACATCGACGGATCCGTTTGAAGGCGTTTAAATTATCTCCCTAAATAAACTCCCGATGGGCGAAGAAGCGGAGTGGTTCTAACAGAATTCATTTTCACAGAAAGAGGTAGCGACTGTAGGTAGTCGTATCATTCGTAGTCGAACTTGTAGTTGTGAAAGTAAAATGTTGTAGCATGTAAAAATCATACCTGAATTGACTAAATAGTGTACATACGTCCAAATTTTTAACCAGATTCATTTCTCTCATGTCATGTTATACTTTTATGTAGTCAGTGTCTTGCTAAGTGTACAGAGAGAAGAATATCTGTATTACTTGAAGTAGATGAAGAACTGTAATTAACAATTATTCAAGAGAAAAATGGGAATTGAAAACCAAAAATAATCTATATGGATCCAATTTCAGGAAGGATAAAACCATGTTGACGTTTCGTGAGTCGTCCTTCAAATTTTTGGCGTTTTCCGCTGCGATTCGTATCGACGCCGAAGTAACAATATGTAATGTGTCACTCTTCTACAGAGGAATGCGGGGAACTCGAGGGACGTCTAGTCACCCCGCTGGAGTCACTCGTTCCAATGTCACTCCATCCCTTTTCCTTCACATGACCTCTTCCCTTCATATCCTCCGTCCTCTCTCGCACCCGCTAGAACGTGACGTTCTGAGATTCACATCGATATGCATTTAATGCCATTCACGCGACGCGAGAGTGACGTGGACATCGCCATCCCATTGCTATGATAACATGGCCATCTGCCACCGGCATTGAAAGTCAAAATTTGCATTCACCATCGAAACTCAGGTGGCATCTTGCAGGACCAAGCCTTGTAACACGTTTTGCGCTCAACAAGCGATGAAATATGAGACAGATCAGCATTCACTTATCTGCTCGTACGCTACCTGATTAAAAAAAAACCTAATGTTGATAGTTAACTCTTAGATGAGATTGTATCCCTATTCAGGCAAGCCTAATTGGTGACTAATGACATAAGAAACCGTGAAATGTCACCAAACGCTATAACTTCTTAATAACTGTGGTTATTGTTCATTTAAATCTACTCTCATTTCTGAGATAAATTCTGTGACTGCAATGGTGTCTGCTCAAGCGAACACTATTTGTTTTAACGATATGATGGAGGTGATTCTGATAGTGGAAAGAATAAATATGTACTCAGTATACGTGAATATTGAGCACTCACTTACTAATTGAACTCGTATTTCCTGAAAGAGGTAAATTTAATGTCTTGTGATGCCACAAATATGACTCATACCACTTATAGTCGCATACGTATGTATGGGATGTCATGATTTAATTATATATTTACATTATTATATTATATTATATTATCACTAAAATTAATTTTTTGGCTGACCTTGCTTGTGTTATTTATTGAGATAGCGGGCACGGCACCAATGCCAGAAGTCATTTTTTGTTGCAGAAATGTTAAGGAATAGTCAAGGTTTTACAATTTAGAATGTAATTAAAAGAGGGCAAGTTACTAATTTTTGCCTATGCTTTTGATTCGGTCATAATTCATGCCATGTTCTGCCATCGTATTATGTAGACAACGTAACCTATTTTCTATGTTGGTAGACCGTTTCAGTCCAGCACAAGTGAGTCAATTTTTTATTTGACGATATTTCTATTCACATAATTTCTTATGTTTCTTCTTAATTATTAATCATCTTCATTTGGAGGCACATCCATAATAGGAAAAGCATATGATGAAGCTCAAACGTTTAGTTTGGCAATCAGGTTTCACCAACAAGAGTAAATGACTCATAAGAAAATTATTTTATTTTTGCGTCATATTTTTCACTTCAACAGCCTTATATAAGTGCCGCAATGAAACGTTTTGGAATTATCCTATGTGACAAGCGTAAATTGGGTTATTAATTGCAGCCCTGGAGTTGGATATTCTAAGCAGTATATTGGATATTCTGTCTGGATATTCTAAGCAAGGAAAATATTTGCTCAATGGAGACCGTCCTGATCATTTAGTGTTCAGGTAGTGGTTGTTTGTTGTTTTTATATTTAGTTAAATGAACTGAAACTGTGTTGAAACTTATCAAGGGGAAAATGTCTCGATTGTCCAAATTAATATATTTTTATCTCATATATTACCCTTGCTGTCTTTTCCCATTCATATCAATGTCTTCACTGTACGACTCTCCTCTCCACCTCTCTGCTTTTTCGCTTTTCCCTCTTCGTCTAATCCCTCTCATAACGGATATTTTCCTCTCCTCTCAACATTTTACTTCCCTTTGGTGGTCAGAGAACTTCGCCCGCTAGAGGTATACTTGAAGTAGTTTCAAAAGTCTCCCCAGGCCCGACTGCCTGCGGTCGGGATACTTCTACTTCTCTGAACTATGAAGGATGAAACTCGTACTTCTACAAACATTAAGATACACTGTACTGGAAAGAAGAGTAGAAAATTTAAAAGGGCTCATGCAATATTAGAAGAATATTAGATTGCTGCCAAGGAGTTTCGAATCGTAGGCAGACTTAATTTTTCGCTATTCATGCGGAATGGAAAAATTCTCTGTCTAAAGGTTGCAATCAAATCGAAATTGTCCATAGTTTTTTAAGTTTGGTGAATTGTGTGAAATTTAATTCAGTGGTCGATGCTATTTAAATAAATTTTATCCCCTCACATTGGTGTAAATTTTCATTTTTTGTTATTTGTTTAAGAATTTCAGGGTTCATTTCACTACTGGGCTCATTAAGACCGCAAATTATTCATTAGTTTTACTATGAATACGATCGCGAGCAGTCATTTTTCCGCAAGTCATGTGCGCTTAATTGTTTTGTTTGTTCTCCGGACGCCTTGATTCTTAAGAAACTTTGTTTTCCCTTTGGAAGACAATGTTGTAGTTAACATCACTCACTCACTCTCGACATAATCGATATGGACATGGTTGATAAATCGTGAGTAGAAATAAGGGGTTTTTCCAGCTATATATAAGGTTCTTTTTGTTAACTAAAATGTGTTCGATAATTTCGGGTTCCCTTTCTTCTCTCCCACTTTCTTCAATTTTCCTTGCACTTCTGCAGGATTACTTTGAAGCAGTGAAGTTAGTTAAGCAAAAGCTTTGTTGTAGAGTATGCATTTCAATGGTACTGGACTAAACCTTGTGGACATTCACCTTAAGGGAATAAGACGAACTACGTAAATTCACAAAAAAACATTAATACGTTACTAAGGGTTTTGTCACATAGATGACGGCTTCAGATACCGCAAGCAGTAGTTTTTCCAGAAAACGTCACCTAACTGCACCTATAGGTGTACATACCGGAGGGCCCGGGTTCGATTCCCGGGCAAGACTTTGGGCACCTGTAGCTCCACCCAAGCTGAGTGATTTTTCGAGTACAAGCACATCCTGGGAAACCATAACCGGCACAGGGAAAGGAACTGCCCCCCCCTACCCTGATTTGTGAATTTCACGAGCCTAGTACTAGTATTTCACGGGCTTAGTACAAGGTGAGCTCTACCATCACCTACCAAACCGACCTTCAGGTTGATTACTGTGTTAATGGTATATATATATATATATACATTTTACATATTACATACATATATATACATACATTATATTACATACATATTATATACATATATATTACATACATATACATATACACATATTTATATATATATATATATATATAAATATGTGTATTTATTATTCAATGCGATACATATGGGATGAGAATCAATATTAATAAAACAAAGGTTATGCGATTTTCCAGAAAGAAAAAGGCTAAGCTCAAGTTTAAAATAGGAGGGGAAAAATAGAGCAGGTAGAACAGTTTATATATCTCGGATGTGCTTTGGACCAATACGGTCAAAGTAGTAGGGATGTAAGGAGAAGAATTACACTAGGAAAGGAGGCTTTCTCAAGGAGGAGGGAGTTGATGACGGGGACGTTGAGTAGGGAGGTTAAGAAAAGACTCGTAAGAACTCTGACATGGAGCGTACGGCGCGGAAACGTGGTCGCTGAAGCAGGAGGATACACGTAGATTGGAGGCTTTTGAAATGTGGGTGTGCAGAAGAATGGAGAAGGTGAAGTGGACGGAAAGGAAAACAAATGAGGAAGTACTAGAGATGGTGGGTGAGGAGAGGGGTTTGTTGAGAGAAATCCTATGGAAGCAGGAAAAATGGATGAAAGACGTATTTAGCGGTAGTGGAATGTTGAAGAGGGTAATAGAGGGGAGAATGTTAGGCAAACGAGGAAAGGGCAGGAACATGATAGGGATGTTGGACGGGATGAAGGGAGGAAGGAAGTACACGGAGATGAAGAGGGACCTGATGTAAAGTAGATTTTCTTAGGAGTCACAAAATATTTATTTGATAGTTATGTCCATCCGAAAACCTACCTTAACCGGTAGATTACCTAATAATGATAATATATATATGAATATAAATATATGTATATATATGTGTATATACAACACAACGCTAGATGCAGTTATGGTCATAAGTTTGAATTACTACTGCTATTAATGTCTTAACTAATAGATGATCTTTCTGCAGTACTCAGTAAACCTAAGAAATGTACGAGTACTGTGTGTATAGTGTGTTGTTTACGATAAATTTATAGTATCTACTGCCAATTATCGAGGCTTTTGCATTTGATTCATCCTCGATGCTGATTTATCCTCTCCTTTTTTCAATTTTTTGCTTGGAGAGGGGTGTAAAATTTGTGAGAAAGCGATTAAATAGTTCTAGTTTGCTAAACTCATCGTTGACAGGAATGGCTTTAATTTATTAAACGTTGCCCTCTTGATATTGTCAAATCTCATCCTGAGAACGTGTCTTTTATACGGGAGCCGTCATGGAAGAGTGCCATTAGTAGATTGGGAGAAGTATACTCGAATGTAAAGAAGTCTGATTCGTTGAAAATTGCTACGATTGTAATGAAGTATCGCTACAGTGCTTTCGCACCCAACTGAAAATGATTTTAATGATAGAGGAACGCTGTAGAGTACATTAAAAAATCTAAAATTGTGTCACTAGCAGTGCAATTGGTTATTACCTACAGTTCTACATATTAATCAGGGTTTGTTTAAGTTGGTACCTAAGACTTTTAAGCTAACCCTTTCAGATTAATTGAAACACTTATTCGTGCTATATCACCTTCAATCCAGCGTCGAGTTCGCTCTCATGGTATATCTATCTGTGAATTCAGGCCTAACGTCCTAATTAAGATGTTTCAGATGTTGAAAATGGGTCCCGGATAGACTTTAAATAAGAATTTCAGCACTGAGTTTCCCGAGCGACCAGGAGCCAGCCTCGGATCTCTCAAGAATGATGCCCAATATAGTTTGCAAAGATGACGGGACAGGATGACCATCGCCCTTGTCATTTGGGGAACATGGCGACAGCCTCCCTTCCATACTGCCCCCTCCACGGTGCCCTTTTGTCCCCCTCTCCAGGTCTCCACCCTCGGGTCCTCGAAGAGGATAACAATGTTTGGGCTTACGTCCTCGAGTCTTGTCTGCGTCCTTCCCCGAAACCCTTGCCCCTACCTTTCACCGCCACCCTTAACCCTTTCTTTCCCTTATGCCTCTCGCCCATCTCTCTTGCCGCCTACTCCCAAACTAGATCCGCCTTGATTACGAAGGAAGCCAAGCGAGGCTTAAGACTTGACACTGTGGTTTCCCTGAAATCCCTTTCCATTTTCTCGCTATTTTTGGCCGTAGCCAGAGGTTTTTGGAACTTAGTTGGCGTTTTAATGGTCGTCCTGTACTGCGAGGCAAGAGTTAGTTCGGGTATCTCGTTTAATGGTCGGTTTTTCGGCAGTGCAGATGAATTTGGAGGGGATTTGCATGTTAACTAGGTCCTCGAGCATTCGGTCCACCTTTCGTCATTTCTGCAAGCATGTTGTGTAATTGACATCGAGCTTGGTGTGTAAAAAGGGAGTAATGTAGACCGTTTGAGAGTCACAGGTTATGGATGGTCGAAAAATATGTTATATATATCCGACTTATTGATAATAAGTATGTAATGATAATAATTATTGGCATTAATCGGTGGGATCAATTTTAATAATGGAAATATCAATCCCTTGGAGTATCACCTCATGCTCTGTGTGTAGATTACTTCGATAGTGGAATTAATTTTCAATTATTTTACTCCGCGCTAGAAATGATTTTTTTAATGCATATTATTCTATTCTGGTGAATAAATTTTGTGTTGTTAAGATGTGTTGCTACTTTGTGGCATTCTTGATAGGATGTCGTTTCTCGAACCGTAATCCACCTGTTTAAGTTATCTTAAATATAAAACTTAGTGATTCGTGAATGTTTTCACTAAATGCGTTTATAAAAGGCAGTTCAACTGGGTATATAACTTGATTTTAAACAAATAATGTCTTTCCCTTCATTAAATCAATCAAATAAATTGATTTTTGGGATTTATTTATACAATACTTGCCATTTAGTATGACTACACCATTTCGAAATCATGCTGATCGCGGAAATGATTTTTTGTAGGATTTTAGATCACAAATACTGCGAAATAAGGTAAGTGTCCCGATGCAACAATAATGTCTACTCAATTCTTCTCCATTCACGTGAATAAATATTGCCTGATTTCACAATAAGATTTTCGGGGAATAATTACGATTTATAATTTTCTCAAAACATTTTCTTTCATCAATTGGAATTAAAATCTTTCCAGTGGGAATCCGATGGATGGATTATCGATGCCATCTTAGTCATCTTTCTAAATTGTTTGCAGAGGATTGGAGAAAAACTAATAAAAGTTCTTTGACCTATTTTCTGTGGGTGGATGGGACCCACTTCAATTTCATTGCTATAACGACGAGATCACTCCCCGTGACAAGGCCAGTACCATAATCACTCGGAATTGCAAAGCTAAACCTACATGAAAATTTTCAAGAGCTGAGGAATGGACCTTGTTTCCCACATATTCTATGCCAATCTTTTAATATTAATAGGTCATCAAATCTATAATGAGTTATTTTTGGCATGTCAGTGATCTGATTTTTAGTCGTGATTGATTGTATGTGTTATGAACTGGGGAAAATTATAACTCATTCCAAGAAATAAGCAGAACGTGGAGGGACTTTTATTCATGTTTACTATGATTTTAGAATAATTCAGAAAAATCATTTTCCCATCGTAATAAAGGTTTTATTATTTAAGGAAGAATGTGATGATTTAATTTTTTATTAAATGACGCTAGAATTCCTGCAATATAATATGTTGATGATTTTCTCAATGAATGAGAAATTTAAATTTCATATTTACTTTGAGTGAATATGTTAGGACATTGAACCAATGAGTGATAATCTCAGTGTGTATGAGATGGAGTGAGTAGGCGGAATCGGACGAATTATGGCACTCTATTATCAACGAGTTTACTTTATCTCTTGAACCTCAGTTGACGGAGGAGCTCGGTGAAAATATTATCGGAGAATAAAAAAATAATAAGAGATACTCCCTTCCACAATACGACATGCAACCTCGATCTCGCTTCTCTCCCTTCATCTGTCTTCCTCTTTTTTTTATCAGGGTATCACGACCGAGCCGCTTCCTTGTCGAGATGTCTAAAAAAATATGAGAGCGGGAAGGGAACATTTTCGCGGATATCTATGCATCGGAGCAAAATATATTCCATCTTACTCCCTTCTTTCTACACTTGACAAAGGCGCCCTTTCTCGCTCGCGTAGGGTGTGGAGCGGGTCGCCGCTTTGTCATGCCTGTGCTGCTGGAGATGAAGGGGAAAGGAGGGTGGCGCGGGGAGTAAAGGAAAATCCGCCAGTTGCCGATGGGACGGCCCGTAATGTAACACGGGCCATTTAGTTCGAGTTTCTTTTTAGTAAAACTTTTGTTCCTCCTTTATTCGCGCCGTTCGTTGGCGCTAGAATTATTCTCTAATTAGTCCATGTCTCTTTTTATGCTCATCGTGGTCCTTTCCCCTCTCTTCCATCAGTTTTCCTTACCTCGGAGCTGCCATGCTGCTTGGATACTGTGTGCTTGGATATTTGTATATATATATATATATATATATATATATATATATATATATACATATTATCTATATGCTTACATACAAATCTTTACATATGCTGAGACCTAGATGTTCCACTATTTACTACTGGACTTGTTAATGCCTTTAGTACATCAGCCATATTACGAATTAAAGCTGCATTATATCGGGAAAACTGATAGAAAATTGGTAATTAGATAGTGTTTTTGTCGATCATGATATTTTTATTTTCTTTCCTACTACGATTTCGATGTGACTTTAAATATAGCGTTGTATTATAACAGAAGGAAGTTTTCCCCAGGTATTATCCTCAGGGGCAGAAATGAAAAGTGTATTTTAACGGGACTTTAACATGCATATGAAAGGTTTTGTATAAAGGACCCATATTCAGTACTTAAAACTAAACTTAAAATATTTAAAGCGATCAGGAATTTTTTAATCCATATTATTGATACTATATGGTATCAGTCATACCACAGATCACTTTGAACTCTGTGACTTAATAAATGAAAGTAGAAAAACTTTGTTACAATCCACCACTTTATTTTCGATACTACTAGTTTCGACGCTACGGCGTCATCCTCAGGTACGCCGTTGACGCCGTAGCGTCGAAACTAGTAGTATCGAAAATAAAGTGGTGGATTGTAACAAAGTTTTTCCACTTTCATTTATTAAAATGAACTTCCACAAAGTTGAGGCTGAAACTATTGAGATGATCTGTGACTTAAGTTTAACGCATTCAGACTTTGTTAATTTTTCCTTTATACAGCATTTTTAGCGAATTTACATACATAGGAAAGGCAAATGGAAACACTGTTGATGCTGAAGTGGACTTAATGTTACGGGATTTCCGTCCAATGTTCGGAATTAAAAAGGGTACGTAATTTGCGATGAGACACAAAGCAAAATTCTCCTCATATTAATTACAATTAGTGGCAGATTTACTGAACCTTGCTATTTTCGAAGTAGGTCATAATAGTTACGCGATTTATAACAATGAATGCATTTTTATCAATAATAGAATATCTGCGTATAACCTTTTTTTATTATAGGCAGTACTTAAAAAGGGATAGTTTAATATAAAATAGGCACCGACAACCCTCACGCAAATTAGCCATAGTTAACATAATGATGTGGTCAAATTGTCAACGTTAATGGAATCGAAAATACCTGATGGAAGTCTGCGTAGACTAGGAATGAAATGGAAACCAAAGCATCGCTGATTGGGGAAAATAAAATATTTGAAACCGAATCTTGTTAATCAATAACGACAAATTTAGTAACACTGGGATCTAAAACCTCTTAACAGAAAGAAAATTTGACTTAGTTCATAGACTAACATCTAGTTTATTTGCGCAACTCATATTAGCATATTTTGAGATATGAGACTCCGTGATTTGTTGTGGGATGTATACGTTATCAATGTCTCCCGCTGAACAGATCTCAAATATTCCCAATTTATTAAACTTAACCATAGAGGTTGGTTTTATTTTAATTTATAGTACTACTTAATTAATTTGCTAACATGATTCAGGAGTTCCTGTTAAAATGCTAATGTTTGCAGCAAGTACCATTCTGAAGCACTATTATAAGTATTGATTAGCAACACTTTCTGGTGATTGTTAACGTATAGATTTGAAGAAGCTTAGATCTCCAGCTCCTACAGTAGGAAGCAAGTAACGTAAAAGTACCATAAGTTGGATCCAAAGTACATGCACTTTCAACTTCGGTGATTTTAATGACGTGTTGACACTTAATTTAATCAGCGATTTCATGGGAGGATTTCACAATTTTTCTTTTAAGGATTCCATGGATGGTGTGTCAATAAGTATTTTAATTGTTTATCTATATTTGTCATAATTATTTAATACGTAATACTTGTATACACCCCTTGGACTACATCCATGGCGTGGTGGAAGAACTTGTGCGTTCTGGTTGCCCCTAGAACTGTGCTGGCGGGAGCAATCCTAATGGTAGGCTCAACAATGCCAGATGGAAATAATACATAGAAGATTTATATAGAAAAGAGATTATGCCAGCAAGTTTAAACG
Organism: Hetaerina titia; assembly: GCA_037158775.1. NCBI lineage: Eukaryota > Metazoa > Arthropoda > Insecta > Odonata > Calopterygidae > Hetaerina > Hetaerina titia. Next base: position 88,884,822 of record CM073777.1, read on the forward strand.
CAGAAAAAGCACATGGCGTAGATGATGATAACTTAGGTTCAGACTTACGCGATGCCGAGATAAAAAGAGCATTATGGGAATTGAAATCAACAAGGCCGCGGGAGTAGGCAAAATTCCCGCCGAACTACTTAAAGGTTTAGAAAAACTTGGTGGAAGTGTAATTTATTTCACTACTTCATTTGTGAGAGAGAAATTTGGCAGAAAGTTTTGGTCAGACCAGTATTAATTTCCTTCCTTAAAAAGGGAAATGCTACATTATGTGAAGACTAATGGGCGATAAGTTTGATTTCGCACGCAGCTAAAGTGGTAGTTAAATTCATGAATAAAAGAAAGGAAAACAGGCTAAACGATTACTTTGGGGATGAAAAGCTTGGATTCAGAAAGGGGTGAAGTACTTGCGATGCTATAGTGGCTGGGATTTCAAAGGAGGTAGTAGTAGGTGATTTCAAAGGATGGACAACATTGGTGATGGGGTGTTGAAGACTGTGATAGAGGGGAGAAAGTTAGACAAGGGGAGGAAAAGGATCGGTATTTGGACGGAATGAAAAGAGGGAGGAATTCGGCGGAATTGAAGAACCGTTTAATTCATTGTGGATTGCCGAGCTGTTTTGCTTAGAGAGGCAATGAAATACTAGTATATCGTTTTTCAGTCTGTGCCCATCGAAAAGCTACGTTGAAAGGCTGGAATACCAAAAATATTTATCACCATCGGTCGTTGAACCGAGAAATGATTCTTTCTTTAACGTCTTTGGTCGTATTTAATTTCCTGCAGAATGGTTGATGTAATTTGTCGTCTTGTTTGTCTCCATTTTTTCTCTTAGAAGGGAAAGGTCTTTTTTGTGGCTCGGGATTTTTTTGTTTTAAATTGATACTGCCTCCGTCACCTTTCTCTTTCTCTCTCTCTCTCTGCATACTACTCCCGTTGTTATACTTTCTCTTAAGGAGCTCACGCCCCCGTTTCGGATCTGCTCGCCACCCTTTTCCCCGTCCCACTTTGGCGCCACCCACACACCCCCCCGCCAAATTCGTTACTTCACTCTCTCCCACCTATATGACCGTCCTCTCTACATATCTCGTTTCATTCGCCATTTGCACTTTTGTGTCACGAATGCCTCTTCCCCCTTTTTTTTTAGAAACCCACTTAATAGTTATTCTTCATCCCTTCTCCTATTCCTAAACAAAGTTAGTCTCCCCGCACATTCGGGACCGCCTGTTCTCCGAAAGTGTTTTTTTTTAAATCACTCAAACTAATTGACTTGTCTTCCTTATTTTATCCTTGTTGGTTATTTCATGATGTGCTTCAGAGAGTGTTTTATGCAGAATTTTCCTTTGGTATGCGTTGTGGGTAGACTCGTATGATATTTGGTAAAGTCGATTGATGACGGCGAGTTGGTCTAAATCTTTGGGTCTAAACCTGGGGTTTAGCATTCGAACTGAAAAAATAATATTGGTGTAAAGTATATATTTTTGAGGAAAATTATCTTCCGTCATATTATGTTTTTGTTGATTGAAACATGGCGTTTGATTACAAAGAGTAAAATAGACTCCAATAGTGCTACATTTGTGCGTTCCATTTAAGATATTTTAGTTTTTGACAGTACAATATTATAGTACAATTGTGTATGTGATCCAAGTGTGTATGTGATCTTTATAATCGTTACTAAGCAATAGTTCTTACTCATGTTTAACTTACACAACATTAGGGATTTCATGCGGAGGGGAAACATGATATTCAGAAAAGAAATATAATACAGCTATACTAAGTTATTTAATATTGTTTAAAATAACTATGGAATAGTAGCATATATTTAAATATGGGAAATTAGCATTAGTATGGTTAGTTTTTGCAGTCGATTATAGTGTAAGTTGAAGTCATATGGTGAGATATTTTTAAATCTAATGAAAGGTTGGGATTTGATGGGAATTTCCCAACTGATTTCCATTCTATCAATATAAAACATGTCCTTTTATACAAATATATTCTATCCAACTTTCCTCCATTTGTTACTTAACCTTTAGTGTTGATCGGCTGGCAACATTTTTCCCTTTTCTCGTTTCGTTCTGCTCTTTCAATTAGTTTTTCTTCGACAATAGCCGTTCACATTGTTATCGTTTCAATTATTTCCGCAAATTATTTCCTGAGGACACTTGAATCATATGAAAAATAAATTCGTCGCAAAATCTTGGCTGAAAAATGAATAAAACGCTCTTATTCCCTTGATACGAATCCCTTTCCTTTCATTATTTTGTCTGCTGCGACTGTTCATGGGTAAGGGTTATCGATAAAAATATCTCATTTTTACAATTTCCAAAACAATGCTTGTCATTTTGCTTTCCCCAAGAGGATATCATCGGAATTGAGAATAATTAAATATAATTTTATATAAGAAATACTTTTGGATACCGTTGAATATATATGAAAATCGTTAATAACAATATCATATATATTTTATTAACGATTTGTTAAAGAATTATCATTTCAAAAGAGTGACTGAGGTTTAAAAATACATGCATGAAAACGCACATTTTAAAGAGTTACCTTCGATCAAATGCAGTCATTGTAAGGGCATTGTAATTTAAAGCTTACCGTTATTCATATACTCTATTCCTGACATCATCCGCCTTAGCCCCTACGATGATTAAATTATCTTTTCTGATGAAATATTTATAATTTAATAATATACAATTTGAAATTGGATTCAATTCTGGTAGACACCTCTGGACGCATTCAGCTTTGCACAAGCTTTGGTTTTTCGTGTATTACGATGTATCCTGGGAAACTACGTGCGGTATAGGGATCAGAATTTACCCAACGACCCTGATATGTGAATTTCTCTTCCTTTAGTAGTTAGATCCTTGGGGCGAGGTGCCGCTTTCCTACTTCTTTGGTTCGATTACTAAGGCTCGTAATATTTCTTTTCTTGATCTACCATTATGGTTTCAGATTTCTGAACTGAATCTTTAAAGCACCATGCAGAAACTTTGGGATGTATTGCCTCCTTATTAAATTGGATTTTTTTAAACTCTCATTTATGATTCGAAGAATTAGGTATTAAAATTTAATTTGACTGACTCATTTGCATGCCTTAAGTAATTATTTCTTTCGTGTCTACCCTCTGTACCATTAGAATTTTTCGTCACACTGTTTCATCATTTAAAATATTTCATTCTTTGGTCTACGTAATCTATTCATCTCAAACTTGCTAAATGGGATTTAAAAAATAGTGTAAGGTACTTTAGAATGTAGTCTGAACAAGAAACGTTAAACTTCATCTGATGTCAACCAAATTCATTCAATTGGAATCTTTTTTTCAACGGACAGATAAAAACTGTCCACTAAAAAGAATGAAGGTTATATGTTTGTAACATTAAATTTTTTTTGTTTCATATTAATGCAGGAAAAATTAGTGAACATATGAAACTAAAGTCATTTTGGCGTTTACGTATTCAGGGGTGTTATATGAAGGTTACATATTCACTCCTTAAGTTTTTCTTACTGTTTCTCACTTAACACTTTTCCTTGCTCCCATTAAAAATTTAAATGGCCCCCTCGAGTTAATTTTCTCCCAGAAGTGGTTTCCGTCTTTAACTAATTTTCATAAGGCTTAAAATTCTCCCAGCTTTTCATACCCTTCCTCGAAAGAGTAGATTGATATCTTCTTAAAAACATTCTCCGCCAAGTGACGTGCAGAAAAATTTCTCCTCCTTGCCATTTGCAGTCTGCGATGAGCTCTGTAGCCTTGAGAGGGGAGCAGTATCCGTCTCTGAATTGTTATTAACTTACTGTTTGATTACAGAGCGAATGAAAAATTAAACTAATTTATTTGGAAAAACAGTAATTACAATCGGCATTAGACCATGTTCTTACTCTAAACGGTTTCTTAGACAGTTTATTTCCAGAAATGTGGTCACCTCTGGCATTTTAAGGGTAATATAATTTGATAATACCGATTGGATTTAATTTATTTAATTGCTATTAAAGTATTCTTTTTACCTCTACCTTTATAATTTTATTATGCAATGGTTTATATTCATATTAATATTCGAGATATTTTAACCAGCATGGAAATTCCTTTTAGCGTCCTCATTTTCGCATTATTTCCGAAAAACATAATTATTGTCATAGCATATTAAATCCTCAAATCAATACCTCTTATTATTGGTATGTGCCGTGCTCATTAGGTGTACATAGTCAACTCTAATCATCATTTTGTTATCTGCAAATTTTCTTTAACATGAGCAACTATGCACTCCAAGACAAGAGCACTAACCCTTTTTAATATCTGAATGGCATATTTACCAATATGTGTTAGTTTTTGCCTCTATCGCTCTCATGTCCTTATAAACTAAGTGAGCCAACCGCTGAAAGACTTGAATGGCTCAATTTATTCCCGCAGTATGAATATTATAATCTACCCATCACTCTCCGTCGTTTTCGTGTCTTCGTTCTCTTGATCCTTTTCCCCTCATCCTCGCACCTCTATCTACCTCCACCCTTTATACCCTCTTCGTCAGAAACAATGGCCACATAAAATATTACAGCTTTGCCTTGGCCTGGGATCCCGCCCACCGGGTCCATGCATTTTAAAGAGAGTTTCGAGTTCATGGGGGAGGAACGCGCAGCTATCAGACTGAAACCCCGTCTGCTCCTTTATGCGCGCTTTTTGTCCGGACCACCTCCCTACCTATTCCGCTATCACCCATGGGTCCCTTTCTATAAACCGGACTTACCCCTTGGTCTACTTACTCTAATATTTCTGTCATGTTTCTCCTAAGAGCGTGACTCGTGGGGAAAGCTCTTTCGCTTCCATTGTTAAATTACGTTTCGCAATCTCTCTCAATTATAGTTCCATGTACCTTACTCCCCTTATCTTGATTTACAAATTGTGAAAATTCTGCAAAGTTCTCTTTCTCTGAGGATTTGTTTTTGGTGTTGTCCAGCGGATTATTAGAAATAGCGGCAGTAGACGAGTGTAATCGGGGAAGAGACCATTAGCTTCCGACGAATAAGAACTATTTGGTAAAACACGTCGCGAGGTATTAATCTATTTGATTCTTTTCATATCTTGGTTACTTGGACTTTTTACGGTCTTCATTGCATGAATGCTGACTATCACGGTGTCTTAGACATGCGAAAAGCTAATATATCCCTTAGAATGGAATGGCCATTTAATGAAAATCTCTCATTTAATGAATTTGATGATCTCGTCTTTCATTCGTTCTCAAATTTTTCGTTGATCTGTTATCTCATCGCGCCAATTAATATCCCTGCAACTGGTCGGGCTTTGTGTAAATCAGGTATTTTATTTTCATCTGAATAAAAAAAATTATCTTAATTTTTGAAAACTCGTTTCCTTAATAATCCCGTCGGAGTTGCTCGCCCTTCTGCGTAGGTATAAGTTCCTTTCTCTTTTTTTGACCCTCAGCTTCCCTCCGTTCCATTTCAACTCATCTTTGTGAGCGATAATGTATTCTCGTCAATCATATTTCGCGTTACTGTCGTCGGATATTCTCAGCTTCATTCTACTTTTTTTCCATCTTTGCAATTTTTCTTTTCATTTCCGACCTGGCAGTTTTTACTGTTTGTGACTGAAAGTCACTTTATGGCCTCGGCATTATATCTCTCGTAATTTATTTTTGTTCGTGACGTTTCATTTTTTGCACAATAGTATATATTGAGACTAGGGTATAAAAATATTTTTATTTTCACAGTTTGACCCAAATCGGAAATTCTTTACTATAAAAATTCAAAAATAAAGAATACGCTGTCACGAGTGGCAAATTCGGGAGGCATGAATCTTTATAGCAGTATTGCTCCAGAGTGTCACGAAAAATCCTTTTATATGTATCTAAAATAAGATCGGAAAAAGATAATGCCTTATTTTTTATGTTATGATCAAAGGGAGAGATCTATCAATCAACTGTGGTGTAGTGCCTCAATACTAATTTTTGCCCAGTTTTCATATGCCGTGGAATTATAAATGACTCTAAACGGAATTTAAAATAAGTTCTTTAATAATATAGTATTTTGTTATTGGAGGGAAGAGGAATGGATGTTATTACTTTTTAATCGTGTATTCTCTGGAGGAAAATATGATTATCCAGTTTTTTTTTAAATATTCAAAGAATTAAACAGCATTTTAATTCTATCATTGAATTTGAGCCTTGAATTTGATTCGTGTGGTTGCATTTATCAAGATCATCTCTGATCGTACGTGGATTAGAAGTTGTTGGGAGTTCATCCTGCTTATTGTTTTGTTTCCATTATTTTATGCTTTAATTTGTTTTTTAAAGATGTATCAGCTGTGGTATAGTATCCCCTAGGAATGTAAAAAATACATTATTGTGTTACAATACTTGCTTATTTTGGTGGCACAACTTTAACTTAGGTCACTCGGCCCTGGAGCAAAAGGGAAATCCACATACCTGTAAAGAAAGAAGAAAAACATTTGTTACGGATCTTTATATCTTACAAATATGCACAATTATATCAAACTTGTGGCAAGTGTCAATACGCTTAATCTCAGACAATTTGGTGAGGGTGAAAGAAAGAGAAAAGAAAACTTTGCACTTCCACACACGTTTAATATATCACGACCATGGTTTAGATGCTGCGCTTCGCCTGGTGATGATGCGCCGCATCGAAACCATGATCGTGTTATATTATAAGGTGTGTGGAAGTGCAAAGTTTTCTTTTATCTTTCTTTCACCCCTCCACCCCACTCGACCCAGGAAATTCCACAAAGTTAAGCCTGAAACTGTTAGTTCCGAAAATTTGTTAAAATATAGGTACATTTGTTCCTTGGGAGCTAAGACCCCTATCACACGTGCTTCAATAAATTATTTTTCTTCATCAAATAAGAGAAAGCCAGTTAATAGTATTTGGTATTCGTTTATTAATTGCTCACGGATTTATAATGTAGAAAAAGCTAGATATGAATCGCGCGAATAAAAAAATGAAACATTTTGACTGTTGGATATTGGGCATTGTTTGGAAGAAAAGACAAGAAAAGTCATCTTGGTTTGATACATGCATATTTTATTTCCTAAAGAATTTCGATTTTCAAGCAAGGACCTTTATACTATGCCCAAGAGGTGAATTTATTCCTAAGAAATCGTCGCAATAAAATGGATGAATCAAAATTTTGAGATTTCTGAAGAAAAGGGGACTACTGGTAAACTTTTGGACCCAAATTTAATTTTAGGTGGAGAATATTTGATTAAAGAATATATTTATTAGATTAAATGTATTGTGCAGGAAATAAATTTTTGAAGATGCTTGTCTAAGCATACTAAGCGAAATTATTTATTTGCCGCTATCTTATATCTCAGGAGACTTTTCTACTCTGATATATTTTTACGTAGTGATAATTACGTAGTATTGTCTGAAATTGATTGAATAAATTCTATTTGATTGATAATGAGTCCAGAGGCTCAACTGGAGGGACCACATTTAACGAATATATTCATGTAATCAGAAATTCAGAGATTGAATATTCCTTTTATCTACGACTTCTTGAATACGCCGTATCCGAGTCCCTCATGACACAAAGAATCAAAACAATCGAATTTCATTTAATAAGAATAAGTAACAGCTAAGTTAATGAAAGGAGCGGTTCAATATGCCGGTGTAAGTGATTCTCTTAATTTTCTCCAGTTAACCGTATCAGGTACGTGTAGTCAGCCACACCAGCAGGGTAATCATTGATTTCGTTCTGTTAGTTATTAATCTCGATTATTAACCGTGATCTTTGATGGAGAGACCTACTATGGCGTCTGGATTTCACAAAGTACAAGGGTTAGTACCCACGAGGTGAGATCCTCTTACCTAATAAAGGGGGTCTTAAGTAATACCTGCTGGTTGATTGACGTGGAAAGAAATATTAGGTCACTCGATATCAGTGTATAATGATAATAATCAGTGCAAAAGGCGAATTGCTTAAACACTACTACCATAATAATATTATGATTATATTAGGATAATTAATTTTTAATTTTTAGTGTGTTCTCCATAAACCATACCAACACTCAGCATTGATAGTGAATTAATTGTGATTCAAATAATAAAATGAGTGAAATTTAGCAAATTTTTCGTCACAAAGTCACTTTTGTGGTCATTCTCGATCAGATGCTTCGCAAAGAGGGATGTTATGTTCTTATTATTTACATTCTTCACTAAAACTCTTGACTAAAAAAAGTCAAAGACTCGATGCTTTGGAGCAACTGGAAATTTTGAAATGAGTCCTTGCAAGGACGAACTTCTTGCCAACGAAAAATTGTATCCTTCCTCCCACTCCTACCACTCTTCATACCAGTCTTCCAAGTCACCGAAAGATGTACTTCTCTTTTCCTTCCAGCTACATTTTAACCTTTTTACCCTTACACCCCTTCTTCATCCTCTCTCTCTCTGACCAACCCCTCCTCCCCCGATTAGAAGGTATATACACATGGTTTGCTTCTATGAGGACCACCTGATGATGGAATTCAACGTCGAAATCTGGGTCGTGTTTTTAAATGAGGTGTGTGGAATTGCATATGAAATAATTTCATTTCATTTCAATTCTTAAATATACGGCGCGGAAACGTGGTCGCTGAAGCGGGAGGATACACGTAGATTGGAGGCTTTTGAAATGTGGGTGTGGAGAAGAATGGTGAAGGTGAAATGGACCGAAAGGAAAAAAAATGAGGAAGTACTGGAGATGGTGGGTGAGGAGAGGGGTTTGTTGAGAGAAATACTATGGAGGCAGGAAAAATGGATGAAAGGCGTATTGAGCGGTAGTGGAATGTTGGAGAAGGTAATAAAGGGGAGAATGTTGGGCAAGCGAGGAAAGGGCAGGAACGGGATAGGGATGTTGGACGGGATGAAGGGAGGAAAGAAGTACGCAGAGATGAAGAGGGACCTGATGTAGAGTAGGTTGCTGGATTGGGTCTTGTATGGAGTTACAAAATATTTATTTGATAGTTGTGTCCATCCAAAAACCTACCTTAACCGGTAGATTACCTAATAATAATAATTATATATACATATTTGTTACAGATTCCCCCACCTATTTGAAAAACCCCGAACACATCCCTTAACCTTTCCTCCTGGTGCTACACCCCCTGCTACACACCTTTTTTGGTGGCTCGCAGGGTATTTATGTAGATGTAGAAGTGCCCGCCCTTCTGTGGTGAACAACGAATAGCACCTGATAATTGACGAAAAATCGTGAAAACCGAAGTTTTATGATATCTTAAAATTTTTAAAAGTTTTCCACATAGTTCTACGACTCTTTTGCATCGAAATACGACTTAAAAGTTAGGCTGCTACATGTTTTGTTCTCGTCTCGACGAGGAACTTCAAGATGCCGTCAACGGTTGTCTGGCGGTAGAACTTTATGCTGAAGGAATTGGAAAACCAGTTCAAAGATATGACAAATGTTTTAATCTCCTTGGAAAATGTGTATAAAATACTGCAGATAGATAATTTTGATATGAAAATAAAAAAATAATATATGTATTCCGGTGTATCATTATAGCGTAGGGGAAGTAACTTTATGAACAACCCTCATAGTTGAGGACAAGGTCCAATATCAGCGAAAGTTTACACAAAGTGCTGCAATAGCTACATAAAAACTTTTGAACCAAGTCCTAATGAGGGCATTTACAACTTTACCTTGACGATCTCATGAAGGACATGCTAATGAGTTGCTTTTTGTTTTCATACAAGGTGTGATCGAGAAAAGACCGAACTGATTTTATTCTGCGCAAACCGTTCAACGGATCGAAACAAGAGACAGTGCGTCATCTAGCGACGCATCTGACGACTATAACGAGGGGTGTTGCGTTTGTTTACATCGAGTCGTTACCCAGCAGCAGTAGTAAGTGTCTTAGGGAGAGTACGTGTCCTAGGGTATCTCCTTAGGGAAATGGAAGTGTACATTAGTTTTGGATCCTGTCAGACAATATTGACAGACATTTTTGGCATGACGCGCGTCGCATCAAAATTCGTCCCGCGGAAGTTGACTGATGAACATGAATTTTTCGCAAGAACCGGGACTTCCATGACCCTGCAGACACCAAGACTTCTTTTTGTTTCCATCAGACTTCTTTTTGTTTTCAAAGGTAAAATCAACCTTGAAATGGCGCCGATTTGACTCTATTGCGGACATTAAAACTATTTGTACAGCGGACCTGAAGAGGATCCCTAAGGCGGCTTACCAGGCAGGGTTTGAGAGCTGGAAGAAATGTTGGCAAAGGTGTGTCGTAGGCCAAGCCATGTATTTTGAGGGCGACCAGTTCGATTAAGCTGTATCCGTCGAAATACACAAGTTATAAAATGAGTCCTGTCTTTTTTTGATCACACTTCGTATATATTTGACCCATATTTCAATACCCTTCTGTTTCGAATCACATTTAACATCAGATGTGGCTTAAACATTCGTTTGCATTGTGTAGTTCAAAAATGATGACACACAAAAGTTTTTTTTCCGTGTAATACCAATGGAAGAAAATTCACAGTAAGCTTAAAAAATGGAAATTCAGCAAAAAACTTTAAAAATACAAATAATGCCGATAGGCTTTATCGTTCCTTTTTCTAACCTGTGTAATAATTCATGTGTAGGAATATATTTCAGCCAGATGGCGCTGAGTTTGATAGAAGAAAACGGACGATCATGGCTAAGCAGGGACTTGGAATAACACAACGTCAGCATTAGATTGCTATTCGGGAAAGACTGGAGGGTTCTTCGATGCCCACGTCACCTTAGTCTAAACACAACCCTGACAAACGAAGAGTCGAAGGCTGACGATAAGCGCTGCCAGCCTTTGGACGTCGGCGTCATTCACAAAGGAGTTTTTTGTGAATTCTCCTTGGTTTGATACGAATGGTACATTCAACGCGCAAAGGAATGCGGTAATAAATAACTGTAGTGCTTGCTAAGCTGCAATCAAAACGAGAGGTTGATTTCTGAAGGGAAGTCCCTTGGACCTTGGATGAAATCGTAAATCAGATAATATGTCCTCATTGAAGTCGTCGTGATTGTCCTAAGCTTTTGAAAATATATTTACAGGAATTTTGCAGATTTTTCACACCCACCTTCTCTTCGTGAATATTTTCCTGCTTAGGCTTTTACTAGGTGAGCAATGCCAAACTCTCCCTAGTTTTTCCCAAAAACCTCATTCTTTGCTTAAATCTTTCCTATTTGATCGCTTTCTTTCTCCACGGTTCTTTACTATGTGTGAGTGCATATTAATTCATATATGCATACATTATATATATATATATATACATATTTGTTTATTTATTTTTGTTAATATATGCAAATCGAAGTGTATGTCTGTCTGTCTGTATGTATTTAAGTGTATAGGTATTGTGTTTGGATGTACTTACACATTTTATGGCCATTATGTAGTATAACGTGTACGATGATGGGTTGAATGGAATAAGGGACCATTTGGTATTAATTTCACCCTAACAAAGACTTCTATAAATCTCTCTGCATCAAGAAAAATTCTTTTTTGATACTGGAATTATTGACAGAAAAACGTAGGTTACGAGACGGCGTTTACAAATGAAAGTGGCGAAAAATGTTTTGTAATCAGCGCTCTTAATTGAAATGTTTCGGATTGAAATAGCCTTTTTCAGTTACCAGACGCACATGAGAAATATTTTCCAACATAAAGTTATGAAGTGACAAAATTTGGGTTAATTTTCCTTTTAAAGAAGATAAATGCAAAAAAAACGTTTTTTCTTTTCAATCTTGAGCACTCAAATTGTATTTTTTGTATTCTTTTCTGAAATTGTCAACCAGTGGCGGTGTGTTGACGGATTGGGATGAGATTTAAAATTCCTCGTATTATTTATATCAGCGGATGTTCTTGGAAGAACGTGTTTTCAGGATATTTGTTTGATGTGCGATAGCTCATGGTGGACTTCATGGGATGGATTCCCAATTAAAGGGGATGTGTCCTTTTTGCTTACGTGATATTTAGTGTCCGAACTTCTACCAGACATAATCGATACGGTTTATTTTTGCTGTTAAGGGAATGGCTGAGTTTCGTAGAATAATTTTCATTTGCAAAAAATCTTTAATGCCTTTGTGATTGCAATTCAGCTCTGTGTGTATTTTATTCAAATCCATATTCTTTTTTGCATTTTATTGAAAAAAATAATTTTTCTGTTAAAATTCAACAAGTTTGAGAAGAAGATGATTTCGTCTAATAAATTTTCACCAGGCTGACCATACTTAAGTACGTATGTACTGCTTTTAAGAAGGCTTTTATACGATATTTCGAGATTTTCATCAAACATATACTGTATGTTTTGTCCATTAGTGAATACTTAGTTCGTCCCGAAAGATTGCTTTGATATTGGTTTCAATTGACTTCCTCGTTACTATTTTTATGGCGGCGTTATTAATATATTTGTAAAACACGTACACTTTAAATGCATGCAAGACTATGATTGATAAACCTATTATATTCCAACTCAAGTTTCGAACTAATCAACTCCATTTCTGAATTTAGGGTAAATAGTAAAAACCGAACTAAGAAAGTAAAAAGCTTTGGGAAAAAGAGTACTGTTTTTCATATGCAATATGAAGTGCCACAAAGAATCCCAGAAATACCATGAATAAAAAGTGCGGGACTAATGATGTTCATCCTACGACTGTTCTCAGGCCTAAGGCCTGAGAATAAGGCCTAAGATGAGGGTCAAGCTCACGTGACACCAAGCTCTCCATTGAATGAAATTTACACTTTGGGATAGGGATGGCTGGTTAATTTGCTGCTTGTGGTTTTCCAGGAGGGTCTTGTGTCCAGATAATTGCACAGATTGAGTTTACCTTGGGGTGTTTTGACGGATCACCGAGGTTTAAAACCGGGTTCTTCTGACCACTAGTCTAACGTACTTACAGTTGATCTATCTTGCATCCACCAGATATTCATCTAAACCTCAAAATACGAGGTATCTCCATGCCTGGCGAATAGCTACTTTCCACTGACCTGTTATGCCACCGCCGTCATATAACAATCAATCAACTGCAAATCAAGTTACATGCCGAGGCTAAACCGAGATAACTTAAATTCATTTGCACCAGGTTCTATATACTTGTAATTAATCAGCAATTATACTTTGATTCTGAAGTCGTTTAAATAAATCACTAGGCTTGTCGCACATTGATGCATTTTTGCTCGATTAAATGAACATCCAATTCTACCGGTTTCTTCCCTGTGCTGCTGCATACTAGATACTTTCGATGAAAATATGGGAAAATTCGAAATCATGCCAGCCTATGACAATTTCTCTATTGAGCCAGCGTCTGAATAACGTTTTTCTTCTAACGTGAGTACGAAAATTTGCATATTTATTTGCACTAAAATTATATTGAGACATGGGGCAAAATGTCCTTTATATTTTCTTATCATTTTATTGAATTCGGCGTGACATTTTTGTTGCTTTTATTGAGATAATTCCAAAAATGTTAATTGATCTTTGTCTACATAATTCCGTAGTATTTTCTTTTTAAATAACTTTACACACCTATTAATAATAATAATTTTATCAAGCTGCCATGTGCTAAGTATATTGGAATACATTTACCTGTTGTCACTTATAGGTGACATGTATTCATCTTTTCCGTCGAAACTAACTTCGAAAGATTTAATATTAGTTGGTATAAATCATCCAAGTCCAAATTTTTTATCAGAAAAGGAAAATTTATAATAATATGGCTAATGCTCTCATAGTTTGTCTACACTCAACGTATCATTCGGCTTGATGTTGTAAATATATAGTATGTCATGTAAAGAGCACTATTCGTACTGCCCAATTGGCTATTAGAAGTTCATGTTCTTATCTACGCTTAGGTGTTACCATTAGGTAAAACTTTTATGTTACTTAAACTATAATGTACTAAAATACACAATACTGTACGAGTACACTACTACACCACACCATAGTACGCTACATTATAGTTCACTAGAGCTACCACAATATGCTACCTTTTAAAACAAAAATACCCTCTTGAAAACACGGCAATATACTAAATTACATTGTAATACACCTACTACTTAGTACCAAAGTATTATAATATAGATTATACTATGTGTGTCTATTTCATAACGCTTACCTACTGATGCTACATATTCATTGAAGCATGTCTTGTATTTTAATGTGGTATGGTGCACTTCCAATCTTCTCTTTAGATAATGCAATTCCACCTCGTCAAGCCGAATGCGGTTGCCTTTAGAGTTAATTGACGAAAGCGTTAATCACAGAATTATACCATTTGTTTTTCCAAGCGAGGAAGTTGTCCACTGCATGTTATCTATTTTATTAATTTGATTTCGTCGATAGTCACTAACTGAAAGCCTATTTTAAGGATTAATATTTTGTTGCATTCGAATGTAGTGAAATCTCTTGTTTGCTACTTCATTGATGAAAACTTTCCACTGCTGTCAGACAACAAATTTGTTTTACAAATGCATCATGCAAATGCATTTTGTATAAAAAATCCAAAAAATATACGTTAATACCTACTGTAGAATTATGATTTTAGAGAACCATTTTCTGCCGGGGAATTTCTTAGCGTGTACTATTCTCAGTCGTGATTTCTACTGAAATTTGAAAGCTTTTCTGCGAGCCCTTTTACTTTGATAAGTAAAAGAAATCTTGTGGATCTAAAGCCGCCGTGGGAGAAATTCACCCTTTTCTGCCCACTATCCCATTATCTGAATCCCTAGGCTTTTGCGTCCAGGGGGTCCCTTTTGAGGTCCATCAAGCATGAATGAGAACCACCTACTTGCTTTTCACACTCGGTAGAGACCGCAAGAAAAGGAAAGAGACAGCCAAGAAGATGGCGGAGGGGAATAAGTCTTGCTACCCTTTTGGAAGTATAACCATCTAACACTCAGATATGTTGGGGTCTTTGAGAAATCAGCTATTTGAGACAGGGTGTCGAGAAATATATCCTACTTCAAAGAGGTTCAAAGTAGAAAAAGTTATCCTGGTTTTGGGATACTCCTTCAAGGCAGTTATTTTGGATTAACTCACAGAATACCAATGCATGTATTTCATGTAAATTTTCCTCGTAAATATATTTCCGAGTGCAGTTAAAAATATTCCACTTTGAATATAGTGACCAGACCATCAAGAGTTGCTTTTCAATCAGTGTTAGTAACCAATTTTCAACAGATATCTCGGACGTCGTGACTTATTACGAAATGACAAATTTGTTACCATAATATTTGTAATAATAGGGACATTATATACCTATTTTAGGAATAATATTGTGATACTAATTGTATTTTAGTCAGGCCTTGCAAATAAATGGATATTTTCTAATAAAAATCAGTGTTCACGACATATTTTCAGGAAAGGATAGGGTTTATGACTTTAAAGAAAATATTTAATGAAGTAGTTAACACTGCAATATTGTTTTTCAATTTATCTTACTCCCATATTTTGTGTTAATTGACAAATCTTGATTTTATTCTTTGAATAATTATGAGGAGAATTAAACTTAAAATCAGTGTCCCCAACACGTAGAAAAACATTTTTCGTTAAATATTTAACATCGGATTTTGTCTAGTTCTTGGCGTTAGGATTTTAAAACCCTGATGATCAAGTAGCGTTGTAAGTAAACTTAAATATAATTCTTTTTTGTAATAATTGTATTATATTTTGTACAATTATATTTTTAATATTTGATAATGGCTATGGAAACTTTGTCATTTATGAATGAATTACATGCATTTACATCACCTGAGATATTTATTTTCTGGCTCATGTGTTGATTATATTGTACATAAAATAGAATGCTGATACCTTTGGTAGCCTGGTGAATTTGAGCTAAAGCCATGCAAATTTTCGAGCCTTTTTGATTGTATTTCATGATCAAGTTTCAACCAGTCCGCGTCGATGATGACATATAATGATAGAGATAAGTCACGAGAAAAAAATACTTAGATAGCAGTTACGTGCGAGGCATTTCCGTTGGTTTATCCCGAAATGCGAGCGGGGATAATAGTCAGGGCTGACATCGAAGCATGCCGGGATCGCAGAGGCCTGTAGGGGATGCAAATTGTTGACGAAGATAGTGCATTTCCACGAGATTCAATCGTTAGATGGGTGCGTGAGGTGTTGATGGATATTTCACTCCCATTTGCTCAGATTTTGTGGTCGTTTAGCTAGTTGGGAGTCCTTGTTCCCATGGATTATGATTTTCGATAAAGCCCAGCTTATGAGTACTGGACATGTACAACACCCATTATATCCGTTATCAACTCTGGAGGTTCAAATCGTTGATACGGCTGGTAACAAGGTCGACTTTTTTCATGGCGGTTTGAAAGAGTGCCTATCCCATACAAATTACCAGTTTTCAACTACTCTTAACTTCATTCGAATAATTTATCGGTTGAATAAAATGTAATTAACATAATTAGGTCTGTATAATCATTTTCTATCAATTATCATAATTGATAGGCCGTTAATTATTCCCATAATCGCAGTTGTCATTTTATTTGACGTTTAATTTGAACATTTTTGAGTTGGTTACGTTCTAATTATTTTTTGAAGCGGCGATTGACGGGTGTATATTGGCAATTTTGTGTAGGGCTGCAAGAGGAAGAATTTCGATACTTTCCAAATAATATTTTTTATTAGATTAAATCAATGGATTCGTTCCTGGACGATAATGAAACTATGATTTGAATTCGAATAGGTGATAAACCTTTGAAAATTATCGCTGCCACAAGAAACACAAGCTCATATCGTCAAGATTTTGAGATTAATAAAAGAAAGATCAAGTAAAAAGGAATGCAGATACGCAAAAATTCAATTTTTATACTATAACGGAGCACGTGGAAAGAAACGGGGGAAAGAAAGCCACAAACTTATTCAAAATCTTACATTGGGGTCAATGTATACTTATATTTTCACTTGGAACCCTCACCTGGGTCCTCTTGGACGATGGTATATTAGTTAAGATCTTATTAGATTTTCTAGGTATTTATAGATTAAAAATCTCGTGTTAATGATTTGACGATGACTGAGATCTTGTGATCATTCTTGAAGTTGAATGCTTTTAGCTGAATAAACGTGTGTATAAATGAATCAGCATCTTGATAACATCTGGTTTTGATGATTGATAACATGGGTTACCCAAAGTTCGGGTATATTCTTTAAAATTAGTTGTACACGGGTTGAAAACAAGGAGGAGAGCTGGATGATGCGTGATAGTAATTGCGATTATCATTCTGGGATTGAATTGATGAAGGGGAATGAATTATTATTGAACATTTTT
Source organism: Hetaerina titia (assembly GCA_037158775.1). Taxonomy (NCBI): domain Eukaryota; kingdom Metazoa; phylum Arthropoda; class Insecta; order Odonata; family Calopterygidae; genus Hetaerina; species Hetaerina titia. The sequence goes on from CM073777.1 coordinate 88,902,107, forward strand.
TTATTGAAATATGAACCGTTTTGTGAACATTATTTGAATTGATTAGACTGATAAAGAAGAGAAAACACATCATGAAATTTTTTTACGATAATACTAAACGCATTATTTGCTCAATTATCAATACGCATGTCACATTAATTGACTCTTATGGATGAAAATGATTAGACTAAGGTGAAAAGCAAATCATTATTTGCCGTAGTTTTACCATTAGCTGATTTAAGCCTTCGAGAATCCAATCGAACCGACGGCCACCTTTTCAGATGACCCGATTAACTATTGGGGAACACGAATGACGCAGTCACTGACGAAAGCTATAGATGTACAGACTGATGAGAAAATGAATAAAATATTTCAAAGAAATGTGCCGGTGCTCGTATACCTTACAAGGTGAAGGTTATCCTGTGTTTAAATTTGTTTCTCTTACTCATTATCAATGTATCGATTATATGAAGAGCCCGGCCACAGTTCACCACCTACAGTAGCAGAAACGACGAGTATCTGAACTCTCTTGGACTCAGGGCCCTCTTCCGAAACTGCTTCCCCGATGAGGTATGGAGAAAAGTAGGCGCCAGAGCGAACACGTACAGGCTGTCACTCGCGGGAAGTACGTGAGACGAGAAAATTTTGAGATGTACGAGGGAAAAAAAAGAAAACATTTCCTTTCCGTATGACGGCGTGGGCGTATCGAGTCACATCACATCTTCCGGAGGGAGAGGTGGTGCTCTCGCGGAGAGATGAGTGAAGGGAGGTGGGGTGAATAAGGGGGACGGATGGAGGAGAAGTTGTAACGCCAAGGCATTATGGGCGTTAGGGATGAAAAGGAAAGGGATTTGCAAGGCAAAAAGTGAGACAGCCACGGGCGGATGGAGTGTGGGGTAAGGCCAGAAATGGAGGGAAAGGATGACTTAAAAGGTCGAGAAGGACGTGCGCCTTGTTATTTTTGCCATCTTATTTTTTAGGGAGAGGACCAGCGCGATAATAGGATGCAATGGAACGAGCGGAAAGCAAAGCGCGGAGGCTGAAAGCGTCCAAGCGAAACTATATCCCGAGGATCCCCTCATTTTTTTGCCATACTCCTCGTTCTGAGGTATAATGTACGTAGGTGCATGAGCAAACGTAAAATCGATAACCCACTACCTCTAAAGATGCATTTAGGGGAATATTTTTCATAGTGCTTTACCTGAAACGCAAAAAGTACATGGGAGCCTAACACTACAGTGGAAAGAGCAATAGCTATTTCCTTCCTCTTTAACCTGCCCATTTGAAGGTGAGGTGAAACATATTTGCGTCTCAGAAATGTAGACATTTTAAAGTGCAACGGATATAATATTATTCTCTATTTTTTAATATAAATAACTCAAAAGAGGCTAAAAAGAGAAATGTTGCATGTGTGTATAAACCAGAAGTGGAGATCGGATAGTTGTAATTACAAAGGAGATTTCGAGGAATTCTCACGATAGATGGTGAATTCAGCAACAGCAACTGTGATCGGTCGTGATTCATACATTGTATTCGGCTATTATCTATAGAGTAGCCTTACGCGAGGCTTAATGGGTAAGAAATTGCGACGGGGGAAAGAATAACATCTCAGAGAAGACGGAGGAAACGATATAACAGTAATCTCGGAAAACCTTGAACCATTCCTCAAAATATTTACCTTTATATTCATGAAATGAGCACTTGGCAATATATAGCTTGATATTAGCGAGTATTGGAATTTCAAAAAGAATATATATCTCCAGGTTATGAATTGCGTTTTTACGATTGGGGAAACCTCTGCGCACGCCTACAACTCAGATCGTTGCAACGCTGCTATGGGCATACCAATTCACAGTTTTTGGCTGAAACAAATGGATTTTAATCTCTCAAGTTGTCTTATTAATAACCTTCAGTTTGTTTTGTCTCTCAGAAGTCGTTTCTTTGTTCCTTATTTTTGAGGCCATTAATTTGTTTCGTTTTTGCCAAATGTTTTCATGCTCACGAAAGGGTAATGCGATGAAGGAAGAGGTTTCCGATGGGTGTGTGGTAATAAAGGCCTGAGAATTTCTGGTCGAGTGAAAGGGGCTGTCGAGGAAGCACGCACTCACTTACTTTCGCCCCCCGAGGCGGGGGTGTAGCGGGCAAGATCGTCTGATCAAGAAGGATCCACGAGGCTCCCATGCCACTTCGTGAATGGCAGTGAGCCACCCTCTTTTCCCACGCCCAACTTCCTCGCAAAAGACAGGGATCACGTTACATGCGCGCGCGGAGTTTGAGCAAGCCCACCACCGTTTCCATCGCTTCTGCACACAATGGAGGCAATGGTTTCGGGGAGGAGGACGGGAGGGCGGAGGAGGAAATTGCCCCGGGGTTCGTGGATGGAGATAACAGAAGGAAAGAAATTCGGGAGTGGGGAGAGGGGAGGGTGGAGAAGGCGGCGGAGGGGATGTGATATGGGCGAGGGGAAATGGAGAAGGGGCGGTCGAAGAACGGAGATGGGAAGAACTATGCGATATTCCGATGTATAGACTACGGTTTGCGGTGTGAATACCAAATCGTAATTTCATATCGATCCACCAAGGAATGCAGTGTATCATATTGTGATGTAAAATTCGATTTCAAGATGTGAGTACTTATGAACGATGTGGTATTCCATTTCCGACTTCGATCCTCAGCCAGGCGCAGCCATAGGTGATCTGTAATCCCTGGAACTCGCTGCGCATTTCACACCCGTGTGAAATATAACGAAAAGAAATGAATTGGAAATGGAGACGTTTTAGTTGAATTTTGTCCTCAAGGGGAAATGCCAAATTCGAGTAATTTCGCATCGTTGACCCTTTAAGATGGAGAACCCACAGACATTCTTCTTTTCCACGACTGAACCTTACGTGTCAACATCCTGCCGTCGATAAATGAGATCTCATAATTTGATGGGCTGAAGTGATTCGGATTTAAAAAATTAAAAAATTGTGCTAGGTTTTTTGGTTCAAGCTGTTTTTATGAATACGTTAATTGAATGTGTTATATCTTGGAGCTTATTGTGTAGAAGCATAATTCTGACCTTGTTGCAATGGGCACCGATGGAAGAATGTTTATTTGTTTTGCATTAGATACTGTAATTAAGGGATAGTGTTGTTCCTTCAATACCAACTACATGTTGACTTTCCATATCCTTGAGCAATTTTTTCCGCTGCTCCTTTATTTTATCCGTTATCTAATCGTGTTTTCGATGTCAATGCTAAATTTTACTGTGATATTCAGGACAGAATACTGCAGCCCCTTGGAGATAGCGAATGGCGAATGTCGGAGTGAGGGGGGAGAGAGATGACTGCTTCCGTTCTATGATGGGTGGACAAGGTTTAGGGACGGCGGAGAGGAAAATGAGATAGGCGAACAAGGTATAGGTGAGGGATTATTTTTTCGCCAGGATCCGACCAGAACGTATGAGTTCGTCGAGAGAACGATAAGAATTGGATGAAAATTCATTTATCGAAGGTTCTCGGTTGTCTCGTTGAAGGAGAGTTAAAAAAAGAGATGAGCAACAGGCTAGCGCCCTCCCGTCCTCTCGCACCCCGAGGCGAACTAAAATCGGTCGCTTGTCGTCGCCAGCTATCACTCGCTTGGGAACGCCGCTGGGACGCATGCCATGAGACACAATCATTACTCATTCCCATAAACTGTCGGAATCCGAAGGGGATATACAGATTTTGCTATTTTCAAGTTGTGCTAAGCGAAACTAGCTGTCAGGGGCACTGCAAATAAGCCTTCAAAGAGCACGTCATAAAATACAAAGGCAGACAGGAGTAATTTTCAATTGAGCGCAAAAGAAATTTTGAATAGCTTTTCATTCAAGAGAATAGTAGCAAGAATCTAGATCATTTTGGACGTTGCCAATCGTGCTTAGTCTTTAATTTTACAGTTTCTGCTGTATTTGATGAGCATGGAAGTCACTAAAACCGAGACCCCTTAAATTTTTCCCAGCGTTCCTTGTTATCATGAGTTTTATCGTATCATATTATCTCATGAGTTAAATAAGGATAAGTAAAAAAAACGCTGTGAATTTATGAATAACAACCGAATTTATTTCATAAAAATTACAGAGAAATTCCTTGGATACCAGTATAAGAAATAATTTTTTGTGGTTGGTGATTTTGACTTCATCTGATCCCATCATTTCAGTGTTCTCGGTTTTGCTAATTTTATTTTTCACATATAAATGTTACAAATAGTATATCTTTGTCTTATATATACTATTTTATAGTTTATTTTGACATTCAACAAACTAGCTACTCGACTTTGGCTGAGGATAATAAATTTAGTAGTCCATATTAGCTGCGATATTTTGGATAATTCAATCGTATTATGTATGCTTGCCTAGTTGCACGAGTATAACAAATTAACACCAAAGAAATTATGAAATGCTGAACATGCACGCTACAAATTACTGTAGGAGAATTTTCAACTAGCGTACATTTAAGTTCTAAACATATTGTCTACTCATTCATGGTGATATGGCCAAATGAACTTACATTTATGCAAAAAAGATTTTCTCACACATCTGATCGTGAGTTTTTTATTCAACAAATTTATACTTAATCCACGAACGTGATCGAGGTACATATTCCTCCGTTTTATTGGAAATGTTCTTGGATGAAATAGATTATTCGCATTGTAAACAAAATATACGGTGAGGATTTTGGTGAAAGGAGATTTGCTGAGGGATCCTTTCCTGTAGCAACGGCGAATAAGGAATATGCCATTGCGCGCAGAGGTGATGGTAAAAAGCAAGGGTCGCAGTCTCGTATAGTCATTTATAAAAGGAGATGTTGAAGAACTAGGGAATGGGAACGAAAGAGGGTAGGAGGGAAATGGGTAGGATGGAGATAAGAGAGGGAAAAGCGGGGAAGGGGGAGGGAAGGGAAAATGGAGTGGGTCATATACGAGTATGACGGCGGCGAAAGTATTTCGGCCAGTAATAAAGATTTAAAGGTGGGAAGAGTATGGCTGCTCTTGAGAGCAGTCGTTTGGATGTCTACTTCTATTACGATGAGGTGTTGGCCGTAGGGTCATTTCTTTTCTGACTCTTTACCTCTCACTACCCAGTCTGGAATATGTGAACGCTATCAACTGCTGATTTATATCGAACATAACGAATCGATAAACCAGCATAACTGAAGTTGTGCAGAGAGCGAGTTGTGAAGTTAATAGACGAAATGTGTTTTGCAGACTCACTTATCAATTAAAAATATAATATATGATAATGATATATATAAGGACTATTAATTATTATATTTCTTATTTTTTCTGTAGGAATGGAAAATAATATGGGAAAAAAGGATTGAATGAATAATAAAATTTAACAATCACTTACAAATAAATCCTCACGTTCGATCGAATTCGCAATAAAATAGTCTAATGTTAATGGATAGCCGCCAAAGGCACGCATCGATAATCTTTTCGAACTGAAAACTTTTTTTTTACGTCGGGGAAGTACTCAAATCTAGTTTTCGAACCTTGGATGCATTCCCTCTGTGCAGTAGCAGCTAAAATTTTGTTTTTATTGGATGCTTACAATGTGAGCAAATTTGAAACCAATTTAGCCATTCCTTGAACGTATTTGGTCATGGAATATGAGCGAGTCAAAAATATATAGCAACACCACACTTGCTCTGATGGTTAGAGCAAAGAATTACCTCAATTCACAAAACACGAATTTTCAAAGATTCTTAAGTTATATTTTCCCCTAATCCCTTTTTTCAGGGGCGAGGTACTTTTCTGTAGCTTATACTGTGAAACAAAGTTTGGTAATGATAACTCCGTCGACCGAGAGGCAATGTAAAATTCATTCCTGTGACTTAGCGAGAAAATTTTCTCTATTAACTCCGAACTATGCAGTATCATGTATGGAAGATACTAATCGTGGTATTGGCGCTTACAACATGTGAGAAAATGTTATCTCAACTATCCAGAATATTTGCTCTGTTATTCAAGAAGCAGTGTTAAATATTTGGATACATTTCCTCAGTTTACGTCCGGAATAACACTGAAGAAACTGAAATATGAATGAGAAGGAGCAAGAAAGAAATTAGGTGGTGAACGAAAGGAAAAAGCAAAAAATAGCTGAGGAAATACGGGTAAAATATGAACGAGGGAAATGGAAGAGTCGCATCATTTAAAGGGTTTGATAGTATAAAACTCGAGGAACGAAATTGGAAACGAAGATACGTGCCCGATAGGGGATAATGGAAATGAATGAACGAGAAGACACATGCAAGTCGTCGGGGAAATGGGTCAATTGGATGAAAATGAAGAACAGAGTAGGAGGCGACAAAAAGTGAATGAGGAGAGAAACCAACTGATAATGGACAGAACTACCGAGGGTGGTGCAGTTCTTCGTAATAGATAAATCGGAAGAAAATACCCGGAGGTGCCATGAAACACATTCTATATTCCCTCTAGGTGATGAGGAATGCCTTATGCTGGGAATCGGCTCATTTTTTAAATATGTAAATTCAAGGGAGATGTAAAGAAACACTTCGTAATTTTTAAAAATGTTCCGACAGCTGAGGTTTCACCGTTATTTTCAGCATACTTCAAATTTCACCATTCACACCATTTCCTCTACAGATGACCATCTGTTCCAAAACAACACAGTTTTTCATCCAAGACCTGCGATTCAGTTCCCGGTATACTTTAATTTCGTAAATCTAGTCTGCAATCACAGTCTGAATTCTAACAACATTTGCGGCATCATATTTGAATACTTGTCGGCCTATCAAGATCTCAATTCCATTTTATTCAAGCCAAGTTTTATTCACGGAGGTAATGCTAGACGAAGTATTCTAGAATTTGAATATCACGATCTCCTCTTCTCTTCCTATCTCTTGAAGGAGAACAAACTCAGTTTGGTCATTGTTATTCGGATTACACATATTCAGCAAACATAATGTCAAACAGTTAATGTCCTTATCATTCGTTTTAAAAGATAAAACATAGGATAATATAATATGAGATTTTGCCATGCGTGGTAAATGTTTCCGCTTTATAATATTGGTCGTTTTCTATTTCCCATTTTAATTTTGTATACCGGTTTCTGTGTTCTCATCCCTAAGTGTAGGGTATCACAACTTTCATTCACGCACCCCCATCAAACAGATTTTTTATGACAGTATCACGAGGAAAATAAAAATTAATTTCAATGACTTTTATATATTTATAAATCAGTCAGCTGCAAAATTTTCTTTTATTGTGAGAGTTAGGAATAATTGAAACAAGTCTTCAAAAAAGTGGTGTTTTTTTAGATTCGCAAAATTCTTTTAATGAAGTCACAATCGAAATCTCTATCAGGTACTTCAGTAAATGCTTTGTAAATGAATGAATTTTCCAACGAAAGTCTATACGGAGTGCATTGGTTGAATTTTGAAAGTTATAGTACCAAGCGAAGAGTAGGAAGTATTGGAAGTCTTGAAGAGAATGTGTTATGATTAATAAATCATGCACGTTTTTTGAGCAAATAATAAGGCAATTTTGGATACATATAATAGATATGGTTTGTTGAGAGAAATCCTATGGAGGCAGGAAAAATGGATGAAAGGCGTATTGAGCGGTAGTGGAATGTTGAAGAGGGTAATAGAGGGGAGAATGTTGGACAAACGGGGAAAGGGCAGGAACAGGATAGGGATGTTGGACGGGATGAAGGGAGGAAAGAAGTACGCAGAGATGAAGAGGGACATGATGTAGATTAGGTTTTTGTTTGGAGTTACAAAATGTTTATTTGATAGCTGAGCCCATCCAAAAACCTACCTTAACCGGGAGATTATTATTAGGTAATCTACCGTTTAAGGTAGGTTTTTGGATGGACACAACTATCAAATACACATTTTGTGACTCCCCACCTAGCAAACTAATCTATATCAGATCCCTCTTCATATCGGTGTACTTCTTTCCTCCCTTCATCCCGTCCAACATCCCTATCCTGTTCCTACCCTTACCACGCTTGCCCAACATTCTCCCCTCTATTATCCTCTTCAACATTCCACTACCGCTCAATACGCCTTTCATCCATTTTTCCTGCCTCCATAGGATTTCTCTCAACAAACCCCTCTCCTCCCCCACCATTTCTAGTACTTCCTCATTTGTTTTCCTTTCGGTCCATTTCACCTTCTCCATTCTCCTCCACACCCACATTTCAAAAGCCTCCAATCTACGTCTATCCTCCTGCTTCAGCGACCACGTTTCCGCGCCGTACATAGCTACGCTCCATATCAGAGTTTTTACGAGTCTTGTCTTAACATCCCTACTCAACGTCCCCGTCATCAACTCCCTCCTCCTTGAGAAAGCCTCCTTGCCTAGCGCAATTCTTCTCCTTACGTCCCTACCACTTTGACCGGGAGATTACCTAATAATAAATGATATATGACATTTTCTCATTGATGTTTACCGGCGACCATGGTGTCACCATTGTGCAACATCACCTGAAGGTGCCACGCAATGGTGAAACCATTAAACCGTCGTTCAAACTAGTCGCCATAAATATTTATTGTGGAATTGCTGTTTCTTGTATCTGGGTGATAGACAAATTCCACCGAATAACTGTTAAAAAAATGTCATGAGGTAATTGAGGAGTTATTGGGATTTGAAAGACTGGTTAGCAATGAATCATAGTCTGAAATATTCAGTGAAATTCCTCTACAATGTTTCCTTAGATACGTATATTTGTGAAGAGAGCGTGCATGGGTATGGTAGGTCTAATGTTCGGAGAATGAGATGTAGCCTCTTTTCTATACACAGTTTTGGTATTCCTGAAAAAGATTCTAATGAATTTATATAAACTCGGGATTCACTCTGTTAGAAATTTAAATTAATGCTTCCGAAATCTTAATATAATAATTCTTTGGTGTGAGCAGTGGAAATAATTATTGATTGTTAAATGGGAATGTTAAAATTATAGAGCTACTAGATAATTTTCACATGATAGACAATTTTTTGTGAAAGATAACAGGATTATTGAAGGGATTACAAGGTGTAAATTCCGGTAAAAAGTTTGTTAGTAGAATGCGGCGGATAGTGAAAGATGAATGCTTGACTGAGGCAACAAAATAGCTCAGTCAACTTCGTGTTATTGCATTGAAGTAAAAGTCGGGCCCACCACAATAAGAATAAAGTTATCATAAATGCCGCCGCAGTTATTGAATACAAGAGAACAAGACGGGGTCGGTAATATGTGGAGAGATGAGGTGGGGAATGGTTGGGACATGAAAAAAGGTCCATTGGACGCTCTGTAGAAGGCATGCAAGAAATGTGGCACGCTCTTTTGTTCATCTAGACTCAAGAGTCGAGAGATAATAGAAGAGGGAATCGTGTGAGAGGAATGAATAAATGAAGATTTAACGGTAGAATGTAGTTGAATAGACGTTCACGAAAAAAGAACTCAGAACAAAAATCTCAGGAACATAAGAAATTGTATGAAATATTGTATAAAAATACAGTGGAAGTACTAGGCAAAAAAAACATGCTAGAGAAGATAGCAATGGAAGAGACTGAGCTTCCAGTTATAATTAAAATCGAGTTTTTTTACTCTGATATAACGAAAGGGAGGGTGGGAGAATATGTTTGAATTTATTGTATTGAGGAAATTAAAGAAGTGGCTTCATGGCGCTCCATGAGCTATGAGCATGAATATTTCAATGGAATTTATTCCACTATTGGCCATTTGGATATTAACTTTTTTGTAGTTTCCGCTGAATTATATGCTTTGAATCTCCATATTTTTATGATAGAGTGTAAAATTTCTCCCTCATATCACAGTCGAAATGAGATGCCATGTTCAGACATATCTTTGGTCTATGAATCCATCTAGTGTTTTAAAGATGCTGACGAACTAGTCATTGTTTTTAGGGGCCACTTATTATTTCAGAGGGAAAATAAAAAGTAATTAATGAAGTGCGTCGCATCTATACAAGTTTTATACTTCGAGTTACGCCATGATAAATGATATTTCAAAGATATCCTACACTTCGCTTTCCATAATTTTGCAAGGTACACCTATGCTGTGTAATTTTCAAAATGTGGAATGTATTGTCGTGGAATATTCCCCTAGTTAGTTCATCTGGTGTATTATTATTGGCATTATAGATTGCGAGAATCTTGTCCCTTTTTGTAAGCATTGAATATTTAATGAATTATTTAGAGAAGTACCGATCTCCTCTTGTGCTTTGAGCTCCCATTCAGAACTCTTATTTATCTGGGTCTTAAACATATTTCCTTTCATATTTACTGACCCCATTACCTTCTGCTTTCAACTTAACCGTTCCCATATTTTCCTTAATTTGCTACTTCCTTTTATCCCATCCTATCCTCGAGCTTCTTGGCTAAGTTTGACCTCACCGATGTCACAGTATTCTCCTTTGCTTTTCTTCGTACGCTTGATAGATAATTGCAGAACTTTCATATCCAACAAATAGTACAACTTATGATCTATTTTGCTTTTCCGTGCAACTATATCTCCACATTTGCGTGGAGAACTCTAGCATATGAACACAACACATGCAATTTCGTTTCTGTGGCATTTGTTAAAAATGAAAAACGTTTCATGTCTCAGACATATACACGCCACAAGAAAGGCACATAATGGGTTTGTGGGCAAGTCGAAAGAAAGATAATTTCGACCAGAAATAAGTTTACCGGGGCCGAAATTTGAAACGTCGCCTTAACAGCTGGATGTACTATCAAACTAATATAATGTATTATAATTAAATTAATAGTTTTTACAATGCAACGATTTCAGAGTGTAAATATTATTCGCCTCGACCGAGATTATTATTCCGGTCAAGGCGAATGATTTTTACACTATGATATTTTTGCAATGTGATGTGCAATAAGGGGATGACTCCGCTGAAAGTTAATATCACGGCATCTTCCGTAGTTTCTTGATAATAGTTTTTATCTTGGGAATGGTTTTTTTCATTAATAACACATGAGTTACTTTGGATTTAAACGAGGTTCTACTACAAAAGTTGTAGCTAATTAAATCTGCGGCTACCCGTTTAGGGTTAATGTGCGATGGCTTAATTTCTCATGTTGGATGAAGAAAACTTAAGTTGTAACCAGGCACATTTATTGCACATATTAAGTTTCAACATTTTACGACCGCGACTGTCTAAGATACCATATGGTAATGTTTGGGTAATCAATCTATGGATAGTACTCGCATCAAGAAGGAATACGAGCCGTATGAGCAAGGGTAAGAATATTATTCATCACATTAAAATCTTTCTAAATGCATACCTCGATTCATAAACCCTGCCGCAGACATATTCATAAAAGCGTGGTTAATAAATATTTGTTTCCCAGATCCAATTTTACACTTTAAAACACCGGAAAAATTGTTATTTTTACTGATTTCCTTTTCAGGGATTTGTAATTTTACAATCAAATATTAGGAGTTAATATTAAATGACTCATAATTCGCCAAACTCAGTTGAAATGTATTAATATTTCCTTTAATGTCGACCTTTTTTATAATATTATGTCTGTTATTGATTTATCTTTTTGTATATTTTCTTGAATTATTGCACATTGGTGTAGTATTACGGACACTGATATTTGACTTCGATGGTTTCAGGCTAAGCTTAACGAAAGCTTAGGCTCGTGCGATGAAAAACGGTATGTATTCTTCTAATACAATTTTATCAAGCATTACAGGATTTAACTCAACGGTTCGGCGTTACATTAAGGTGTTTTATGATTTCGATGTGTTGAAACTAATAATACCCAATAAAATTTAAGTGGAAAAATACATAGTCTTCTCATGACGTATTTCTCAAGTGTTTCTTATTTTGTGAACGGATATATAATATATTGCACCAAATAAAATGAGCAAAGAGAAGTTTATAATAATCCCCTATCTCAACGTTAATGATCATTTTTGCGACATAATTCCTTCTCGATTTAATCCGCATTTTCTCTCCTGCTAATTCACGGACGCACTTCCTTGTACGGATTTTCTTTTTTGGATGCCTTAGGGGTATTGTGTACCCTCGGAGATGCATGCTCGGGATGAAATAATGCTCGAAGCGGAGGTGGAGGGACGGAAAAGGATCGGGAGGGAATAAAGGACGGGGTTTCAAAGAAAAAAGGAATTAAGAAGGAAAAATTGGAGGGGGTGAGGTGAGGCGAGAGGGGGAGATGGAGCCCATGGGAAGACGAGAAGGGATGGAGGACGCAAGCTCAAATTTTAAGCTCCGTCGGAGTAAAAATAAAGAAGGGAGTTAAGGGTATGCTTGAAGGAATAGGCTGTACGTAGTGTGAGGGGTTCCGCGTGGGGAGGAGAAAATAGGGATAGGTCTCTGCATCGCCTCGGGTCGTGCAAAGCGTTTGGGGGTGGCAGGGAGTGAGTCGGAGTCGCAGAGGAAGGCAGCGAAGGAAGGAGCGATGGAGGAGGGAAGCGAACGCAGAGCGCAAGGAGGAGGAGATCGTGAGGAGAGGGCACGGGGGAGAGTTAGCTGCGTGGGGAGGAGGGAGAGAGAGAGAAGGGGCGGGCGAGCGAGGAGATGGATGGGAGCGAGTGGGTGGGAATTGGATGGTGGGCGGAATTGGGGATGTATGGGGGTCGATGGTAGGTCGGATGAGGGTTTCTGGGGAGGACCAGAATGTAGCTGGGGAGAAGGGGAGAATGGCGTGAGGATCCGAAGGAGGTTGAGCCCGTGCTGAATAGACAGAATCGCCTTGGGAGGTCGAGATTGCCTCGTGCAAATCCTCTCCATCTAACCACCTGGAGCTAGATAAAACTGTTATCGCAGGCGCGGCGTGCTGATGAATCAATTAATTAACCGTAGGTGGCAAAAAAATGTGACCATATAAAAGTAATTTCACTGAATTAAAACGAGAGGTGTGCCACAAAACAAAAATGATAATTTGTTAAGTTTATTTCGAGCCAGGTCTGCCCGAGCTTTTGCCATTTCCTCTATCGCGGTTGTCTATACGTACTCGCTCAATGCTTACCCGAGCTCGGTAAATTTATTATTGCACATCAGGAGCTTGGATAGTGCGAATTTTTGTCACCAATCACCGGCAGCTTTTGGGATCCAAATTAATTGAAAATGCAGTTATTTTTTGATTCCGAAGTGTTTTCTCGATTGCGAAAAACTGAATTATTTTACCAAATTGAGAATATTGTGTGGCCCTAATATTGAAGAAAAACCACTTTTTTCTCTTTTTAAACGCCAGATACTTGTCCTCTCTTGCACTCTTCAAACGAGTTCCAGGTGCCATTACTGCTTTCTAAAACAAACTATGGTACTTACACGATAAATCGCTGATATCATGTACTTGGTTTAATGCCATGACCCGTTGTTTGAAGTTACATAAAAATAGTTCAGACAATACTGCCGGCTACATAATTTCCATTGAATATATTGCTTCTTTTCTTGCTGAGGTGGACAAATTCCATAACTTATAATTATGTGCTTCTTCATGTAATTTTATTTTTAAGGATATTACAATTATTGTATGGTAAATGGTTTTCTCATAAAATTTTTGAAAATTATTTGTTGAAGGAACAAAAGAGCGTTCCAGAAATTCATTCTACCAAGCTTTGACGCTCAATAATCTTTGAGCACTGGCTTTAGAAATTTATTTCTAGTTGGTATTTCAACTAAATTTCTGAATGAAACATAGAAGGATGTATTAAAATGTCCGTGTTCAATTTCAGTATATTTTAAACTCTCATAGTAAACATTATAGGAAATTATTAAATCATAAAACTATTAGCTTAGCATATAGTTTCATCTCCCTTATTTCCCTTGAATCCAAGGAATTATAATGTTTACTTCGCGTGTAGTTCCGTATTTATTTCCGATGCCCAGTAGACAATTTTTTCAATTCCTATGTCATTGATGGTAAACAACGGTATATTTCAGAAAGGAAGTAAAAGCAGCCCAGAGTCAAAAAAGCTTGTGATAAGGAGCATCTGATGATATAAATGATTTTTGCCGCAAAAAATTCCAAGAAAGGGCCTGAATGAACCTTAAAGGGATTTCCTATTACAGATTCACCAGATAAGCCAACGTTTTTATTTTCTGAGAGGGTATTAAGGGCTCACATTTGCACTAACTTTTCCGGCTTTGGAAGCTTTCCACCCGTTATAGGATTCCCGCAGGCGGAGCAGCTCCGAAATGAATGAAAGAGCAAGTAAAAGGATTTTGATAAAAGGAGATGTGGTGTGGAGAAGCATGGGAGAGTAAAGGAAAGAGAAGAGATGTTGGAAATTTGAGGAGAAAGAACGGTCAGAGTTAGAATCCGTGCCTAGCCGTTATCATTAACATCTGATGTTGATGAATTCGTTCAAAATTTAACCAGTTCAAGTAGAAAAAAATATTAAAATAGGAATGACGCTCTTACTAATTGTTGACAGCGATTAAACTTCAGACCTGGAAACATCCAACTTTTGATTGTATTGTCGTACACAGAGAAAGAAGTAATCAAATGTACATGTTCGTATGAGAACATTTGTTTAAAGCTTAATTATTGTGGATGAGAAAAAATTGCATGAATCAACTTAAACTCACCGTCAACTCATTTTCCATTGTATTTATTTCGAATGTCCATTTCAGTATTTTTATGAATTGTTATATATTTTTTGAACTGAAATAAATTTCATTTAAACGATAACTGTTATTTTATCATATTGATATCTTTGAAATTTTATTATCCTATCTTGACAATCATCGTCAAGGCCTGCAGTGCGTGAGGTGATTGCGCAATACCTGATTGATGTCAGTGGAGCATCATAAAGGAGAGGGCAATGTGTTGGTTGCATCGGCAATCATCCACATAGAACTTACCACATTACGGTTGTGATTGGTGTTCCTAGGGATAACATTTCTTCACTAGCCGTTCCGTCGCCCTGACATATGTTTGACATGTACGTAGAAGTTGGCGTATTCATTAGACACTAACGTGTGATTATTCTGAAAACTGATAGCTCTCATTATTAATTTTTACAGGAAAATATTTTAGAGATGGCACTAGCGGGCATGAAAAAAATTTATATGATGTAAATGATTTTAAAAATAATGGAGGTTTGCCTATCTCTTTATCGGCTTTAAGTGACGTTCGTTTCTAAATGCAGTTAGAAGAGACAATTTTACCGACCAAAAGAATTGTTGAAATTGGCAAATATGCGTACAATTACGATGAACAATGCGGGGAAAAAACTGTTCCAACGCTTTCCGTATTTGAGGAACACTTTTGTTGGGATGCAGTTAACAGAGTTTCCTCCATATTGCTCTGTATCATTGTATGAAGTAGAAACTTTCATCCCTTACATTAGTCGGCTGGTGGGCAATACCAAAACTCAGTCCCGTGGGCTGAAAACAAAAAGAGCAAACGTGGTATATCCGTCGAAATCGGGTAAAGTACAGCTTGACTCAGTTGAGATGTAAAAATAAGTGGAGGCTATGCCAAATTTTTCGAATTATTTAGGATGAATCGTCGTGAAAATTGGTGAGGGGAGAGGGGCATGCGTTAAGAAAAGAAGGGGAGCGACTCAAATAACGAGGTTTTAAAAAATTGAGGAGTGTAGGCTTCGAGAGGGAAGAGCGGTGCGCGATGGGGGATCGAACGGCCCAGCCGGGAGGGCGGGGAGGGATGGAGACGAGGGGGAGGGGGTTGTCTGGGTGGCGAAAACGGTATAGGGAGTGGGCGGGGGGGTTTGGAGTGAGAGGAAGGCCCAGTCGGTAACCATGGGAACGGCATATCGGCTCCCGGCCCTTTCACCCCCTCACATCTGCCAGACTACGGCTTGCCACGCCCAATGAGGACTGCCAACCCCTTTCACCAGAGTCTACCCCTGCCTGAAAACCCGCCTCCTCCCCATTCCCCCTGTCACCCTCTCTTGGGGAAATCCCTCCTCCCATACCCCGGCGACCGCATCTCCCCTCCTCCCATGGAATGAAAATAAAAGTAAAAAGCCAGTAATTCTTCACTCTCCTCCTCAGTGGTTCCAACTAGTATCGTCGACGCACGCCACGGACCTCTCTCCAGTACTCCAGCGATCAATCAATCAATCCTCTGCGCGCCCCTGTGTCTGTGTTGCTAGGAAGCGGGGACGGAACGGCGGGCAGGTCAACCGAGGTCATTGACCTTGCAGGTCAATTCGTCCTTGACCTGACCTATCTCTCCGCCCTCGCCCCCGCGGCTTCGAATCCCAGTCAGAATGGCGTAGCGGGGGAGCAGGAGAAATACCTGCTGGGAATGTATTACAAGAGTATCCGGGTGCTTCTCTTCACCCTCCCTCATCCATGTGTGCCCTGCGTCGCTCCCTCTGTCATTTATTTGAAACCTGGTTCGTGTGTTAGCGCGCTCTCGTGTCGATGTGCGTTCCTGTGCATTTGTGCGCTTGACATTGCTTCGGCCTTATTTTTTTCCGTTTGTCTTTTATATTTCCCTCTCTCACTCTCCTCGAGCACGGTGGCAGAGGTGGTTTCGCGTGAACCTTCCATCCCTCTCCTGCCCTTACCGAGAGGAAGCACATTTATTCGTCTCCTCTCCTCCTCATTCTTCAGAGATTCGGGTTGGTTCATCAGTAGTTTTTCGGAGAATGAGTACGAGCACGTTCCTTTCATCCCTCCCCTCCCGACTGCCGAAATGCATTGCTTTTGTCATTCGTTTCCCAGCTTCCGTCAATTTCCGCCATCGCGATGGCCCACTGAAGTCTGCTTCGATTTTTCACCGGCAGTCTAAGCCATCGGTCTCATTCATTCGGGCCGCCTGGTTTCATTTTAATATAAGCGCTCGAGACTTATTTTCCCACTCGACAGCGATATCGGTTACATGTACTGGTGTTTGCTGTCGACACAGTACCGAGCTCGTTCTTTCGTCCATCGCTCTCCTCCATCCCTCCACCCGGGGCATTGAAAATATTGGGAATCGGAAAATCAGTACCTAATGGTAATGACTCTATTGGACTCGTTTGACTCATAAGTAGACCTTTCTGCACTCTATTCGGTGGCATTATATGACTGCCTTCGCCTGTAAATCTAGACTTTTTTAATTCTCTTGTCATTTTAGACCTCTTTTTGTTTTAATAAACTGTACCCATGCCAAGTGGATCCTATTTTCAATTACTATAATATATACCTTCGATCTCTTGTAAAATATTAAAACACATTATTGTCAGTAACATAATGAGGTTTCTTGATAGTAGGACAATACTAAGCCACAACCAGCATGGATTTAGGAAGAGCAGATCTTGCGAAACACAATTAGGTCTTTTCATTCACGATATATTTAGATCGGGAGAAAAAAACACACAAGTTGACACAGTATTCCTAGATTTCAAAAAAGCCTTCGATAAAGTCCCACACAAAAACTTGTTACGCAAACTTAGATGCTATGGAATCAATGACAAAATTATTAATTGGTTTAGAGACTTCATGTCAAACCGCAAACAAATAGTAGTCATCGATGGGTTGTGCTCAAAGGAAAGAGATGTAACATCGGGTGTCCCCCAGGGGAGTGTAATAGGGCCTCTTCTATTCTTAATATACATTAATGACTTAAGCGCACACGTTAGTAGTAATCTCAGGTTATTTGCTGATGACACGGTGGTATACAGGGAAATAAGGAGCCAACTAGATTGCGAGCTACTCTATAGAGACTTAGACACAATCTCGGATTGGTGCATGAAATGGGGATTAATACTTAATATAGACAAATGCGCAATTTTGAAATTTTGGAACAAAGGAAGTGGCAAACAGGATATAAACTACGAAATAGAGGGTTCAGTACTAACTTCGGCCAAAAAAGTAAAATATTTGGGGGTAGTTCTAACACCACACCCCTCATGGGGAGCACATATCAGAACAATATGTGGATCCGCTATAAAGAAACTGGGCTTCATTAAACGGGTGGTGGGGAAATGTAATGAGAAAGTTAAAGAGAGGTGTTATTTTGCTCTAGTTAGACCACATTTGGAATATGCCGCAAGTATTTGGGATCCTTGGGAGAAAATCTGGCAAAAAGAGTTTGATAAAGTCCAGAGAAAATTAGTCAGATTCGTGAAAAATATGTATGACAAGAACACAAGTGTAACAGGTCTCTTAGGGGATTTAGGCTGGGAGCCTCTTGAAATACGAAGAGAACAAGCGAGAATTAAACTTTTAGAAAGATTCAGAACCAGCGAGTTTAGCGATGACACAAAAGGAATAATAATGGCCCCCACTACTTAGGTAGGTCAGACCACAAAGATAAAATAAGGGAGATAGATTCCAACAGAGATAGATTCAAATACTCATTCTTCCCCAGACAATCAGAAATCATAATAGTAAGAATCCAAAGTCCATTTAGAAATATTAAAAACATTTAAGTTACACGTCGGAACAAAATTAAAAATTCAAAGATTGTGCATGTGTATGTTTGTTGGTAGTTTGTGGGTTTGCATGTGTGTGAAAGGGTTGGGGCGAAAGGGCTATTGCATCAATGATTACCATGTTTGGTTTGTGGGCTCTAAATTTGTGGCTCCTGCATGCGATTTTTTTCCTAATTTACGGGTGGTACCCTAACACCCCCCGCCACACGCCCTTGCGGCGGCTTACGGGGTATTGAGTAGATGTAGATACCAAAATTATCCCAATGCCTATTTTTTTATTTAATGTTAAAACCATCATCAAAAATAATAATTTACATTAAGTTGGATGATGTCGTAACGCTGTAATGAAACTAGTTGCTTTAGAACTATATCGTATATGGTTACATTTTGTCAAAAAAATTGCACAATACATTGTGATATGCATGTAAATATTTCATCTTATCCTTAACCTGTATAAGTATATATTAGCAATTCATACATGTATGCTCTCATTTCATATCATCTTTAAGTATGGACATGCATAGGGGTTAGGTGGAAAAGGGGACTATCTAGTCTCAATATCACCCCAATAAAGACGTTTTTTCATTGTTACAAGTATTGTTATGTAAAATGCTACTCTGTTAATTACTCATGGTCACGGAAATTCTTCTGTATATCTTTTACTACGCTAAAAAGTAGCAGGCTTAGTGAAATAAAAATGGTAACATATCAAATTTTAAATTTGAACCGTCTAAATAAGTGAAGTAAGTAAATGAAATCGAGCTATGCCACTCGAACACACCTAGGATAAATAATACCCTCCCTTTTAACTGTATACCTTTTATTCACCTGGAAATGCTCTAACTGATTGTCTTAAGTATGACTGGACTAGCTATCGAAAAAGGGACCATTATGCTTCATGTGACCAAATTCACCGGTTCTGTTTTAATGCAAAGATATAATGTTGTGGATATTTTTTTGCCATATCGAAATGGAGTGTATCTTCCACTAGTATGGAGAAATTATATTTGCTTTTAGGAAAATATGGAGATCCTAATAGGAACAAAATCATTTGTCTATGTACTTTTTTAATTTTAATGTTCGCACAAATTAGACGTAAATAAAAGCTAAGAGCTCTTATTCTGATACGGTAGGATAAGAGAGTTTAAGAAATTATGAAATGCTGAAGTCTCAAATTGAAGGGAGCGTGTAATTGAAGCTGGGAAGGGGAACCAAAAAATAGGCATTTTGGAAGATATTTGAAGGACTAGAAAGTATGGGGAGATGAAGAAAGTATAGCGTTAGAGAATAAAGTCTGTTATATTATTGAATAAATAAAAACCTACCTTTCTATGATAGACTGACTATAATAAAAAACATGCTCACTTAAGTATTGTAAGCTTGTATTGTTGATAACCTAAACGGAAAAAAATGATCTAGCTCTAGGTATTTGGTTTCAAATATAATGGTTAGCGATAACCTGTGTGACACAAAGTGAAACAGTAACTGGCAGCTTTACTATGATTATTGAATATTTAGCTTATTTCAGGGGCTCGGAGTTTTCTGAGACAAGATTATAGTAGGTTCAAAATTTCTAGTTGAGGGAAAGAAATTGAGAAATCCAGCGCCAATTAAATACGTTGGAAGTCTTAATTAGCCGTTGGTGAATATAAAAAATATTTACCTGTCACGATTCTAGACACTAAACTATGAATTCATTGATCCTAAGAAGTTGATACAAATCAATTTATTTGGAATATTCCTCACTTAACAATTAGTCTACTTGAAAGAAAGTGAATGCTATCAAGACTAAAAGTTTATCCAATTCGGATGCATGGACCACACCTATGTACTGAAGCCAACCAGTCTCTCATTCTCTTAGAATCTCCTCTTTGTTGCATATCGACGATTTATATTTTCGATTTGGATAATTGACATCGACTCATGTTGATGTTAAAACGTAATCGTAATTTGATGAAAAATTTCGACCGTAGTTACCAGCTCTCCCACACGCCGGTCCATTGCATTCCCGGGCGCCACTCGGGGATCTTCTCGTCTGCCTCCACCAGAGCGGTCGTAGTGAGAGTACCGAGCGTGGTGCTCGCATTTTTTCTTTTTTACGAGAGCTCGGAGGACGGAGTGATTGAATGACGTTCAGCAGCGTTTCGTTGCACCGACGATGCGGTAGTCTAGCGACGGTGCAGTTGCCAATCAAAGCGAGCTCTCCTCTTGTCGATTTCGAATTACGGGCTCGCCAACACGGGAGTGGCATTAAAAATGATGTAAGAGGATGACTCGTAAAAGATAGAAACCGTTTTTGGAACGTCATTCAAAAGTGTGAGGGATATTAAGCTCGTAACCAAAGATTCCTTGCGATTAATATCCGACTGAGAGTACTTTGTAGACTCTTCTTTGCACAAATAGTAGTTAATAATTGCCTGATTTTTTATATATGTGTATTCCTTAACCTCGCCGTTTATCGTGGATTTCTGAAGCCATCGTAATTCTTGGTAATTTACAATATTGACGAGAATCCATATTTTAAGTAATGCTTTTTTTTAGATTTTTCTGTAATAAACTAGATATTTTATTTCACGAATAATTATTGTTAAAGTTTTATTATTTTATCAGTTTATTTGGAGTCTTATATTTTATAACCATAAAAATTATAAGTAGGAATTGCCAGTAGTTCTTCAAACTTCTTTAATCTGATGTCGTATTTGAAATATAACTGGGATAAAATTGTTAAGTATGATGATGCAGGAAATATTCACTAAATATTATTGACCTTCAAACGTTTCCTGTAGCCTTCATCATCACCTTATTTTCAACATCGTCTATCTGCAAGAAATCGTTGCCTTTCGTTGTAGTTAATTTCTCGATTATTACAACCGCCTTTTTCATTAGCGTTAAACTCAAACTGAATGGGTAAGCACATTGAAGTCGGATTCATATTGGGTTTAGTGTTGAAGTAAGCTGATTGAATGTGACAGGAGATGGTAACATTTGTCATTGGACTTTTTGATGAAATTAAATTTCTTTGGAAACGCATATTAAAAATTAGGAAGACGGCCAAAGGCTAGGTTAACAGAAAGGAATAATTAATTCAAGTGTAAGATCCTTTAAAAAGATTATGTTATTGACTAAAGACATTGGTCCCGTCGTAACACGAAACTTTTTCTTGTGGCAGTCTATCACTATATTCTCTGATCTTGTCTTCCAAAGATGCTTGAGGGCAGAATACGAAGCTTGCCACTAATTTCTTTGCCTCAGTATAAAAATTGTTATCTTGCACTGTGCTGCGTTCTACCTCTGAGATCCTAGTCTGGGGCACGGTCATCCATCATAGTCCTGAGACAGCCGAACGGCGAAAATCTTCAATCCGTGGGATCAGGGCGTTAGATAAAAGAAATTGATAGGGTGTCTATTGGAAGATCAATGGTTTATCGCCTCTTTTCCTTTTTTCTAAGAAATTTCTTTCCAATCACTCAATCTTATTCTTACACGATGTATCTTCGACTTTCCTGCGCTGTGGGGAATGTAACTGGTGAAAAAGCTGTTGTGCCGTCGAAATCTCTGATCAATTCGACTAATGTCCTAAACTCTCAAATTGAAAAGTTCTTCTATATTCTACCATAGTGCAGTCACTAGATAACCTATTATCCTATTATTAGTGGTTTTCTAAGTAAGGATAATTTGGTGTGATATAGTAGTGTGGCTTAACACCGTAACTATTCCATATTTTCGTTTGTTCACATTCGGGAAACTGTACGTATATTATATTACTTTTACTAGGCCAACTATTAATCTACCTGCAAATTTGGAGTAACAACATGGAAGTGATACTGTCTTTGATCAAAGTTCTTAGCTGCGCTCAGACTAGGGCATCGAAAAAAATTTAAATCTAGCGTCGCAATGATGGCTATAGTAATTGCCGCATTGAGACATGAGTGATTGGTCGTATTTTAGAATCACGTTGCATAACCATTTACAATGCGTTAAAATACTTAAGGAGTAGAATTTTTTCGATGATTATTTTCTAATGTCTGTTAAAATACTGTCGGTAATGTTTATTCAATCTTTTCGCATCATTATGTAGGCAATTTGTATAGGATATTTAGATGTATGATATACATACTCACTTCACTATATATTTATTTATCCTGATATCTCTCTATCGCATCGGCATATTTATTATTGACGGCCGATATGTTAAATAAAAATCCCGAAGCTCATATTTTCATTGCTATCTGGCATTTATGTACGCTTTATTACTAGAAATTCCGTAATCGCAATATATTTTCGTTTACAAATGGCGTTTAGTGCGGTTCTATCTCGTACGAGATTCCTAACAGGACACCCATAACCCACCGTGGTGTGCCCATGAAGGAGAGTTTGCAGGAAATCTAAATCCCGAGATCGTGCCAGGTATAGTAGCATGGGTACCGTCCCTAAGACCGGGTACATATGCAAGCAAAGGACACGTGCAGTGTGGGGATCGATTCTTTGCTTCCGAGGGAAGCCCAAAAATATCCCGCTCCGGACTCCTATCCGCTCAAGTTTAGTAAAGGTCAGAAATATCGCGCCATGCAGACGACGGAATCAATTTTTTAATATATTTTCTTCCCTCTCCTTCCTCGCCGTTTTCGCCTCGAGACTACCTCTTCCCCCACCTGCCTTCCCTCGCCCTCAACTGAGCCGCCCCTGTCCCGCCATTCTCCCACTCGCTCCCCGTCCGACCCTTGAGATCCCTAGCTACCAAACCGGGCCTTCTCCCACCCTTTACCCTCTTTAGCTCTCTCCTCTCCCCGCCAGACTCTCTCTCGCTCATCTCAAGACTTTAAAAAAAAAGTCTTGCCCTCCTCTTCCCCCATAAGAGAGCGAGAGAGGAATCTCAGAAAATAAAGAGTGACAAACCGTGTCCCTGGGATGGATGGTTTTTATTGGTGCCTTGAGGTTATCGAAAGAAGTGGTTTCCTATTGGCGGGGGGCTTCGCCCTCTTCGCCGCGTGTGTGAGTGTGTGTCTTCCTCGAGAGTCGGATTGCCGAAACAGGTGGAAACTGGAAAGGTAGAAGGAGAGAATGAGTTTGATTTGGGAAGGGGATGATAGGAGGTCGGGGGCGATTAGGGTGCTCTCCGAGCACCAGGCTGAAGGGTAAAAAAGGGAGAGGATGGGCTGTTGGACGGTGGGGGAACCTGATCAGTGGCCTTTCTCTCTAACGTTATCGTCCTCTTAATATGAGTTTACCCTCAGGGTATTTCATGATGATGCCATCCTAAGGCCATTTTATGCAATAATGGATGAGGCTAGACTAATGACATCGGCAGAAAATAGGTTATTAGGCATTTTAATCATTTACCCTTATAAAACCAAGGCTTACTCGTGATAATAAGCGGTAGAAGATATTTTAACAAATTTCACGTAGTCATCCCACAGTTCAGCATAACCGATGGTATTTTAATGAATGTACGACAACTCAAAAAGTTTTTCTTACTAAAGCAGGCCTTTCTAGCAAACGAAATTCCTCGCTGATACTTTTTTGTTGTGTAATGTGTTTGAACCTAAAATTCCTTTTCTGGAGTAACAGATACCTACGCCATTTAACTAATGTTCACATATCTACACATATCATTGCTCGTACCTATATTATAATGGAAAAGTTTTTGTCTCTTATTTTTGCTAAGTTTTCTTCACTCATCGGCTGCTAGATGTGCATTTGACTATAATGTCGCCAAATACGTGTAAAGGGAAGGACTTTTTATCAAGAAAAGGTCACTAATAAAAAATAATATAATAAGGTGGGGGACAATTATTGTAATGTTAACTGTTTATTTTGGCTGTCCTTTGATAGAACTTTAAAAGTATAAAATTGTTGGACTCTCAGATTCGCGGGGCGTGATGTTAGCAATGCCTTTACGTGTGCTCCTCCAGGTTAGTATTTGAGGGACCGAAGGTATGACCCAGCTGGAACACACAGGTAGACTTCACGGTAAAACTTTTAAGATCTTAGTTATATTAAAAAATGACTTCGACGTTGGAGCATGGAAACGAGGTATAATTAGGATTATGAAGGGGTAGCTTTGTGAAGATATTATTGATCGGGACGGATAGGATGGGACAGGTTGTGCCGTTTTGCCACTTGATAGGAATATCTTCATCAAATTTGGAGATTCATCAATCACTACAGCGGATATATGTATAGACTACTCATTGGTAGAGATAAACGTTGGCGGTTTTTCATGTCAGAATCATAAGGCTCGTTAAATCATCATTGTTTAACTCATTTAACAGGAAATGATATTGTTTCAATTCAAACTACTGCAAAATGGAATGCTTGCCGGAATGTCCTAGAAGAGAAGAAGGTACATTAGGCTCTTCAAGGTCAATGGACAAATTAAGGTTCAGAGAATTACAACAAATAGTGTTGAATAAATATCTACATTAATTGTAACAACCTTCTCAAAAATTGAGTTTTCTAAATTAACCCTAATTTGCTCTCTTGAGCCCTCATTTTTATTTATGGTGCTAGAAATATACCTTAATTAGCCTTATACGTCAAAGATGAGGATTTTTGCAATGATATAAGTCATCTACTTGCTAAATGAGTTAAGTTAGCTAAGTGGTACACACATCCTAAACATTTGAATAAGGTCAGAATATGACACCTTCAATTCTCCCACGCATGTGGGTTCCAACAAAATATTTGACATTATTTTTAATGCATATGTTTTTGACAACATCAAAATGTATAGGTCTTAAGAATATAGGATATTTTGGGATAGTTTTAATAGCATTTAGCAGCATGTTTGCCAAGATCCTCAAGAAGATCAAATATGGTGTTGAGGAGAGCACTAGCGTGTCGAAACCTAGATCGTGCAATTGAAAAATTATCGAGTTGCATTTGCAAATATGCTTTATTTCTCCTCAATATGAAGTAACTCTTACCACACCGGATTTCTCTGCTTACTTTTTAAATCTGAAATTTAATTTTTCAGCTCGTTGGATTCGAATTCGCGAATAAATTACTATTTGCCAGCGCATGCTTATGCAGATTCAAAACATTTTCAGTGCCCAACTACATAACTGTGACCTGAAGGGTCGTAACGGAGAGCGTTGCTTATAGGGTACCGATGAGTATTCTGGCCGTGATGTATTCGTGCATAGAGCAATAGATTTGAACTTGGAAATGGGAAGCGGGAGGTAGTGGCTAAGTATATGAGTTTTTAGGATGGACCAAGAATTGTGAGGGATGAGAAAAAGTGAAAGTTAAGGTCTCGAGGAGAAAGGGAGAGGACGGGAATCTTGAGGATGCTGGGCGGAGTCAGAAAGCCGGGTTAGAGGAAGGGAGGTACGGGATACGGGGGACGAGAAGTAGTCTAGAAGTAGGATTGGGAAGCCGTAGACAAAGGATTGCCAACTTATGAGAATTCCCCATTCCGTCCCCATTTTACTTGGGATCATATACTATAATGGTATACTCGAGGACTTTGGAAATAAAAGTTTATAGGTGTTAATGTGAAATGATAAAATCGCGCAAAACCCTGCCAAATCGTTTATCATATCTTATTACCGCAAACACCCATTGAGAGCTACTGTACTGTTGATGATGTTTGCGCTTTTGAACTTTTGACCTTCAAAGTTGAAACTTTATTTTGATTTCCTACGATGTTCCTTAAATTTTAAGGGTCTTGTGTTCATTAAAATACAACTGTGTCTCTTGACATGTCGTGTGTTTAGGTTGTCGAATTGTAAGATAATTCATAAAGTCATATTAGCATCTAGGGTCATCCATAATTACTCCTATATCATTTTCTTCGGTTAACATTATGAAATAACGGTCCCTGGTTCCAATATGCTTGCAAAACTAAATTGAACCTATTTGGGACACAGATTTTGTTGAAGCTCGGAAGCGCGGAACTAATATCGGATAGGTGTACGTTAAGTACCAGAACATAAAACTCTAATTGCTCTCGCGCTGTAAAAATAAATTGTGAAAAAAAACGACCGTTCACTAGAATTTTCATCATAGTTAATTTGGTTCAGTTAATTCATAACTTTCACAGCTGTATATTTTATCTTAAATTCATTTACGTTTCTGCTTTGCAGAAAGCGGTCTTATGTAATGGAATTTCTTGGTCCAGGTAAAAATTCATGGGTTATAGGAAACTGCGTCTCAATTAACCGAATTGGCCGGGGCAAGGCCAATTTTAATTCCAAGTTGAATTATAATGAAAAATTTATAAATAGAAACCCGTGGTTGTGAAAGGGGGTAGAAAATGGGATCGAGTGCCATTTATTTATAAGGTCAGATTAACATGTTTGCACGACTCCTATCGTATGACATGATAGTTGTTGGTGGATTTCTACATAATAAATTTTATTGATTCATCATGTGTGGAAGCGTTCGAGCAAAGGTCTTCATCACCACCTAAGAAGTACGGGATTGTATACGTCGAGAGACGTCGTGTGTCGGACGTGAATATCCCAAAGTTCCCTTCCAGCATTTTGTGAGGTTCCTTTTGAACCAGTTGTGTTGGTGCTCCTTGGTGTGCGGGGGTTGCCGGTGGGTGGGTCAGGGAGGGTCAGGCGAAGGGGAAGCGGAGGATCCAAGTCGGGAGAAGGGGGCAAGGGGTGAGGAAGGGGAGAAGCGCGAGATGAGAAACGGTATTGCGTGGAAAAAGCGGAATGGAAAAGTCGGGCGGAAATTGGGACCGAGTCCTCAAGGGGTTAGACACACACCTGGTAAGATATTTACTCGAAGGCGTAATAAAAAAAATGAAAATGGAGCGTAGAAATGGTTTTCCGAGAGGAGAGAAATAGTGGATGAGAAAAGTCGACGACGCTGGAGGATGCCGTGCCTCATGTTTATTTTAAAGGATAGAGCATTCATATTTTTGCCCTGTCCGTTTACAAATTAGAAAAAAATGAGTGTTAATTAAAAACGAGCGCAAATATTACTGACAGTCGCATGGTAGATATAACTGATTTTTCTTATTCTTGAAATTCTTTGAGAATTGTAGGATTTCAACAGTCTCTTTACCTATATTCATCCGGTTAACAAAGAAAATAGCCTTTTTGTACTAAGAGTGGTTAATGTTTGTTCCATATTGCTGCGTATATGATGGGGCACGTAATATATATTATTTAATTATGGTGTCTTGTTATATCAATTCAATATTACAGATGACCAATGGAAATTTAATTTAAATTTCCTTCGAAATGATACTTTGTGTCGCGGGTGGCACACAGTAATATTTTGAAAATGAAAATGAAAATTTTCCTGAAATCAATGAAATTTAAATTAGTATTTCATTCTTTTCCATTATTTCCAAACACTTCATGTAATTTGAATACAAAATAGTGTGTACGAAACTTCTTTAAAGGCCATTGCGAACATTTTAATCTGGAATCAAAGTGGTGTCAGGTAAAATGCAATTGTGTTTTTTTCCTCCGTTCCCGTTTTGGTGCCTCTTAGCTTACAGGCTCTTTGAAGCAAGAAGCATTGCCAATAATGTCCAAATATACCTTAATTAAAAGAGCGATATATTCTATTTTAAACTAAAAACGTTTTCAAATATTTTCTATTATTATGCGCCTAAGATTCTTGCCATATAAATTGAATTTTCGACTTTGACATTTATTCTGCTACAATATTACCTTTTTAAAATATCTTAATTAGAGGGGATATATTTATTGTAAATATTGATTAGTAATGCTAGAAACTCATTAATAATAATTCATATCTTGCTTTAAAAAGCTTATGGGAAGGAAAATTCGGCAATAAGCAATTCTTCCGGTGGACCTTAAAAATACTGAGTGTTGAAGTTCCCGGATTATTACATTGTAATACGAGCATTTCAAATTTCCACATTCACGTTTAATATAATATATTTTTCATATAAATCAACCATTAACGCGCAATTAGTTATTCCTGTTAGTCACTCATCACTGCGTGTGATAACAACAAAAAAATACTTTAAGCTGACGTGTGGCTGATGAAGATTAATAACTAAATATAAATATAATAAATAATAATATAATTCCTCTAGAAATAAATTAACATACATTAAATTAGCAATCCTGAATATTCAGTTTATTCTGATATCAATATTGTGATATTGCGTAAAGTAATGCAAGAAAAAATGCAAGGGATTAAAGAAAACAAAGTGAATATGATGTCGTTTTAGAAGGATTACAATGCATCTTTTTTGCTAACTTCGACGAAAATGAATAGTTAATTTGTTGTCTTCATGTAACTGAATCCATTCATTCTGCAATACCAGTATATGGAATAATTCGTTGGAATAAATGTTTGTGTAAAGAAATATCTTTCCAACAGACTTCTGTCCATTTCAACTGAAGACCTTGTAAAGGATCCATTTTTGTAGTCCTAAATTGATACATTTCGGGGATAGTAACGGAGATTGTCGAATTTCATGTTCGAATGTTGTGCCGAATGAAAATCAAAATATTTGATCGCGATGCATAGTCCTTCCGAGATTTAAGACTGACTAGAAGTTTACCTTTCCATACATCTAGGGGTTACATGGTTTACTTATAACTTATTATTTAAATGCATATATAGTATATTGATTTATGTATTTACGTATATCTAGGCATTTTTTAACTTAAATTTCTAAGCACCTCCATATTACTTCCATCAATTCCCCTTTACTCGCTACTACAAGCTCGAATGACCGAATAAAGAATTGGAATTTGGACTTTCCCGGAGAATTGGAAAAAAACTTGGACTTTCCCGGAATGATCTCACTGGTTGAAAAAATATACCACATCTATTTATACGTAAGGAGAGATGACGGAGAAGAACCTCATTTGCGAGGAGACTTAGCGATGCGTGGCGTTCAGAATCGAAGTGGTCTGTGTTTATTGCATGTGAAAGGATCGAAAGGATCTTTTTGTTATTTGATTTTATTGGTTTTCGGGTTGCGAAACGGTGAGGCGGATCGGGAGGGTGATGCGAGGTGAGCTATCGATATCGAACCGACTCAGCGTCACGAGGGTGAAGGAAATGGCGTCAAGGGGGCAGTGGGGCGGCGTGGGGGAGGAGCACCTCCTCGGTGGGTGGGGAACCAGGAGGAGGGATTGAGGATGGGGGCGAGACAGACTATTCGAGAATTGAGCGCCGTCAGAAAATTGGAGAGCTACGGGGGAAGGGCTGAAGTGGGCGGAAGAGAACTTCGGTAGGGCGGTCGGGCATGTTAGAGTGTGGGGGGGAGGGTTGTCTAGGGCCAGTTTTGCGTTGGGGGAAGCCTAAGGGTATGTGAGGGGAATAACTCGGGGGTTGGGGGTGTCGAGACGGGGGAGGGGGAGGGAAGATGTCCATAGGAAGCTTTTGACTTTTCTTCCTCAACCCCATTACGCTTCCGTTCTCGGACAGGTTCGGGGAGACTGCAGCCGTCCCCACACCCACCTACCCCCTCACCCAATTCCGCAGACCGTCTGATAAAAAAATAGAGGGCTCCCACTGATTTCATCCCCCAGGGTACGTCCGCGGGTGTGAGTGTGTGTGCGACGGAAGAAGTTCCCTCCTTGGTATCTATCCTCCTTACTGGGCTGTTCTTAATCCTCCTGCTCCCGTCTTTATCCTGGAGCCGAGGGAGGGACCTCATTTGGGGAAGAGGTGGGGGATAGTAGAGCCGACTTGGCATTCGTGGAGGTCTGGCCGCACTCTCATTAGAATGGCTAGTGAGTTTGATTTCTTGGATGAGTGGAGTTAGGTCTCCTTTCTGCCGAAGGAAGTGCAGGGCGAGGTTTGAGGCGAGGGGAGGGATATTCATTTATCCTCAAAGGAATCTCTATCCGTAAATGAGTCTTGTCAAATTAATTTAGTCTCAAGGGTAGATTATACGGCTCTTATGGAAAACCTTCTCATCTTTTCATTTCCTCATTTTCTTACTTTTTCCAAAATTTCCATTGTTTTTAATTTGAAGAAAAATAGGCGGTGACAATAATGCAGTCTCTTAGAACGTGGTCAACCTATAAAGGGTATTAATTCAGTTTGAGAGAATTTATTGAATACTTCAACTAGGTAGTCTCTTCCTATTATATTTTAGGCATCGACGGAGTTATTTGCTTTGGATTGTTCTCATCTATTAAATATAACACTTGAGATCTTTCCCGTGTGATCAAACGTTGTTGTTCGTGAGGAAATATCAGATGATTGCACGATTAGGTAATAATCTTTTGACGAAAGTCAATATTTAGCCCAAACAGGATGATTAAATTGTGATAGAATGTTTTTTGGACTCTTTTTCATGAATTAATAAAAAAATAATACTGCTTCTGTTTAATTACGTTTGTGCAATTTAAAACAATTACTATTATGTAATTTATTTTTTGACACAGCATATTCAAGGGAGATCCATTTATGTGATTTATGGGGATATTACGTATTAATAAAATATTTATTTATTTAACTTTTCAATAGGCTCAAGAAAATAAAGATAAAAATAAGAAGAAATAGATAAAATATAGTCTCTTTCTAATTTTTATTTCCTTGTTAAGCACAATTTCCCTTTCACCAGTTATTATATACTTTCAACCCAAACTCCGTGAACTTTTGATGAGATGTGAACAAAGTTGAAGAAGTTGCAATACTTTAACCGAGGTTCTGAGTCATTTGCAAAGGAACTTCCAATTTATGAAACAGTTGCTTTTGAACTCCGTTTCCGTCGCTCCTAATCATTTTTGTTGCCAAAATTTGAGATGTAATGTAAATTGGGTCTCAGAATTTCGACCGAGGCACTCATATTCATCTGCGATATTTAATTATGCTAATTCCTATTCTGTGGATTGGTCGATCACAATAAATTCCATTAGACGGTGAAATCTATTTGAAGAAACATGAGGAAATCTTCTCCTTAAACAGGTCAAAAAATGACTATGCATGGTAGTTTGAATTTGTATTTTCAATGTATATTCTGTATGCAATGAACTTTAGGCTATTTAAAGTAAAATGTTTTACTCCATGAAGGTCAGTCACTTTCCTGTAAAACTTAATCACGTGCTGGAACTGTGCGTGTCTTTTCATCATTTGCCTTTGTCGCATTGTGTGTAGCAGACACTCGCTCCATGGCCAGCTCTTTTAAGTAATTTATTATTGAATACAATGCAGTTGAAATTTTTATCAAAAGAAGTTTCGAAGCTCTATTGCAAACTTTCGGGCTCACGTCAGAAGCAGTCCTTCATGATTTATTTTGATACTCAAGTCAAATGGTACTCCCCCATGCCTAGAAAATAATGTTTTTGCAGAATAATCTTGCCTTTTATCGTTCATTTTGAGCCTTACAAATAAAAAATTGATTTTATCGTTCGATTGATGAAAGAAACCATGGAAAGAAGCATCAAGTATCCACTCAGAAGATTTACTATCTTGTGATTGGAAACCCGAATGCTCAAAGGGGTGATTTTATATGATTCTTTTTGCTTCTTTATTCGATCGTTATCTCTTTATCCATTCTTTGTTACAAGGGGATAGAGACGGGATTACTGATATTTCATTGGTGTCTTTTGAAGCGCAGGAATGGAGGTCTGAAATAATGAGCTAGTTGGAGTGGCATGCAAACAAAGAAGTGATAGTATGAGAAAGAAATTTGGCTGGGAAGACCCCGAGGGAGGGGAACAAGGAGATATTGAGTGGCGGTGGGATATTAAGAGCTGTGATCGAAGGGAGAATTCTTGGGCAGTGAGGAAGTCGGGGATAATCGGGGCTATATTATGGAGAGAGCGAAATAATAACTGTCCACAGACAGTGTCATACGAGAAGTATAGGGAAGGCATTAACCGAAAGAAAACAAAAGAATGTAATCCTGAAGAATTAGGAAGGGTAAGTAAAATATTCAAATACGAGCGTAGAATCAGAAGGGCAGGGGCGTTTAAACAATTTCACCAGTTCGAGCGGTATTAATGAGGAAAATGGGGATAACAGGAGGAAAGTTAGTTGAAGCAAGAGACGAATTTGCAGGAAGAAGTGACCTGATTACATCGCACACTGCGTAAAGTTGTTAACAATGAGGTTAAAAAATATTTTAATATGAAGCTTAGGCAAAGCTAGCATAGTATGAACCTGAAGTCTTACCTTTGAGACAAGAAGATGGGTGTACATGTATATTATTGTTAGATGTGAGAATGGAGAATATTTGAGAATGTCGGTTGGACAGAGGGTAAGAATAACGATGAAGTTTTAAAAATGGAGGAAGGGGAAAGTGGAATGTTAGGTGAAGGCAGGAAAAGTGAATGGAGAAAATAAATGCAAAATGTATTGAGAGGTACCTAGTGGGCTGTCTCAGGCCGTGATGGAAGGGAGAATGTTAGGTGGCTAGGATAGAGAGAGGAAGAGAATTGGGTTTTTAGGCGGCAAAAAGGCCGGAGGTGAGAAGGAAATGATATAAGTCCATCAATAGGAAGTCACGCTATTTGGGGAATATAATACCTTAAGGGACCACCCTAAACCCACATTTTTTGGATAGATTACTTATGATGATGAAATGGAAATAATTCTGGATAACACACGTTTATGCTTAAAGGTTAAATTTTGAAATATCCAGGGTTCATGCAATTGTTATCGGCCCTCCAAGGATAACTTAACACGTTAGCTCTCGATGGCATTTTTATTGAATCGTAGGAAATAGTCAATGATTTCTTTAGGCTATGCACTGATATTCCGATTTGCATTGCAATTCATCCTTGGGTGATAAATAGCCCTGTTCGCAAAAGGGGCTCATAAATTTACACACCCGTCTTGTATATTCTGTTGATCGCTCCACTCCACGCTCCACTCTTAGTTTCTCGCCTCCTACGTTCACCGAAGTTCCTCCTCTCAGCTCCAATAGCTCCTGCCTCTCATCTCATACTCCACCCCAATCCTGCACTCCCACGCCCGCCTCTCTCACTCACCCACATTTGAACAACTCCTCACCTCCCATGTAAATCCCTCTCTCCGCCTCTCCCTTATTCCCCACTCAAAAGATTGACGCATAATGACGCAGAGCCGCCATATTGGCAGTCTGGCCCTCTTACGCTTCCCCAAACCGAAAAATCCTATCCGCTCGACTATCCCTCTACATCTCTACCCTCCCGTACCCTCATTATTACTCGCACCCATTAGTATAGTCTCAATACTTCATCCAACCTCTCTCTTCTATCCTTCCACCCCCGCGAATCACCTCGCTGCACCCTCTTCATTCGCCACAATCTACGCTGCTTCAATCTCCGATACTCAAATCCGCATTCAACGCAGCCTGTTGATATGCCCACGGGCGTTACCTCGCCTCCAGCCTCATTTTCATTCTTTCTCTCCTTACGCGGCCTCCCGGGATTCGCTACTGCAAGCTGATCTATCCTCACGCTACCTCCGATTTGGGAGACGTCCGCCATTTTATCATTCCCGAAAGCCTGGAGTAGTGCAGCAAAGGTTGGGGGAAATCGGTCAAAAGAATAGGGGTATTTGAAAAAAGAAATACTGGGACAGCTGTTAGGCCTTCGAATTAAGGTGCTCAAGGACCGTGAGATAGAAGGAGGGAGGTCGAAAGGAAAGGAATAAAGGGTGGGCTTGGCTCTGACGGGTAGCATTTGCGGATAATAAGGTCGTTAGCGCCAATGGTGGCATATCCGAGCGCTCAAGCACGGAAATTATCATTTTGAAGTGGTTTTTCGAGGTAGGTATATAATGATTCTCATCCCAGCTTGTTGTGCAGCATAATTAAGAGATAATACCGTGGTCGTTAAATTGTAATAATTTCTCTGCTGTTTGATTCTTTGTACGCTTCAGATCTGAAGGAGGCCAGACGAGGCCGATGCATCTCATTTATTTTCAGTTTTAGAAAAGTATAGACAGTTGTTTACCTACGCGCCTATGAGTCTAACCACGTCCTGCAGGCTATTATTTTCATTATTTATATTATATGTTGATGTTTATATTTTTCATCATATCCTTCTTAAATGCAGTTGTAATCCTTGTTATTATTCTAGAATAGAACCAATAAAATAGAAGCCGCATATATGATGCCAAATAAATACGAATAAATCGGAGCTATTAGTAAAGAAAACTTATTCCTACTTGTAAATCCGCGAATTTTAACTTGATGCCTTATCGTAGTTACGAAATCTATGTACGTAAGTGCGACCTTGGCGAATGACTTCCATTCGTGAAGGAATTACAGCAGTTCTTCAGTACACTTCACTGACCCTAAAATATAAAATATTTAGTTTGGACGGTCTTTACAAAATCCCAGCTTCGATTACTGCTTTTGTCTGAGCTTTTTAATATTCCCGTGCATACAGGATCATTGTAATAGACGATATACTGTACCGTGTGCAGTGGATCGTTTGTGTGATGGTACCCTGAGGGACTGACTTTCGGCGCTTTCTCTCTTTGCTATGCAAATAAAACCGCTAAACCTATGTAATATTCAATCTTCGCAGTTCGTGTTCCGCTTCTAATACGAAGGAAGAGTAGATAAGCTACACAATTCTCAGTTCCCATGAACTGTTATAAATGTTATGAGCTCACTCTGTGAGTGAAAGGTACTACTTACTTTCTCTATCCGATATCGCACAAAGTATAAATGACGATGATACCCCGGCATACTATTTGCATGTTTACTTTATTGGTATCGCAGCGGGGCGATTAGGTAAATAAATATATTCGCCAAACTAAAAAGGTATTTGTGGGCATTTTTTGGTCTTACGAATCTCAGAATTACAGTCTTTTACTTTTATTGCTTATTCCCATTATTTTATCGATTCTATTGACACAGAATTAACAAAAAGGATTTACGTAACGTTCTTTTTACCTACGCCGTAGTCTGCCATGCTTATTTTATTTCTTGGTTTTCTTTCGGACTCAGATACGCTGCTCATTATGGCACTTTTTGTTCCTAGGCATTTTCCTCACTAAATATATTGTCAATTAATGCTTCAGTGCCCACGGGTTAGAGTGAGAAGCGAATAGCGAGTCTTGAAAACTGGCAAACGAAGAGTAGAAAAGGGACTGGCAATTTGGGTGGGGGAAAAGATTTATGGGTGAATAAAATACCGTGTAAGCATTAAAGTTGCTCTGAAAAGGGGATCGGGCAGCCTCTCGTTTATTTCCCAGTGCCGAGCGGTAAACCAAAGACGTTAGCTCTTGGTAGCTTCCGTAGACACGCTAATACTCATCCCGTGCCCTTTACTCTAATATATTTTCGCCACGATACATTACACTAAGTAGTTCATTGTTCATCGTTCATGGCATAAAACGACACTGTTTTTTTAATTTTTAATAAAATTTGATAATTCCGTTCTACAAAAATGTTTGTTAGTAGGCATGAGGAAGCTTGTGTGATGTTGAATGTTGGAAAGAGCTCATTGAAATGTTTTAAGCATCTAGGAAAACATATTAGGAGTTATTTTAACATCCACAAGCAAGTTAATAGTCCCCTGCAGTTTGTTCATAGGAACAATTCCAATGAAATTTTACCTGTTATAAGAAATCACTCGAGTTGACAATATCAGGGTGTGAGTTGTAATGCGTGTGCTGATTGTTACTTTGTTTACAATACATTGAGATGTAGCTTTAATAAACTAATTCAAGGTAAGGAAATAATTTGCTGTTTTCCATAAAGGTAATTGCTGTACTTCTCAAGGTCTGTTCATAATTGATCATCATTCATGCTTTGGGAAATCTTTTAAGAACTAAATTTGAATGGGTGCAATTCCGTTACGCGCAATATAGCAACTGGAAAAATAATTTCAACCATAAATTTTGCTAGAAAAAATTCCATTTGCAATAAGTATTGTGCTTTTCATATTAACTGGTTAATTTTCTATTCCCAAAAAGCTCAACAGGCATATGATCCCCATCATTAATCATGAAACTAGTTGCAAATTAGCACTTACCCAAGCTCGAAAAAATACATAATACAACTTAATAATTAAAATAATTTTTTTATCGAATCTCTTGAAATTACCAAAATAGCTATTTTTACTTTTTTATTACCTTATCTGTTTATAAAAGCTTTGGAAGTAACTCTTCCTTGCCATGGAATAAACGTCCATCATCAATCGAAATTGTAAGGTTAATAACTATTAAAATCAATCAATATTATAAATGACTGAGTTGTTTAAAGTAAATATTATTTAATTGAAAAATATTTTAATTGTAAAATAAGTTACAAAGTTAAAAGATATGGCTTAAAAATTGGA
Organism: Hetaerina titia; assembly: GCA_037158775.1. Taxonomy (NCBI): domain Eukaryota; kingdom Metazoa; phylum Arthropoda; class Insecta; order Odonata; family Calopterygidae; genus Hetaerina; species Hetaerina titia. The sequence goes on from CM073777.1 coordinate 88,938,641, forward strand.
AGTTACATATTTTCATTCGGGTTGAGGCAGTGTATTGGAAATGTGTTTTTAATTACGAATGTATTTTTGGAAGTTTTTCTTCAGTTTAAGAGCATTAAGAGTTGTAAAAATAGTTTATATTTTATATTTAATGAGTGCAAATAAAAGTTTACAAGACCATTTAGATCGTGAAACGCATAAGCACAGGCGATTTGATACGGCTTCATTATGTTTTCCAACTTGTCATCAATGCGCTGTTAAACATTATGCGGATTAATTTTGCATAAGCTCCTTTTGCTGCCGGCGATCTGGTTAACTTTTCTTTTTAATCAGATTTATACGTGAGCATTCAGTAGACGAGTGTTCTTTCGCCTTTCTCCCTCCCTCCCACCCCCGTCCGGCTGATAATCTGCTGGCCGCTTCGTAATGCCTCCTCCTTGTGTGAACCCACAGTGTTGCATTTTTACCCTGCCAACGGCGTGTTTCCTCTATGCGATGAACTTCTCTCATTATTGATTCGCAAAGCTCCCTCAGAGAGAAAAAATCCTCTTGGAATTGTTTTTTTAATCCCTTGGAATTCGTTTTCCCTAGACGCTTTCACTTCTATTCCTCATCAAGTTTCCCCACCTTTGTTCCCCATCTACTGATTGCCTCCTGTATGCATATCACGCCATTTGCGATTTTCGGAGACAATGGCCATTTGTTGTCACACTTCCATTCTCAGAACGTGTTTATCTTTACATTCATTCAGCTAACTTTTTTACGCGGACATTTTTTCCGTTTGAACTAAACGTACTTTATTGCGTTTTTGGTCCCAGTCACCATAAAATTTTAGTCGAATGTTTTCCATCTCATCCCATTAGTAATATTTTAGAACTCTTTAATAATTGGATTAAAATCAAGATAACGAGAAATAAGTTTAGGTCTATATTTTCTATAAAACACATTTCATGTGACTGCACACTTGAAGTGTTGGTTTAAAGATAAAAACAGGAAAATGTTGAAAAATTATTGCTACATAAATAAATGTAATACCTTAATACATACCTATCAAGATGATATTAATGAGAACATTAATCTATCAATTCATATTATGTTGAATTCTCAGATATGGAAATTCTACGCTACTATTAATTTCATGATAATTGTTTTTTAGATACACGTTTTTAAGATTTTCCAGCCGTTTTATTTACAGCGGTGTTATTTCTTCTTTACAACTGCAGGATCTTGTCCCAATGAATCATAAATGTTATAGCATCTCGAATATTTTCTGCATAGTGAGGAATGAAATTTGCCTTAAAACACTACCTCCTCTTTTGTTCTTTCGATGGAAGTAAATGTGACAACATTATCACAATAATAGGCGTAAAGTAGTTTTAATCCACGTTTTAAATAATGCAAATCGTCGAAGTAGCTGTATGTGCGTAGCTCTATTAATGAATACAGTATTTTATTGTCGGCTCTTAAGCGTGGGCAAGTTACGCCGCGTATAACACTTGCGGTGCTAAGGAAAAACGGTTATGACTGTAGAAACAAGGAGCTGACATGGAAATTATTTTATCGACGGTTCTCTGGAATGATTATTCGTGTTGATTTTAGAGGGTGATTGACTTACGTTGCACCTTGAAGAAAGAGAGAAAATGTTTGCGCACTTTTAGGCCCTGGGGAAAACTGGTGAGGCATTACGAAGGCAGAGCAAAAGGAAAATATAACTGGAATAGCAACAGTGATTGATTCATACTGTTCTGAATTAGTTTAGCGATAATTAAAAACAAGGAAAGTGGAGGATGATATCATCCGTGCATGCATTGTAACGCATAAATGCCCACTAAAGCTTCCTCATGGCGGAATTAAAACGGAATAATACATACTGAGCAGTGGCTGGTGATTTACTGCATATTGTAAGGAAATGCAGTGCAAATTTTTAATGACGGGGTGGATGAATCAATGGTTACAAGAACTGAAATAATTGATATAAATGTCTTGAGATAAAGTTCTGAAAATATGCTGTAAAGCATTTCAAATCGTTCTCATTCAAATTATTTCAGTTCAGGCGTTACTTTCAGGTCATTATCATTCGTCATTTCTGATTTATTTTTAAGATGCTGAATTATGTCGAATTTATTATGGAGAGAGAAAACAATGATTTATTGCAATTTATTTCCTGATACATCGCTTGAAATAGCCGTGATCATATCGATAAGCGATCAATTACTTTGGCAAATAGATTTAGTATTTGATTACTTTTGGCATATCACCATAAGTTTTGGTTAATACATAGTGCTGAAGGTTTTTAATAAATTATGCGTATTTCATAATATCAATACAATGTCATAGTTTCCCCATAAAAATAGTTCTGAGGCAATACTATTAGTTTGTAAGTAACGGGTTGGTTACAAGAAAAGCGAAGCGAAGGTTTGTAATTCCATTCAGATAGTTTTCCCGGCAGCGTGCAATTATTACACATTCTATTAATCTCACTTTTTTATACTCACCACGATTATAAGTACTCTTTAAAAATTTAAATGTCTCAATTGATATTGAATGTAGGTTTCGTAATTGCATAGTTCCATATGTATGTAAAAGCATTGTGTAACGATTCAGCATCAACACACCTGAAAATAGAGATGCAGTTTGATGGAAGTTTTCAGGTATGTCGAGATACCCATGGTTAAAAATTTAATACAAATAGTATCTCATTCGAAACCGTCTAAGAATGCTGAAGTCCATCAAATTCATTCACATTAGGTATGTAATATCCATACCACATAAACATCGGCGTATTGAGCAGTCTTATTTAAAAATGCTTAATTCATTCCATGTGATTGCTTATGAACTTGGTTTCTGTTCTGAAGAGCATTTGATGCAGATTAGGGATTTGAAATTTATTAGGGGCGGTCAATTTGTTACTCAACCGATATGATAAATTATAAACATAAAAATCTGTATTTAAAATTGATAAATGCATAATTTATTCACTTCTATAGTCCCGGTTGTCAGTTAAGGAAAAGGAAAGGGGGAACTAAGGTCAAAAGTCTATTGGATTATGGTAAGTCTGATTTTGAAAAATCCAATTTTAGTTTTAATAAACTTTTGTGGACTGAAAAATAATCTGAGCCCTCGGTAAATAATTCATTTTCCAGTCTTCACTTCTGAAAAACTCAATAAAACTCTCTTTTACCCCGGATCTCTGATAAAATTTCGCGTTTGATGAACAGCGATTCAGCATCACGATTTTTTTGCCTCTGTTGCCGGAAAATTCTGTGTGATGATTTATTTTTTTCTCTTGTGCCATTTCCTAATCGTCCAATCCACAATCACGTTTACACTCCCTCCCTGTGTCTAGCAGTACCTATTCGAAAAGATCAATAACATTGAAATTCGCTATTTTCAATCTTCTAGCTTCTCAATTTAAATATGCAAGGAATTATTTTTTTCCTTCCCCCTGAACTCATTTTTCTCTCTCCCTTCTCCAAAATCACCGAAGAACCGTATTTGGAATTCATCTTGACTTTGCAATGTTTGTTTTTACCCCATAATTCCTAAAGTCCTCCGAGTCTATTGTTCATATGAATTCCATGTTTTCTGGGAGGCAGATGCGCCCTAGGAAGTTAATATTGGACCTGAGTTCAGCGCTATTTTGTCCCTCTTAGTAATTAGTTATATATCCCAGCTGTCTTTCTGTTTCAAAGTTCCCATAAAAATTGAAATGGCACAAGTGGATTAATGAAGAGTTAAGTTCCAAGTTTATTAATAAATATCTGTTCATCGTAGATATTTTTTGCTTCACAGGGTGTAAACGGGTTAGGTTAACTAATAGAAAACCCACCTAATTTAATTTTCTTAAGTGTGACCAACAAATATTTATAAATAAGGTATTTCTCTCAGTCATTTTATGCGGGATATATAGAAATTGACATAATATTTAAGTTGAAAATGTATTTTGGCCATTTGTAGTTAATGAAATACTCGTATCTGGGATTGCCGCTTGATCTCCATTTTCGGCTTATTTATAGAGATCTCCTGAATGAAAGGCCTCTGATTTTGTATTCATATACACTATGCGTTTCTATAAATCTTATATGTACTTCATATACCTTTCTTTGCTTGGTCTTCGAGATGATTTTACTCGTTATTCTCTTGAAAAATGATGGTACTGCATTGATGTAGCAATTCTATTCCCTTTCTTATACATTTTCCTTGGTTTTTTTCTCTCTCTTAAGCTTGCTTTTTTGAGTTGGTTGACACTTAAGTATTTTCCTATCCTGTTACCAGTTTCCTCGCAGTGCCCTTTATTCGCGTCCCCTTTCTCACAACAATCGCTCTTTTTTCTCTTTACACAGCAGCGCAGCCGATGGCAGTTTCCTTTGCAAAACGCTGGAATAAAATATCCCGTGAAGTGATATTACTTCGGCTGCAGACACTTTTTTATATTTTTTTATTCGTATCTCCTCCTGCCTTCCCATTTTGTGATGTTTGGTCTCCCATTGTACGATTTCTCCCAGTCATAATTGTTGGCATTGCATATTGTTAGTACTATTCTCAGCCTTTACTTTATTTTTCAGGAAATTAGAACCACTGATAGTTATTTGTAAAATTTTATCAGACTCTGGTACACACACATTTCCATCTGATCACAAGACACTGTATGTATCGTCGTTTTTATTTCCAGGACATATATCGTTTTAATTGACCTGGATCCTTCTAGCCATTCGTAGATGGTAATGCTTAATATGATTTACGATAATTTTTAAATTTACAATTACGAGGGTCATCCGGAAAGTAGTACCCGTTCGTGCCGCATGAAGTGCTGACGACGCGAGTAGCCGCTGGACGAGGTCAGATAGCTTCAGTGGCTTGTCTGCCTTCTCTGAGCCAAGTTGCGTGACGCTAGCATTGCCTGTGTTGTTTCTGTGATTGTTTACAATGTTTAAAAAAATTGAGAACGCCGCCAGTTGTGAAGTGAGGGCAGTGATTAAATTCCTCAATGCAAGAAACGTTCGCCCATGTGATATTCATCGCCAATTAAAGGAGGTGTATGGAGACAATGTAATGGACGAGTCGTCTGTTCGGCGGTGGTGTCGCAACTTCAACATGGGGAGGGGGAACACACACGACGATGAGCGTTCGGGGAGACCGTCTGTCATTACAGACCAACTGGTGAGCTCAGTTGACGAATTCGTGAGGAACGATCGGCGCGTCACAATTGATGACATCTGTGAGCATTTTCCCAATGTTTCTCGAACAATTGTTCATGAAATTGTTAAACACCATCTGCATTATGCAAAAATTTGTGCAAGATGGGTCCCTCGCATGCTTACAGATGAGCACAAAACCAAGCGTATGGCTGCAGCACTGACGTTTTTGGGACGTTACTCTGATGAAGGAGACTCTTTCTTGACTCGCATAATTACTGGTGACGAAACATGGGTTTGTTATGCATCACCTGAGAGTAAACGACAGTCAATGGAGTGGCATCATGCTCATTCACCAAACAAACCAAAAAAATTCAAGACAGTTCTGTCCACCAGGAAACTCATGGCAACCATTTTCTGGGATCAACGAGGTGTATTGCTTATTGATTTTATGGCCCGTGGAGACACTATTAATGCCAATGCGTATTGTGAAACATTAAAGAAATTACGGCGGGCAATACAAAATCGGCGGCCAGGTCTATTGTCTACTGGTGTCATTCTCGTTCATGACAATGCCAGGCCTCATGCAGCTGGGATAACACAAAAACTTTTGCAGCAATTCAAATGGGAAACTTTCGACCATCCACCGTATAGCCCGGACTTGGCCCCTTCAGATTTTCATCTCTTTACAAAGCTTAAAGACTTTTTGGCAGGAAAAAGATTTGACAGCGATGAAGAACTTAAAGAAGGAGTGACCCTGTATCTCAATGAGCTGGCGGCGAAGGACTATGCAGCAGGAATACAGAAACTTGTCACACGTTATGACAAATGCCTTAATTTGCTTGGAGATTATGTTGAGAAGTAGTTTAAAGTATCCTCTTTCAAATAAAATTTTTTATGTTTGTTAATATTTACTTTTGTGTCTTTAATTCACGAACGGGTACTACTTTCCGGATGACCCTCGTATATAAGTCTCCACGCGTGGTAGTGAAATACGTCGAGTTGGTGAGCAAGGAGTTCCGGGTTAAATTTTGGTTAGTGCTCATTGGGCACCTTTTTAAAAATTCCAATTGCATTATTTGGATTCAATAACTTAGTGGGAAGCAAAATGGCGCCACTATTTATGAAACTGGCCCTTCAAATTCTCGTACATTTGTGAGCTTCACAAGTAACCCTTTGGGGTTACCACTCTCCTCGCCTATCAAACTGAATATTATACTTAGATGTAGCCTTATTCCTATTCTGATTTCTCCATAGTAACGGTTCATTTTTGCACATTTTTACTCTTTTGAATTTATATCGATACTTATGTTCAAAATGACGGAGAAAAATCAATTCGACAGAAGGTTTATTATTGTAAAAATTTATATTTGGATAGTTGTTGAAGTTAAGGAGAAGCTGTGGACTTTTTATTTCAGCGCCATTAAAATCAATTATTGTTTCAATAACTGACCTCTATTTTATTCTATGAAGACCGATAAATCGTACCTCCTTGTGGAACGAGAAACTTTGTGAACTCGTTTAATGATAATAGAAGTAGTATACGTCATCATCCTTTCTCGATTCAGTTTGTGTATATATTTGATGGTTAGATATGGAGAAATTTTAAGTCAATTGAATAAGCTTCTATGTTATTTATTACTTTCAAACCACTAAATATAATTGATTTAGTTTCCACCATCATACGCTAAATCGACTGTTTTTTCCCTCCCACTTCCGACATTCTCCACTCTGTTCTCATAAGCCCCAACCTCTCGACCTCTCCAAATCCCGCTTTTCCCTCTTCTTTGAATTTTTCCTAGCAAGCACTTTCTTCCTCCGCAATAGCTAACATATCTTGGTTTATCTTCCACTCTATCCGGCTTAGTGCCGCCATCCTTCTCTATACACTCTTTCAATAGCCCTCAATATAGCCTCATCCTCATCCGTTAAAGGTAAAGGTTCTGAAACAAATGGCGCTACAGTCCGTATCAGATTTAAAATATTTCCTTTATGAATTTAAATAGATTCACTCGGTCATCTTTGTGAGCTCTCTCACAAAATTTCTCTTGTCTTTTCTCTTGTGCAATACGCGGGTTTGGTACATTATACTATATTTCCGATATTTAGTTATGGTAATATATGATACTTCCTCTTTGCTAAATGATTTTATCGAAATTATTAAAATCTTTCCAAAGAATTCCTGAAATATTATTGGTGTTCCACTTATTGATATACTTACTTGCAGATTTCATGATATTCTGAAATTATGGATGTTCAGTGATTTTCTTCTATATCAACTGTATTGGTCTAGCTTTAGAGGAACTTTCGTAGGTTATGATACCGATCATTAATATGACAAGGAAATGAATAATTGCATTAAAAGGCATTTATTACTGTTAAAACCTTCAATCGTGATCACTTTGTAATAAAAAAATCGGAATATAAGAAGGTCACCTGTTTCAGCGACTGTCAGCGTTCATTTAATTGTATGAGAAGCCGAGGTCTTCTCCCATATCCCGTGTACATTTTGAGATCTATCAAAAAAATTCACTCTTGAATTATGAATTATGGCTGTTTTTATAGATTCTTAATAATTCCTTCTCTCATTCTAATTCAGGTGACTACACATGGCCATAAAATAGTGTGACAGTTGGACGTAACTCAAAATTTGAGGAATTTGAAAAACTGAATTTTCCCGTACAACTTCAAGTTATTTTTATGTTCCAGGGCCTAAAACTCATGCTATTCTTTGAAGCACTTATAGAAACGGACAAAGTTTACAAGAAGAAATTTTCTCAAGTTAATCCGATGTTTTTAATCCCTCTTAAAATGTGTCCATGCGCTACACGGCCTCTCTCTTAATTTGTTTTCCTCAAATCCTGGCTGCTTTCCTGAGGAAGGACGTCTTGAGAGTTCATCTTCCATTTATTGGAGTACCATGTTTGTATCTTCTTCAGACAGAACTTTCAAAAAGGATCTATTGGTCTTTGACCACCTGATACCAGTCAATTCGATAGAACCCCCGTACCACAATAATAGAGTTCCAATTCCTTTCACGGAACAAAATGAAAATATACCAGCACGATTGTGAATGCCATGAAAAACGCATTAATATGGACATTTAGGGAAAACGCACTCCAGGGTATTTGAGGCCTCATCCTTTTTCTCTTCCTCCCGCCTTCTTTTTCTTTCTCCCTCCCTCACAATTCTTCGCATCGCCTCTTCCATCTCGTTTTCCTCACAGCCACCCATTTCGTTTATCTTCTCCCCCGCCTCCTGACGGGGTCGGAAGGGGAGGATAATGATGACGCAAGGCACACCCAGGCTCGTTTGCTGGTCCCACAGTCTCTCCTCCGACACCCCACGCTCTCCGTTCCCATTCTCGCAACCATCGCTACTTTGCCTCCCGTTCTCCACGACCGTGAGGCCCTGGGGCGTGTCAGACCCGATTATCGGGGGCTGTGGGACTATTTCCGATTTGCTATCCGGCTGCACGTTTCCACCCCGTTTTCCATCGGCCCGTCCCCCCGCGGGCTACTTGCACCCTTCCTTTCACATCACGCGCGTTGGTGGTCGAGTCAGTCAGCTTCCAAAACTTGGTTCGCGCTAATGGCATTTCCACATTGCTCTTCTCCACACTCCCGCTCGAAGGGTTTTCCGTTAGCCGAGATGACGATTGAACTCCTAATATCCTCGAATCATCCGTGATTCTGGAGGAGTAACGCCCCTCCAGTTCCTATTTCTTTCTGATATCTCCTGGGATCCTAATTTCGTTGACCCGGGGCTCAATTTGTGGGGGTCTTTCGGAGCATGATTGAATCATTTCCCAGTATCGCACATATTTAAGTCCAAGTTGGTCATTCTGTTCAATTTACCCTAGAAAATGAACAGATTTTGTGAAATGCAGTACTGTTGGCTCGTACAATGATGAAAAGTTGTAAAATCTTTCTCTTAAAAACTAAAAGTTACGGTTGTTCAGTAAAATTTTTCTCTGAATTTGTTACATGTAAAATGAGTTCATAAAACCCATTAACACGGTGACATATGGCCCTTTTAAATAAATACCTCTGTAAGCATCTTTATGCCCCACAGCTACTTTCCCTATGACCGTTCCTTTTCAAGAATTTAGAAAACAAGTCTCTTGGACATCTGCCATATCCTTTTTTATGACTTAAACCTAGTCTCTGTACTATTGAACACTTATCCAGAGGGAACCTGTAAAATTATTTTAATAAAAAGGCATTATTCATCAGATTTTGAGACAAATATAAAACATATTTTTCCCCTGAAAATACAATTAGGTTTGCTAAATCTTGAAAAGCAAATTTCTTGGTGATATTCTAATCATAGATCGTGGAACTCTCGTATTATTATTAAAGGTTTTTTTTACCTAATTTGTTCGAATTATTAATATTTATTTCAATTCTTTAAAGGTATTCTTATGGCAGTAAAAAGTCTGCGTATATTTGTTCTTCAAAGGTATGCACCACAAGCAAAGTAAACAAAAACACGTCTTTAGTCATCCATTACAGGTCAATAGAAGTTAACAAATGTAGATTTATTACATATTTTTATTAGAAATTGAAATATTTCCCTACGAATTCACACTCGTGCTCGATCATCACGCCCTCACCTTGGAAGTGTCTTCAGGTAGGTGAAAATATTCTAAGAATTTCTTCCGAATAGAAAATAATACTGTCCTCAATGTATTTATAGAGGTCGAAAGGGCTGCGTGGGGAGGGAGTTACCAGCTTCCTTCTCATCACGGTGATCCTGCTTTCCCCTCTGTCCTTAAAGGACCAGAGATAATAACAGTTGGGTCATGGGTATAAATAGACGCATTCACTCAAGGTCAGAAGGCAGTAGTGGAGAGGTATAGGCAGGGGAGAGGAGGAACCTAAAATTCGACGTCCCGCTGCTTGTATTCCTCTTACTGGTGGGGTCGTCATCGCGAAGAGTTGGAGTGTTTTTTTCTCTTTAGCAAGTTAAAATTTTCTTCTTATTTAAAAGAACAGGCACGAGTACAACTCTCCGGAGGGAGATTCAATAAAACTACGGTTTCATCTTATTTGCTATTTAAATATTTTTAAGAGAGCATAAAGCAAACACAGCTTGAATTCAAATTATTTTTAGAACATATTGAAACTCTAACTAACACATTATTCTCAATTTTTTCTGGCAGTATTTCACTTTGATTTCTGAAAGTAAATCTCGACCACTTCCATATCTACGTAAATGGAGTGACAATTGATGGTAATTCTTTCTTTACCTGGAGTTGTAGAACCTCATTCCTCGGGTCAAATTCAATTAGCTAGAATATGAGTAAACTAAATATTGCATATACAGTGTAATTGGTTATTAAAAGTTATTTCTGCTTGTACATTCAACACCATTTGTTTTGTTGGCGGAACCATATTGTTGAATATTTGGATTATTTTCGTGCAGACCATTAAGTCACCTTTGAGTCTACGTTATATTTCGTTCATATAAAAATATTAGATCTGCATAAGTGAATTAATGAGTGAAGATTATGCGTCAAAACTAATTACAAAGATTTTCATATACCTGATCGCATTTATTATTATTTGCGCTCAATATGAGGAAATGTCGTTCCAGATAATGTTCAGGAGAATGGAAGGTAAAATTGATGAATCATAAAAAGAGGCTCTAAATATATTTGGAATAAATAAGATTGTCGGCTATCTAATGAAGATTTAAATTATATTTGTAACTTTAAGGTAGTTTAGAGTAATATAATTAAGGCAGCTTTCAAATTGACAGAAAAAAAACAGTGTGTCTCTTATATCCGTATTGCCCATTATGGGCCACCGTGTTCATGAAAATTCATTGAAGTGGCTATTTTGAAAAATAATTTGAGGAAAGTAATTTAAATCATTTTGCTTCGTAAAGTTTTTAAGGGTATGGATTACCGATGCGTTATTATTGGATATAGTTAAAGAAATTATCTATATTAAATGAAGAGAGAATTACTAAAAATTAATCATGATTCTTATGGTCGTCATTGTTCCTTGCCACCGTAGCATTTTATACAGGCTGAGAGAAATAGCTAGCAAAGCATTTGCTCTGATCCCGGAGGGTATCCCTCTTGTGTAATGTAATAACTAGGTTAGGAGCGACCGAAGCCCTGCGTGGTTCAGAGAGATTAGTACACCGTCGGAGCCAGGTAATGCGACACTGTGAACTCATTGTGACGGATGAGGGCGAAGAAAGACGAAAGGACCTGCGAATCACGGGTTCTAAGGGATACATACCGTAGTCGAGTGTTAAGGGGGTACATTATTACTGCATTGTAATAGAAAATGTTCACACCAACAAGCGCATCGGATGAAAATGTGAATTACAAGAGTGTAACGTATTTTTTCATGAGATCATTTCGTTGGGAAGCTAAATATGAATCCCCAAGATATTACTTCTATACTAATTTAATATACTTTTAATAGAACACGGAGATAATTCTAAGGTGGTTTATTTAATGCTGTTTTTGACGTATTTAAAATAATGTTTTTCATTTAAGTAATTAATAGAAAGAATACTGGAGTACTTCCGACAATTTTTTATTCCCCGTATTTTTAAAGGCTACCTTTTTGTTTTCCTCGTTTATATGGCTCATAAGCCTTGAAATGGAAACGGCTTTTAATATTTATATATAAATAGAAGGGTCAAGAAAACCCTAATGCGCTGGAAACAAGTTCAATGATATGTTCAAATGAGTTCTCATTCAAACTTCCAAGATTAGTGACGGCGGAATGAAATCGCTTAGCGTGAAACGCTGTTAAAACACGAACGCACCTGTAACCTCGGCGTGATGACACCAGTATCTGAAAAATTAAAAGACAACTGAAATTTAACCCAAATACTTTATGTTGAAATTAGGTATTGCAGACCAATTCGTACCTAAAGGTAAGAGCAGTTACCTAAATTCAAAGATGTCACTTCACTTCATTGTCACTTAAGTTTCCGAGGAGAGTTTAGGCGAAAAAAGGAAGAATATTTCTATTTTAATTTTATCAATAGTTGTTAAGTTATTCAGAATGTTCTCATTTAGATTATTATATTTCTATGTTCAGGTCAGGGTCAAAATTATAAATTAGTTCTTAAGAAATTAAGGTTATTCGCGTGTGTTTAAGTGGTGGATTAATAAAAAGAAAGGGAAACGATTTTTAGTGCCACAAATAAATTAGATGAATATGAGAGATTAGCTATTATGACACGAAAACCAGTGTGGTGCCATAATCAGCGTTAGGGAATATTAGATATACGCATACCGGAAATTCTCCAGACATCCTGAATAGTATGCAACCCACGTTTCGAGTTGTATACAAAATAGCCTAAGCGCCAGGATGCATTCTTTTATCGATTTCTATTGTATCTCCTCGAAGCGTGCTCCAGCGTAATCTCCAGCAGCTGCAGGCATGCCTCCTCACCCGACGTGGAGTGAGCCCTATTAATGTCATTGTTTTGAAAATCTGTGGTGACGAAGTTTGACATAATCTTTAAGATAACACCTACAAGTTACGGATTACAAGATTGCATATTGTAATTTTTATTTTGGCGCAAATGGTTATTAAATCATAATTAATAGTGGATAAAATCAACAACATCCTTGGGCTCTAAATTCCGTGTTGAAATAGATTCAAAATGGTATTGTAAAACATCATCAATGAGAAATTATAATTTTTTCCATCTGTTAACAGTGGGGAGTGGAAATACTAACACAATACGAGTATTCAACATAGTGATTATACTCTGTTCTGCGCATGTTAACTTAATCTCATTAATTTAATCGTATAAATGAAGTAGATGTATTAGATCTGTCATTGTTTTTTGTTTACAAATTATTTCCAATTTTGATTTACTTGAGATAAAATCTTTCGTGATTTTTTTCTTATGAACACGGTTCCTGCTGGAGACGAAGAACTAAAATTTTACTTAAAAGTTAAATACTAAATTATACTGTAATTATTGCATGGCAGTGAAATATTGAATCAAAATTAAATGTTATCTGCTTAAAATTCTGTGTTGCGCGTATTATTATCAATGAGGACAAAACTAAATTGCGTTCCTCAATGCAGTTTGAGAGAGTAATTGGGATTCAGTCGATTAGTCTTAGGGAAGCCAATATCAACTTTGTAAAATAGAAAATTTTTTGACTTCTTTAAGAATTAAAATAAACATCTGCCTTTTTGTGCTGATTGTTTCTTAATATATTTAATCGAACACAATCGAACACGAATCAAACACAAAAATGTAAATAAGTAATTCTACTGGTTATACTATAAGTCCACATTACTGAAAAAGTTTTCAATTCGTTTTTTTGAAAAATATCATGTAATCAAATACGTAGATTTAAACAAAGGTAATCTTTGAGCCAAACCGAGAACGTCAGCAAGGGGCAAATTAGACCTATTTCGAATCCCATTTCGAGAACTCATTGAACAATATCATAACAAAATAATTTTTTTTGGTTTTAGATATATTGTTGCCCCAGCCATTGAAATTCACTTTTTAAACTTATGAATGAATAAGATCGAAGGTATGTCGAGCGAGACCAAGAAATTTAAGGAAGGCAGCGAACGCGAGCCTGATAATCATCATCGGTGCGTTCTTTCACCTTCGATGCCAATAAACCGCCAACAGGAACCTCGCAACCCCATCCTCTCCACAGGCTTCATTCTCCTTGTACGTCCGTCTGTCTCGCCGCCCACGCACATCCCTCCCTTCCCCAAAATAAGCCCCTCCCCCATTCAACCCACCCCACCCTTCCCCCTCCTCCGTGTTTCTACGCGTCGACGGGCCATCGATCTGTCTGAGAGAACCGATGTTGCCTTCCCCTTCCGGCCCCGCCTCTCCCGGCCCCGCCCCTCCCGTCCCCGCGGGCGGGTGCAGTAGCTGTCTGGCCGGGAGTGGAGGGAGAGGCCTCTCTCTGCGCCCGACCGCTTTCCCGAGACACGGGGGGATGTGTGTGGGCAGACGGAGCAGGAAAGACCCGAGACCAGAATCGGCCGCTCTGCGGGGGTTTACCCCCAGCTCGTCGTTGGGTTTCGGAAGTTTAGGTTCCTTGCCACTCCCACCGCACCGCTCCAAGCTGCCTTCCCCCTCTCTGACCCTCGCCCAGCATACTCGTACATCCCTTCATTTGAGGCTCTATGCGATTTGGTCAGTTTGGGAATTTCTAATCAATTAGTGCGGTGCTTAATGAAGACAGTAGGTGCCGTCAACGGTCTCTTCATTCATCCGGGTGTGATTGAACGAGCTGGGCCATGCGGGAATCTGTAATTGCCCGTGAGGATTTAGTGGCAAATGGGCCAGAATGCCAGGGTTAATGACAACAAGCATATCGGAATCTTTGTCGTGCATAGTACCCAGGTTCATTTACTCCCCTCTCTGTAAGCCTAGTGAGCACGTTTTTGCAATTGAAGATAGATCCTCCGCATGTAAACCTCGTTTTTGATTTTACTTGGAGATTATGCTAATTTTGGCAATTAGGAAGGGGATAAAATTCCTTAATATGGGATTCCATTAGAATTTGATGGAGCTTTATGGGATTCCCATACCCTACGGTTTACGTCGTTGTCGGGAAACCTTGGGAAACCGCAGGAACTAATAGCTATTTTCTCTTATTAGATACAACATGTCATTCCAATTTTGATAGTTTGACGCTAAACCTGCAAAATCATAATTGTTACCCAGTAACAAATAGTTAGATTTCATCAAGCTAATACCATTCGCTGAATTCTATTCATATATTACGCTATATTCACTATGTACCTCTACGCCACTACTGTACAGTATATTTAATATTAAGACAGAGGTTTAACATTTCCAATTTCTTTGCCAACAAGGTTTGCATTTGTTTTAATAAAGGAATGTAGAATTTGGTTTTACTTGCTATACCTTTCAAAAAATTCCGTAAAGTTTAGTGAATTCTAAACGTGTCTTCCTTGTGCTTTATAACAAGAGGTTTTGGTGAAGATTTAACATTGATTTGAAGCTGAATAGTCTTAATCTTTGATAGTTAACTTCGGGAATATCAGAGTTGATGTTTGGCGTTTTGATTTTATGCACGAAGCTGTACCGTCCCTGTAAAATGGCTTGCTATATGGTAGAGCGATATTCCTTGGTTAACTATTGGTAATGCTGGCCAAGGAATCGTATTGTTTTTTTACACCTAATGTTGGGGAATT
Organism: Hetaerina titia; assembly: GCA_037158775.1. NCBI lineage: Eukaryota > Metazoa > Arthropoda > Insecta > Odonata > Calopterygidae > Hetaerina > Hetaerina titia. Next base: position 88,953,942 of record CM073777.1, read on the forward strand.
TCGAATATGTTAATTGTTTTGCTTTGCGAAGGGAAACTAACATACTCGTAATTTACAAATATTTCAATTTAGATGAAACCTTTGAATTTCAAAATTATATTTGCTTATTTTGAACAATAAATAGTCAAATTTTAACTAGAAATAGCGGTCTCAAATAGACGGGATGAACAGGAAATGGCTGGATCTGTTGAAAGAGTTTGTAAACCAGTTTTGAAATTTAAATTTTGTACTAGATTGTACGGCAGTGACAGGGTATGGGAAGATTATCTGGTTATTTTAACTACTAGATATAAAAACTCTTTCCATTACACACCCAAATTTCTTTTGAAAGACTTTATGATTTTAAATTTACGTGAAGAAACGTACACTTTAAATTCTAGGAGTGACGCTTAAAATGGACTACTTACAGCCGAGTGTAAACAAATATCGCAAATAGGAGCAAATTGACATTTTGTTTGCGTCATCTTCATTTACCAGCCTCAGCATATGTAAACAATCAAGTATTGCGGTGGAACTGATGTTATGATGGGATTGTCGTCTAATGAAAACAAAGCAATGGCCAAAGAGTTGTTTTGAGTTCTGAAAATTAATCGCAAAAGTTTTCTTGGGAATTCTTGGCAAGATAAAAGCATATAGATGTGAGTGCGAATGTGATGTATGTCGTCATTACAGGAACTATTCTGGTGTGGCTCCAAAAGATGAAAATTTGAGGGGAGATTGTGGCAACTGGGATATTTTATACTGGTTTCCGTGGGTTCAACTCCTTTGGCATCCTTTGCCATTGGTAGAACTTTCCTCGTGCTTCAATTAGAACTCTGCTTTAATGTTCAAGGTTTCTCATACATAACATGTTCAACTTATTTCAATGAATAAAACACTAAAAATATTAAAAGTAATACTTAAACCCTTTATTTTAGAGCTACCAAAGTAAAAACACAATAAAAGCTATCAACATATATACCTTAGGTATTAATGTGTTATAAAAACATGCTCATGGACATATTTAGAGCCTAGTCCCAATTCGAGCTTATCTAAGCAAGTTTCTAATCGATATATCGATTGTTTCCGTTGAGAAGATTAATTTTTTTCTTTTTAATGTTATTTCGAGATTAAGAGCTAATATGTACATATCAATCCAACACGGGGTTGAAAAATCAACAGTTAATGTAGCTTGATTAAACCACGTTGATGCATGTATTTCCAGATCAGACTAGATCATAGGTGAATCTCAAAAACGACTCAAAAAAACCTTGTTACAAATAATTATTTGTATTAGTTAAAGGGATTTGATTATAATCAAATCCCTTTGTGTTCAAAAACAAATCTCAGGAGAAATAATATCCCTGAGATGACGCGCTGAATGAATATTATCAGTATGGTTATTAACACAACCAATAAAGAAAACCCTATTATCTTTCTCAGAATTGCTCACTGCAAAACCAAAGAACGCAATGTAGATAGAATTAGCGATACTAAAAAGTAACGATACGTGCTCGAGCACCATATCCTGCTTCAATAAGTTTTAAAATCAGTCATATCCATATGATTATTATATATCCTTAGAGTAGTTATCAATCCATATATTAATTGTGAATATTAATTCAAGGATGTATACAGCCTGTATGTTTAATTATTTAGATAATAATTCCTTTATATCCTCTGACACCATATCACGTTTTTCTCACTAATGAAATAATTCAATCACCTGAAGTAACTTTGATCATAGGTTTTAGAATAATGCAAGCCATAGCTAATAAATAATTATATGTTTGATAGAAATTTTAATGTCTACGATTAGAAAACACTCGCGCGTGTATGTCACGTATTATCCATTGTAAAGAAAAATATATCTATGGGACAACAAATTACCCTTTGAAACATTTTCATATCTATCAGCTACCAAGTACCATACTTAATGTTTCTGACGAAGATGCACCTACTACCTTAGTGGTGCCTAACTCAACCTGGCGCAAGTACAACGCAAGTTCTCGGATAGGATTCCATCTTATGCAAAGACTCGGTGTATCTTTTAGAAACCATCAAGGAAATGAATCTGAAGAAATACGATATCCTCTAGAGTTTCATCGTGGTCTCAGTGCCCTCCATCGTTCCCATTATGGAAGCAGTTATCATTAGTAAAAGTTTGACAAAGAAAAGCCTTCCCAAATAATGCCCTGATCTGGTGAAATTTTACCTGATAAAATTAAATTTCCACTGGAATATTGGAATTGCGAGTTATACAGGTATGTTGTGCTACCTCTATGACAAAACGAAGGGAGTTGATATGGAAATCTGGATTTTTCCTGATTGCGAGCCTGTTCAAGGAGGAATTGGAGAAGAACGTCATGAAAACGTCTGACAAGAAGCATACGAGATAGCTTCGTTAAGTGGATGATACCTCTGTCGTGTGGTCACGCGTCGAAGAAAACCTGATTGTCGTCCAACGGCTCCTCAACTCCTAGCATGACTCCATGAAATTCACCACGGAGTATAAAACCGGTAAACTCACCTTATTCAATGGTATTATATTAAGGTGATTATGAGAGTGAGATGCGTGTCTTAATTTCATGTTCAAACCTGTGTGCTGCGGTGTAGTCATATTGCACCATATGGCTATAGCAGCTTTACCATTTCTCTGAATTAAAACATGATTCATGCCTAACATTTACACATACCGTTTACTGATATGATAATAAACTCCAAGCTTTCAGTCATCTGAATATTGTCAATATTAGACATATTCTAATCTATTATTCGACTTGAAAAAATTCATATCCAATCCAGGACAACATTCTTCCGTATGCCTCTGGGCAAGGAAAGAGAAAAACTGCACTCAAAGTGAGTGGAAAAATTTTGCATTCATTTTTACTCGCAGAGGACGGTATGGCATAAGGGTGGGTCCAAACAGACAGTAGGAAGAAAGTAGGGGCGAAGGGTCATTCTTTTCTGAAGAGCGCCCTGCTAGATGAAGCATGAACGGTCCGCTGGATAGGGATCAATTCAGCGGAAAAGGGTTAGGAAAAGTACGGAACGGGAAGTTGAAATGGTGCATCTCAAGGTGAAGTATGGGGGATGGTGAGAGATCGGAGGGGTAGAAAGGGTGGTCGCATTGAGAAGACGGAAGTAGCGTTCGCACAAGGAAGGCGCCAAAGGAACCGGGAGAAAACACCGCATTGGACAACAGGCAGCCGTCAGTTGCCACAGCCATGGGGAAGGCGTCGATGACGTTCGACTCTGTAACGAAACTTTCCGTTTTCCTTCCTAAACTTGACGAAGAAAATCTTTACTCGGGGAATTCTTTTTTTGTGACTGAGATCTATCGGTATTATTTGAAAATATTCATTGAGTCACGTTTTGTTGCTTAAATGAGGGCCCTTATCATTTAATTTGTGGTTTCTTAAGGAATATAATGTAAGATCGTTACAAAATGGATATATTTATGTGTACAATCCGTCATGTATTTTGTTTATTTAAAAAAATGTAAATATTTAATATTAACTGAATTAAAATAAGGCTTTTGGGATGCCATTAACATTGTTTTGTGGAAGTAAAAATCAAAGATAAAAATATTTTACTCTCTTTCTATTCTCTGCTAGAGGACTGGGTATCTTATCTTCATAATCATATTGCGCCTCATTCTTTTCAGTATAGGTGTTCCGTTGCGAGCAGAAGGGTATTTTTCAGTCGCATTTACAGGCAAATTTATCCAAAGTGCGTTATCTTTTCTCTAATCTTCTGTGTGAGCTGTGAGTTCCGCCTGTCTACTCCAAAACATTCTTGTAATCAAATATAATAGGATTGTTACTATAGCAAATTCAGCAGAGATTTTAGCCTAGAAAGAAAGCGGCATGAAGGAACGAAATCTAAGATTTTTTAGGCCAACATATCGTTATAAGCAATGAACATGAGTTGTTTGATCGGACTACCAATTAAATAATATTGATTGCCACCCGGAGGATTTTTAATAACACTTATTTTCGAACGGTAATCGTGTTTTTTTGCTATCGGTTTAGGAATAAATAGTAGAAATAGATTAATAGTCTGATAAGACACATCTTTATATTATACTTTAATTTGATACTGTGTTCATGACAGATAAACAAATATAGTGGGAAATACAAGTAGTGTGGCCACTCATAGGCTGCGAAACAGATAATGATCTGGATTGCGTAAAAAATTTAAATAGTGGTAATTGGCTCCATAAAAATTTTGAATTAGTCATTAGCCGTTGACGGAAAAAGTTAAAAATAAGAATACATACAATACAGGTAAGGGATACATTATGTCCTGCGAAATTCTAACTAGATGGGCTCTTACGATAAATTAATTCTCGCAAGACACTTTTAACAACTCTTTTATTTTTTCCTGCCGCACGTGATGTCGTCGAGATTGTATAGTGAGACGTTTACTTAAGGGCTGAGGCATTGATGAGACTTTTTGAAAAATATGTCAAGGGAGTTAAAAATAAATAGCCGCTTCATCGCCATATCTTGCTAAACCTGTATACACACACGTGTGTATATATATATACGTTATGTATATATATGTATGTTATATATGTATGTATATATATAAATAAACATATAAAACTTACTTGCACTTCCATCCAGTAAAAATGTGATGCAGACCCGAAATAATAGGTTGAAAAACAAAAAATATAACGCGGAGCAAGTTTTTTGCCAGAATAAATTGCTCTTTCACGTGGAGGAAGGAAGTTTCATTATCTTAGCCATGGTAACGGAGAGAATCACCTGAAGAAGCGTGCTTCATCTACCTCCTTTCTCTCCCATTCTATTCAGGATACGCCGAAAGGAGCATATACACGAAAATGTTTTTTTTGGAAAAACGCGCTCAGCTAACCCTTTTTCTCTCAGTATGCTATTTTCTCCTTTGGAGATGATGTCGTTTGGAGAGATGATTTCGCGCCAATGACGTCACAGAGGAAGATGGACCACTAAGCTCTTTCCGAAAGAATGAGAGACGATGGGGGGAATGGTGGAAACCATAATGCTTAGATAGCGTTCGAGGAGCCAGTTTTTCATAAAATTGAGTAAAGAGAGAAAGAAAGGGAACAATTCAATCTCCTACACTCCAGCGATAATTTTGTTCTTTTTTTTATTTGCCACGGCAAATGGAGATGGGATTTTCATCTTTATTTGATATCTATGAGGACAGCTCAACAGCGAAAGAAAAACGATTATATTCTTGCAAAAAAAGAACAAGGGGTCTCAATGCTCGGTGGCGGCTGTGGAAGACTTAAATTGCTCGTCATAATTAATTACTTCTTTGCCTACTCTTTATAGGAAGCTTCTAATCCCTTGCCAGAATTAATTGAGAAGAGTATTTCTTATTGAACGTACCCAACACAGCTTCCTTTTTATCTTATATCTGTGTGCCTGGACGACATTTAAAAACAAAGAAAGAGCATCACAAAATCAAAGGATTACATCTCTCATTCGTAATCATAGTATATGTTGATATTTAAAAAAACTAAAAATATTATTTAATGTATTATTTGGTTATTATATCATTCTGATTTTTGATTCATTGTTTCAACGTGTAGTCATCACATAATATTCCGTAACACCAAATTAGGCAAAGGATATCAACACAAACTCAAAGAAACGGGAATGAAATGATTGTGAACTCTATCGCTCAAATATACGTGGAGGGTCTGAAAAGTTTGCGACTCAGAAAATTTCAGAAAAAATGTCTTGTATCTCTGTTAGGTCGGAAACTTTTCAGACCACTCTTGTACTTCAATCTATGGATATGTTGCCGGTATTCTTCCTCGTCTCCAACTAACGCATGTTCTTTTCTTACCACGCTCAATTTGGTTCACTTTCGACCTTTTTTGTGGGGTCTTCTCTCGAATCACCCGCTCTTTAATCAATACTTGAAGTGGTTCTAAAACATTTTCAATGTAGTGTTTTCTTTCTTATGATCTTTTGTATTATTCTCCGTTTCCCAAATCATTTGTTTATTCGATATTCAGCATCTAGCATTTGGTTTCAGTTTGCTATGTCATTGTCTACATCTCAGATCTACAATTTGACAAACTTAATATGAATGCTTTAGTACTTTGATTTATTGTTTGTTAAATGTTATGTGTATCTATAGTATATGCCTGATCATGGAATATTCTGTCTTTTCTTGACTTACTCTTCCTTTGAGTCCGTCGAGTTCCTTCCATCCAATATGACGCTGGTTCCGAGGTAGATAAATGTTACATTTTTTTGTAGCCTCCTTTCAATGCAATTGTTAGTATTGCAGTTTTATATCTGTTGGTGTTAAAAATTTCTATTATTTTCTTCCGCATTCGTCTCAATTTCTGTCATGCCATTTCTTGTGATTTTGTTGTATTGCACAAGCTTATTTTTAATACAGGTAGCTGTAGCAACAAGTAATAGCTGTAGCAATGTAGACATGGCAAGATATTGCATGCAAACTGGAACGATTTGATTTATTTTTGTTTTACTTTGCATTTTTCTCACACTCGCACAATGGCGATACGAGTTATATTACCTTTTATTTATGATTATTCTGTAGTCTTCATTACTTAGCTCACCTAATAATTGATGGGTTTTAAACCAAACGCTGTTATCAGAGGCTTTCTGTAGAAAAAGCTTCTTCTATTGTCATATACCCATGGCTGATTATTTATCTTAGTACTTTGGGCATATTTGGCACCAGGGCCAATGTTCTTTTGCCTCCATTAATACCTCAAACCCCATGTCCTTATTTCTCCAGGCATTGTAATCATACGCTCTTCTCGAAGCCCTCTTACCCTTTGAATCAAACTGTGTTTAATTATTACAAAATGAGTTTTTTCTCTCATCTCTCTGGCCTTCTGACAATCGATAAAATTCTTTCAAAATTTGAAAGTAAAAGTTTAAATCAGGAAAAATGGTTGATTTATTCTTGTATATCTTCATAAATGATCGCTAAACAATTGCATTGGTTCGAACACATTATGCGAGATCCTATGCATAGTGTTCATTTCTGGTTGTATTACGTTTTACTATTTCAATTAATTCAGATCAATACAATCCACTTAATATATTTTCAATTTATAGCCTGATTTCCCAGAATATATGTGTTTAAAAATTATAAATGAAGCATTTTTAAAAGCGAATACTCTAAGTACACTGATTACTTAAGCAATGGCAAAAAATCCGCAAATTCATGGACAGTTACCACTTCATATACATCGTATGCATTGTGCAGGGAATGATTCCGAAGTTCAAAGTTACAACTGAAGAAATATTAACTGGTATTAATTATTTAAGTATTTCGTGGGTATTAGTAATACTACTGATTAAAACAAAATCTGAATCGATTCTTTGGGTAGTAAGGGTTTCCTTTTGTCTTTGTTCGGGTGAGATATAGAATGGTGGCGCGAAGGCAAGGCGGTCGTCTTTCTTGATTTAACGGATTAGAAAGGAGTGAGGGTATTGATTTGGTTTTAGGGTCACTAATTGGTTTTTGGTGAAGATTTCATTCAAGTGCTGCCCTTAATAAAGGTGGCAATGGTTTTATCTCTAGCTAAATTTAACCTCTTGTAATTGTATGGGGTGTTTTTTTAACTCAATTGCCCCTGGGCTGCCCAACTTATGACTGGCTGAAAAACATTAGTGTGTTTATTAGCAAGTTATCAATTCTGAGTAGAAAGGAAGAATTTAAGAAGAGAGGAGAGTGCTGTATCAATTGTTATATATTTCCAGTATTTGTTTATAGAAGTTATGGTTGGCAGTCAATTTCACCAAAATACGAAGAGTTACGAAATACCGTATTTTCACTTCATAATCACATTAATGTTATTCCCTCTAATATTTTAGAAAATATTAGTAAAAAATTAGAAAAAAATGATGAAGCGTATATGAGACGGTACGCGGAGAAAACGTTCCTGGAGGTTTTTTCCTGAAACCGAAGGAATATTTTCTAACTCGTACATTTTTGTATTGGATCGAATTTCAGTCCTTCTGGACTGGAACATTTTTCCATTCCCTTAAAATAACGCTTGTACGCATCCAGTCTTATTTGCCTCGAAGCATGTACGAATATATTTTATATATTATGCTCGTATAATATTTTAAACAAATATAATTAAAGAACAAAAACTATTTTTATCAACAATTCACAGAGAAATTATTCACTTCATTCGGATGATAAATTATTTCTCATTCTTTTTCCCGCTGCACATTTTGATTAAATTCTTCCAATATCCGCCGTGAATCCGCCGTAAATTATCTCTTTATTATAAGAAAATAATAATACATAAGAAAAAGTCATCAAAGCTAAGATGGAACTTAGGGGGCATTTTTTCAAGATTTTGAACGAAGTAAAGAAAATAAGGTCCGAGGGAAGATTTTTTGTGTCCCCGCTTAAATCCTAAACTTTTGACGTGCCCACACTCTGTCCCTCTTCAAGTTTTTCGATTTGAATAAATCCCGTGGGCGCTAATTTCTGACGAGGGGGAAGGGTCAGTGGGATGGGCGAGAGATGGAGTGCGGGAGCAAGAAGGAGATGTGAATCCTTAATGGCTTTCGGGGGTGGGGTGGGACGAGGGGGGTGAACCGACAGACGGTTGGAGGAATGGAATGCTCGGCGGAATAGAGAAAAGGATCCGGGGGAGATGGGCGAGGCGTGAGATGGTTCCCCCGAGGGAATTCGAAGCTGAAAGGGGAAAACAATAGGGCGTCTCTTAAGTATTGATCAAGTGAGTACGTGTTCGGAAGGGTGAAATAAAAGAAACGCCCGCGAGACGGACAGTAGTCTCGAGATGGAAGGCTAACCATTGACTTTTACTGACCCGGACTAATCGGATTCCGAAGTGAACCGACGATCTAAATCTCTTCAATTAATTTCCATCGCAGTGCTCCGAGACCTTTCCATTTTTCCCTTCTCGTCTTTTTCCTCCTAAATCTTTTCCCCCTTTCTTCATAGGCAACGCATAGTGGATGCAAGCTTTTCACGTTTTGTGTTTATTGTCGCGTTTGCACGAGGCCTAATAATGTGCATATTCTAAAGAAAGACATGCTTCCATAATATGGAATGTTTGAACACATTATTCACCCCTATGGCATAGAATTGTATGGATATTATTATTGCATTATGTTTTAAATTTGTAAAATATTTGCTATCGTTTGAGAGTCGATTTTTTGGTAAATTGTGTGGAAAAGAATTTTTCACTTTGTAGAAGCTTATAATTTCCACCGCTACACATGAACAGGGATTTCGGCACCAAATATTTAGCGAAACGCGTTATAGGTAGTAAGTAGGTAAGTATATATTTGATGATTTTCGCCGTGGTGTGGCATTAATAATTTTTGCCTGATATCTCTTCCAACATTATTCGTCTTTGATGCAGAAATTGTGATTGATAATAGGAAATTCATTTCATTTTACCCAAAAGTATATTTCTTATTGATGAAATATGATTCTTATTTTGCGATATAATTGTATATAATATGTATTTTGAACTCACTCAGTAACTTGTTTTGCAGATGTTTTAACAACGTCACTTGGCAATATGGTAAGAACACATTGAGTCATTTAAAAATATTTTCGTGTGGATATAATTTATTAGTACTTACATTAAAGTATCCACCTTGGATAAAAAGAGCAAATTTGTTTTTTAAGGAATCGTTAATTGCATAGAAAGGGGTCTCATAAAATTTATATCACCATAATCTAAGTTAGCAAGTAACATTTTGTTTTATGAATGCTGGCGATGGGATGTTGAAGACTGTGACAGAAGGAAGAACGTTAGGTAAGCGAGGAATGGGTGGAAATAGGATGGGTATGTTGGATGGAATGAGGTATGCGCAATTGAAGAAGGGTTCATCGTAGTAATGGATGTTAGGTTGTGTTTCGTTAGAAGATGCAAATAAACGAATTGTTGTTCAGTATAGATCCAATCAAAACCTACATCATAGATATCTAATAATAAAGATGGTAATGATATAAATTTCTACAGAGCAATATAGGTTATAAACTGGTCAATGACACAACATAGGTGAGATATGGTAGCATGCATGGATATTTGAAATCCAAAAAAAATTGTTGAGTAGCAAAACCCAAATTTATGCGCACAAGCAATCGTCAGACGTATATCTTTTCCTGGGATTTAGGAGTGTCGAAGTGGAAGTTGACCTTGATTAAATACATTGCTTTTGAGATCTAGATTAATCCTATCCATCTCAGGTGGTAAGTTTCAATATGTTGAATACGTTATTCTACGTATGAAGTGGGAGCACATATCGGTTATCTTCTTTTTAAATGCATGTTTTTCGTGCAGTGAACGTTAACCTCTTGGAATAGTGCACATTATATATTCGACGTATTCAATTCCTCCTAGTTGAATATTAATCCCAAAATGATAAACTGAGTCTTAACCGGCTAGAATACTCATCCATACGTGTGCTATCCTGTGGATAGAACGACTGAGACTCAATGTGACATTCTCTTGAAGGTAGGGAACATGCTCATCCTCAATTGTCCTTTTAATGAGTACATTAGTCTCAGTGGTCTTCCTAAATATATATTTAATGCTACTTCTTGATTAGAACTGAAGGAGGAGTTTTAGCTTCTACTTTCCGGCTCCAAATTTCGTTTTCGCTTCCTTAAGATTTGTCTTCCTCGCTGACTTCCTTGCGTCCTTTAGCTAGTGGACAGCGGTCCTGATTAAATTAACCTTTGACCTCCGTTTGCCTTTCTCATTTTATCATGGTGTGGACCATTTGCTCAGTGTCACGAAGGGCCAACCCGAGTGGACATTCTTTGAGAAGAAAGAGATGAGGTAAAAGGTAAATAGCTGGACTAATTTCATGGAGTACGAACGATCCATTTAAGGAGACAAATTAACTCTTAAATGTATTCTCACATGTTTATTTTTTATTTCAACAAAGACTTTATCCATAAGCCGCCCATGGACGTGAAATTCAATTTTTTGTAAATTTAATTTCAAAACAAAATTAATTAACTTTCGTCAACCACCCTGAAATTGTCTCACGCAAAAGTACGAGCATTACAATAAATTATGAGACAAAGTTATTTTGAACATTTCATAGGGATTACATCGTTAACTTTTGCACTTTTGAATTGCGTTAAATAGAAATGATGTTTTCAATCAAAATCCATAAACTGTTTTAATATGGCTTAATTATGTTGTACTCTGGTCTATTTATTACCTTTCGAGAGAAATTAGCAAGTAATCCATCTGAGTTAAGAGTTGTTTCAATGGAATACCTTAAAAGCAGAAATAGGCGCGCTTCCCATGTTATTAGACACGTTATTGTAGTCATTAGACACAAATGAGGATTTGTAATGTAAGCTTTGAGAGAAATAGTGATTTAATATGTTGTTCTATTCTTGCTAGGAATAGACGATGCCTTGTCTTCACATATATGCTTCGTAATCGCTGTTTAGTCAAGATGACCAAACTGCCTACGTACTTAGTACGAAAAATGAAATTTGTTTGCAATTAAACATAGTTAAAAGGAGTAAAAACCACTTTATTTATTGAAAAAAATTTAATCCCGATACAAAGGCAATTTCGATGTAATTGTAATGTAAAAAATAGTGCTTTCTGGCAAAACGAAAACAATCTTGCAATTTCACCTATCTAGTTGATGGATTTTGAAAGTTAGCTCAAAGAGTTGAAACCTCTTTCGTGAGTATTTTCTTGATACTTCTTTGAAACAACCTATATTATTTTTCTGAATTCCATTGCTTTCCCCAAAAGGATATCTGCCCTCAATGGGTGTCGGCTTCAAGTACTATTTCTTGAAGAATCTGTAACACTTGTAACATATTTTGACTCATTTCATAATGCAAGATCTTTTATGATGTAACACATTAAAACCTGGATTGCGATAAACATTTATTGTGGAAAATTACATTTATGTGGCCATTGTTCGAATATAGGCGTATTCTTTTACTTGGTTTTGGGGAATAAATTCATTTGGTAATTATGAGCTATTTCTAATGAGGTGTTAGAGAATATTTTTCAGCCGAAAAGAGTTTGAAAAGGATTTGTGTGAAGTAGTTTTTGAATATGAATTTTATATACCCTCAGGAAAGCCCCTGGAAAGGCTTTGTTTGGAGTCCTCGCCCTTCATTTGCCGTCATTAAAGTGTCATCCTAAATTAATAGGATATAGACCCATAAAAGTGCCAAGATGGATGTAGGGTAAGATATACAGCGGTGTCCTGCAAAGATCCTCCAGCTGAATACGTATAGTTTCGACCCTGAGAAATCACCGTAGCTTCTAGAGGAATATGCCAGAAAATAGATAAAAAGTATTAATCAACAATAAAAAACAAATAAAAACGGGACATCATATACTGCTATAAGTTATACAAAAGCAATACGCATGGAAATAATATTTGAAATTATAATTACGATAGTTGATAGTCTTTACTAGGCATAGAGACCCAATTGGGGACCCAATCATTGTAATTGCTACATAAGTGAAGAAATTATGTCTCTGACATAAACAAAAAATATTTTAAGACTACGTATAGATTCGTTGGAACACTCGTAACCTTTTTTTAAGACTGCATGGAATACAACTTGTTTCCTTACTTCCCAACAAGTATTGAAGTACTGTCATTGCCATGCAAAGGATAACATTTCATCAAACAAATATACCGCCTACCTTTTGAGGTGGCATAACGTTATATTGTGTGTAACCTTTTTCCTACGTCAAATAAATCTTTAAATAACCTTTTGTTGGTTGAAAAAAGAGAGGCAGTAATGGCCGTAAGGCTAACACTGGATTTACTGGCGTAAGATCTTCTCAAAAACACCCTTATCTTTAATGGCATTCGCGCATTATTGGAAGGTGACTCATTGGGAGAACCAGAGCTCTAAGAAATTCAATATGAGAAATGTCTTTCTTGTAATGGATTTCGATATCTCCCCCCGAAAATGGACTGTTTTTCTGTTCTTAATAGCTTGCGAGGTATCTGAAATGTTTCCCATGCTTAATATCCGTAATGACATTGTTAAAGACTATATTAACATCCACAGTGAACAAACATTTGCCGATTTTTGGAAGTGATCATGTAAGTCCTTCAATCATTAGCGAGAATGATTTAATCCAGGTAATTTTAATAACGGGTTTTGGAAGAATATATAATGTTTTCTATTACGGCTGTGTGATATATGTTGGCCAATTGTAGGCGTCACTATTCCCATACGTTGGCATTTATTTATTGGGTAAGCTTTTTCTCAGATATGGAAGCAAATTAAAAAAGTTTTGCTAAAATTGAAGCTTATGAAGGATATATGGGGTTGGCTTTTTCAGCGATAACTTCTCTGGGAGCGTAGAAAGTGACCATGTTTTGGACGCTCCATGCACCACTTGCATGACTTAAGTGTGACAAATTTAGAAATACTGGGTTTAATATTATGCGCATGCAGAATGACGTACATATAATCATAAATGCACTATTTTATATTGGCGTATAGTATTAGTGACTATATTACAAGTGAAAAATAAACCATAGTAAGCCTATTATGTGAAATAAGAATGTGGGTTGTAGTTGTACAGTGTGCAATTAGAATGGAGAACAGTTGTATTTATTGCATCAATTAGACTACATTATCTCTTCCCCAATTCTATTCCTTGTTCTGGAGTTGCTAATGGTAATTGCATACATTTCGGGTTGGAGCTTTTTCTGTTCCGTACAAGCGTCAGTATGGAACATATTGTACCAGCCAATGCCATATCTTCTAGATCCACGTTACACGGCATCATTTATAAAGAAAAGCAGGGATATCATTACCATTATTTTGTACATACTATATACAGACACGGGTACTTTCATATCTTTAGTAGAATTTAGTAGAATCAGTTTGATTTTGAGTAGTTTTTAAGTAGCAATTATAATAATTATCGGTAATTTTTTCAAATTTAAGATTTCAGAACTGCCAAATTGAGTAAATCGTATTCGAGCTAAACCGGCGTATTTTAATAATTTTTATTAATTTTAAAATACACTCGGGAACAAATAATAATGAGCTATCTATGAAGGGTGCCATAGAAACGATATAGCTTTAATATATAATGGTTGTTGCAGCGGAAATCGTCAAAAGAGACGACACTTAAATATAGCGTTGAATATAACACAGTTATTTACAGATATTACAAACCTTAAAGGTCCAACAGAGAATTACATTCACCTTACACTTTCACGACGGGATAATGTGGAGAAATACCTTCACTTTCGAACGCATAAGACACCGTAAGTGGTAACATAAAATGGAAGGGAAAATACCGGGTTCAGGTGACAATCTCGGTATGCCGCGACTCCTTCATGAAACTCACCTGAAAGTAAAGGAAAAGATTCATCACACTCTCGATTCAGATTAGGCAACGTAAAAGCAAAAACTAACAGACCGTCATAGCATCGTAAAAGGGCGTATTGTACACATGAATACATCTATTTATCTATGGCAATTTTTCCTTGGTCTGATCGGAGAGTCAGTATTTCCCGAGCCCGAGATATCACTCCATTATTTCCCAGAATACTGCCCCCGCGGCGGTCCATCGTCCACCCCCACTCATTGTTATGACAAACTGCTCCCTCCCAAATGCCGTGGAAAATCCCCAACGATGTAAAATTCTCGTCCTCCTGCCACCGAGTCTCCCGGTGAATTGGTCTGGGCGTCCTCCTTTCAGTCACCGCTCTCTATTCCCCGAGACCCCACGTGGGGAAGGAGGGAGTTCAGGAGAAGATGGGGCCACGGAAGGTTCACCGGCCTGAATGGCAGGGAATTAAGGTTCCCTTGAGCCAACCCTCGCCTTCTCTCCATCACAAATTCGATCTCGAGACCCGGAGGACGATATGGAAATTTGAAAAGAAATGATGAAAAAATTTGAGGATATACTTCTTACATGATACTGAAGGGCTTTGAAGTTTTTGGTCATATTTCCCATCCGCGAAGATTGCAGGAATATTCAATTAGGTAGTCTGACAAAATGTGTCACCGAAGGAAATAATTCTTTCCCTAATTTCTGTGCATTGGAATATTTCTTAAAGATTGTGACAGCTCTGCAGGGCCTTGTCCATCATTGCAATTTATGCATGATTTTCTCGTGCGACAAACCCATTATAATTATTGAATCGATTTTTTTATACAATGCGGTAATTGAGATGAGAAAATATTTAAGACTTTTAAGCTGACGCGTGCCTGTTAAGAATGGGTAAATTATTTTAAGAGAATAGAAAATTAATATTCCTTAATATGGATGACAAAATCTCAGGGAAACACCTAAGAATATAGAAAAAGAAATTGATGAACTTGTAAAGCATAGGAATATTAAAGTTAGCTAGAGGAAGGATAGCCGTTGACAAATATGTGGAAAATTATTATGGTGATAAGCAAGTAAATATTTTCTGTTATAAAAATTTGATCATTATATGGATAGAAGGAAGTAAAAATGACTCGAGTATGAAACAAACTATGGTTTAGGAAAAATATTTTGTCTTGTTGAAACGCTAAAAGGAACAATACACTAGTTTTCGGGAAAAAACCAAATGCTTAAAACTAAATGCATACTTCCCTATGACAATGATTACGATTAGGAAATTAGTATTTTACGGTTAGGAACAAACATGATACAGTCACCTAGAGACGTCCTATTTTACCCCGCCAGACTCGTACACATTGAGGTGAATAATTGCGTATAGTGGATATTCCCTCTCTGTCCGGATCAAAATTATACACTTGTAATGAGAAAGATGATTTTGATGGATGGGATTAAAGTTTACAAGATTTATTTTAATCCATCTCGTTTCCTACATTGCATGAACATATAATTTATGAGAAATTGATATTTCCTGTGATAGGACCATTGAAAATAAAACATAGTTTTAATTTAGTCTCACTCCTAATTTTACCTATTAATGCTTACAAATTTTTACTATTTAGTAATACTTACCACTAAGTAAGCGCTAGCAGCACTAGTAAGTAAGTGAAAGTAAAATAACCACTTTCCAATTTTTACTTTGCATACTTATTCCTGAGTGAAACAGATACTATCGCAAAAAGAGCGCCGTTGAAAAAGAAACATTGCAGCTTGAAGATATTTTGAGAACTATTGCCTCTTTGTTTACCTTGGGTGTAATGAAACGTTTCTTTCTGCCCATTTGCTCTTCTCGATTGTCAAAATATCTTTAATTTTATTGTAACATCGTCAGGTGTTAAACGAATTAATCTCAACTTGCGGTCGTCGTCTTTAGATTAGTGGGAAGTAGTTCTGAAATCGGCGACCGCGAATTAGATTAAAATCTAGTAAACGTTTATGTGAAGGTTGTTTTTAGATAGTTTAACGGTTCATTCAGAGTTGACGAGCACATTCGGGAGAATTTTATATTAGACAGGCTATATGACACATTCAGGCATTCCCATGATCTCGACGTCGGTCCTCGCGATTCATGTGGAGATTTCGTGGTCGAAGGAAGGGGAAGCTAGAGGGTCTGCTGGTGCTTTCAATGGGCTCGACCAGTACTCCGATTTTCGGGGTATCATTGTAATGTATAGGCTTTGTCGGGGGGACATGAGATGTTCCCTATTCCTCCCAGCCCAGAAACCAATATTGACCGCCGTGGTAGTTTCCGGATGGTCTGCTGTCCGGATGCGGCGGCGGTGGGAGTGGCCAGTGCTGGTTCCGCGGAGGTCTCACAGCAGCTGCCGCCGGCATGCGGAGTGTTGAAAACGATAGCGGTGGGGAGCGAGAGGTGCAGGAAGGGGTGTGGCCTGTTGAGAGGGGGAAGGGATTGGCCTTCCATGACGTCAGCATCACTGCATAATAGAATCCACATCGGCCATTGCCGATGACGGAGGGGCGTTTTGTTAATGGCTCGTGGGACACACTTTAGGAAGCCCGTTTCGGTGTAGACCCTCCTAGGTGAAGGGAGAGGAAGAAGGTTGATTTGTGTATTTCCTGTATTTTGGAAGAATTTGATTGAAACGTCACGCGATCACTTGCGTTCCCATTTTCGTTAGTCGATAGTGAAAGTTTAAACCGCTTCGGTATATTTAGAGATGACTTACAGTTAAAGCTCTGCGAGGCGTGAAAGAGTAGTCAATGTAGAAGGAGAAGCAGACCTTGATGACTACCTACACTCACCGGGAAAATACAACCATAGCTTCTGATGCTTCAATGCCTACTTCTTTCATGATACAACGTACTGAGTACAAGTATGCGAAACTATAAAGTTAATTCAAGCCCTGGGACTATATTGGGAAAGATCTGTCTAGTAATTAGAATTTGTCTTTGCTTTATAGTCTAAATTATTTTTTTAGGTTCTAGAATATTATCTATTTATTCAGATTTACTTATCACCGATCAGTTTCGAAGGTTTATTTACTCTTTACGAGATAAGAATTTTTAAGAACTTTAAGAATACTTATGATAATATTAATAATACTTAATACTAAGTGTGCAATATTCCTGGTAGGAGAAATTAAATGCAGAAGGGCAAAGGGGTTCTTAATGAAAAATGTATCCCTAACTCTCTCGAGGATTCTACTTGCTTTCTATGAATTTGTAGCTATTTTCATTTAGGAATAGTGATTTCGTATCTTGAATTTTCTTTAATTTCTTAACCAGGGATAAGTTAAAAACAGTGAAATAATTTAAAGAAAATAGTCTCAGAGTTTCGAATCTTTCCATTGATGATGGTTATTTTATTAATTTCTTAAAAATACCTTGTTTACCAGGGAATTTCCTATGAGCTAAGATATGTTATTTCAATTCTATAATTGACCATGTAACTGAATAACAAACGTTTACTTTTCAATTTATTCCTAAATTATTAGGGGTAAAAAATATGAAACACACCATGTAGCAGTAATTTACATAAACAGTCCCAAAAAAACAATTAATGTTAAATATAGTTAATTTTTTATTACTGAGAGATTTTATATTTTGTAGGAAACATCGCATTGTTTTAATTACAAGTATTATATAATAATAAGCGCCGGAGTTACGTTTATTCATGTTTAATTTATTCTCTGTTAAATTTAAGCTCCATTGTTATGAAAAAAGTGATGTTAAGTCTAGCTGTAAGTAAGAGAATCTCCTATCTTGAGGAACAGCCACGTTTCCCTATTTCAGGTGTATTCGAAAACCCTCATTCCTTTTGGAAGGTAGTCATACTTGAGGGCGTGTCGGTGTATTTTATGTTCTACGGGAACCTTTCATGTGTGACCATCCCTCAGAATGTTTCTTGCATTCAGTTCTTCCGTAGATTTCTTAAAATCATCGTTCTGAACCTTTTTTATATCTTCTTGGATGGATCGTCAAGAAATAAAAAAAGAGACTGGGAGAGGACATATATTTTTTAAGATTTCAGCTCGCTCTCGAGATTTTTCCCTCCAGTGTCCTCTCACCGATCGTCGTGGCTTTTTCTTCCTATCCCAAGCCAGTGATCCCTTGGGATCTTGGGAAGTATTGCTCTTTCCCTGCGGTTGGGAGGAGACCTTTCTTCTCATTGCTTTCATATTTGGTCAAGATGTGTTCAATAGGACACGAACGGATTTAATACGTGGTTTTTGTAATGCAGTGAGCGTGTGTTTCCGTAAATATGTATACGTGCAAATGCATTGGCTTATACGTGCGAATACGAATGAAGTCTTATCTTGATTAGAAGTGGTTATAATACATTTAAATATTATTTAACCTATTCGGTTTTGCCTTACCATTGCAGAATTATATAAGATATTAGTTATTTATAAATGTGATAGGGATTATCCTATGACCTAAGGCTATCTACGCTTAAGGACTGAACCTAACTGTCATGTCTTCAGGATGAGGGCATTGTCGTGATAATATATTTGAATGAAATCAATTTGTTGATCTGTAGCGTTATCAATATTGATGCCTCAATACTCTATTGACACACAAAATTCATAAATTTCTATCAATTAACATAAATCTCTTCCGGTATTCTTTTGTAAAAAGTAGTTATTAAAAAAAAGAATGTACAATCCAGAATAAAAATGCTAAACTGCTTTAAAAAAAGATCTGCCATGGATAAAAACTCTGTGTAATATTAAAAACTTATAAATGAAGAGAAAATTAGCTTTAAAATTTAAAATTAAAACAAATAAATATTCATAGTTATTCTTCATTAAAATATTCATTGCATAAATCAGAATTCGTTTCTCTGGAATTAGTTAATTGTGAATGATAAAGTATCAAGAGGGACCACTGAATTAATAATAATGATATTGAGATGTTATTGCAATTTCGTACCATAGGTATATACTTATTTAATGATGAATACATTACAGAGTTGGCAACCCTAATTCTGGAGTCCCAAGTAATTTTTATGTACAGTATCGGTTGTTTACCCTTAGGGGTAGAGTTATAAGGTTATATTGAAGTAAAAAAGGGTTTAATTTGGAGTATGGGGCAGAAAGTAAAGCATGTAGTAATGTACAATTCACGATGCCGCGTCAGAAGAGCTTTTTTATGGTAACCATATTTTCTATATACTGTGAAAGGTCAATAGTTCAATGATACAGAAAATACTAAACTGTTGACTAGCAGGTTTAGTCGTGATGTGTTTAGTTTCCTGTACTTGCGGTTGTCACTCTTGGTTATGAGAGAATGGTGAAGAGTTTCCAAATTTAATTTCACTGTGCTCATAACATCCATGAGTTCAGGAAACGGCTCTTGACATATTCTCCTACTTTGCCGCTATCCATTCCTTCCCCTACCCTTTTCTTCTATAGCTGCGCAGAATATAACTTCCTTCAGCGATCGAGGCTCAGCCTCCAAGCATACCAGCCCCAGCTTCCGTCCACGAAGTACGGTCAGGAGCCGAAGGAGACATCCCATTTCAAAAGCCATGGATTGTTTCGCTCCTTGGTCTGGAGATAAAAGAGAAAGGGGGTGGAGGGTCCGCCGAAGGGCTTCCTCGGTGGAAGCCAAGGCGACGCTGAATCAGGACCTCCTCCTTCGGGTGTGTGTCTAGGGCTCGATGCTGCAAGTGAGATGGGGAGCGGCTGCGAATCTTGGGGTCCCAGCACTTCCTTCCCGTGTCTCTCCTCGAAGAATGGGCAGGGTCTCGCCGAGACCGGGTGGGATTGACGGGGATCAGTGTGGGGGAATGAGGCGCGGTGAGAGAGGCAGTTGTTGAAGATTTTGGGGAGGCCCGAGGAGAATCGCTCGTTTGGTGGACTATAGGGAAGCCTGGCTTGGTAAGCCAATGCCATAAGGAATGGCTGTAGCCAGGAGAATGGGATGTTCAAAGTCTAGGCAATGATCCTCGTATTTAGGGGGTCACTATACCGTAAAATATGTTTCCTTCTCGCAAATTTACCGTCATCACTTGCATGCGAGACCCCACACGTGTAGATAGCTTTGGCTTCTCGAGTAAAAATATTGTATCGACAAGGTTCATACTTGCCAAATGTCACGAAGGATGGAACGAGTGTGATGAATAGCCTTTGAACGTCAGTCGCTATGGAAACAATTTATATTGAAAAAATTGATGCTTTCCTTTTACGTAGAGGAGGTATAATTTACTGAATAAGACGTCTTACCTTGCAACCCGCCTCGAAGATGTACTGCAGGGGATATAGGATTACTAGCCATTAGAGTAATTGGTAAAATAAACCATTCGTGATATATAACCTTTCATTAGTAGTAACACAGATTTATCCGATATCTACTCGAACCAACAATAATATTAAATGTTATTAGCAGTTTGCGCTATTAAGATAAAATATGAGGCATTAATTTTCCTTTCATTTCTTGAAAAGGTCATATATGGTTATTTCAAACATTTAGCCTGTCTGAAATTGAAATGTGGCATCAATATCGTTCTGTGACAATCGCTTTTTTTCAATTAAAAAGTAACTTTGTAGTGATGAATCTCCTGATCTACCGTCAGTTGTCAGAAAAAGAAATTTCAAATATGTTACTTTTAATGTTTTTGATACACAGGTAAGTATATACGTGGGCTGTGCAATAAATGCGCGAACTGGTGGCCATGACGCGGAATACGTATAGCCCCGTCATCTAGCGGCGCTAGTTGCCTGAGACCAAATGAGCCCTTTGTGCTTGGGACGTCATAGAGCTGTGCGTGTAGGGCCAGTTATGTTAGTTTCTGTTGTCCTTGCTTTCACTGTTTGTCGAAAGTGAAAATTAACATAAACATAAGTTTTTTGGTGAAGTGCGGTAAAAGTTATCAAGAAATTACTGAAATGTTGACAGTTGCTTACGGTGATAAAGCTCTGGAGGAAACACCCGTTTTCGAGTGGATTAAGCGTTTAAAAGATGGCCGACAAGACGCCATGGATGATGCAAGGCCGGGATGACCTTCAACCGCCTGTGCTAACGACAACATTGATCGTGTGCGGTCCCTTGTCCTTACCGATCATCGTAAAACTGTCCGAATGATAGTTGGACTGAATTTAGAAAAATCAACAGCGCACACTATTTTAACCGAATATGATGGATGGATCCTTCACAATGACAATGCACCTGCACATTCAGCATGGGCAGCTCGCCAGTTTCTGGCAAAAAATTCAATCACCATCCTTAATCATCCTCCTTTTTCACCAAATCTCGCGCCCTGAGACTTTTTCCAATTCCCAAAATGCAAATATGTGATGAGAGGACATCACTGGGAAGATGTGGACACAATAAAGGAAGACAGGACGAGAAAACTAAAAAGCCTAACTTCCGAGGACTTCGTAGGGCGCTTTAAACAATGGAAAAGAAGATGGAATAAGTGCATAGCAATGAAGGGGATAAAATCGATGTGGACTAAATTTTGCAAATTGAAGTTTTTATGGTCTCAGTTCGCGTAATTATTGGACAGTGCAGTATATCCTATAAGTCAAGTACGTATTAAAAAATGACAGTTATTTACTGCACGTTTTGTGAAATTCAATAGTTTTTAAAGCATTCTTTTGCGAGGGATTAGATTCAATTTAATCTCCTATAGTGCCTTCTGAATTCGCTTCGTTATCGATCCAGCGGATGTCATTATCATTCATCGAGAGCCTTCTAGAATGATGAAAAAAGTAAAAATCGTGATTGTTTTGAATGCTTGTCTACAACCTCTATTTTATTTCTGAAAGTTTTATCAGGAGTAAAAATGCCATCGGTAGTACGAAATATGATCCGATATAGGATTCAGCGGTGAACTCGAAATCTCTTATCGGTTGGAATGAGTTCCAATATTGGATAGATTCATTTTACTTCTTGGGAGGGTGAATTTCGGGA
Organism: Hetaerina titia; assembly: GCA_037158775.1. Lineage (NCBI taxonomy): Eukaryota > Metazoa > Arthropoda > Insecta > Odonata > Calopterygidae > Hetaerina > Hetaerina titia. The sequence continues at coordinate 88,976,200 of CM073777.1, forward strand.
TTCGATTGACCGTGAAATGATGCGTTGCAGGATTCCATCCATTATGAATGACCCTCGTGGATTGAGCAGCGCGTGAAAGATCAATTTATCTTCCTTCATCCTTCTTCCATCCGATAAGCTCGCATTTCCTCAGCCTTCCCGAGTTCCTTATTTTGATATTTTTCTCTTTTTCCGTTGAAACGTCCTGCTGGTCGACTATAAATTACGCACGGAGTTTACTTCCATAAGATAGCGTCAACGTTGGTGGGTGTCACGACCGCGAAACTTTACACTATGTATACTTATCTCATTTGCAAAGGTCGAAATTTGTTTTGCTACAATAAATTTAGAAAAGTTACCCCCTATAAATCATTTGAAAATACTATTGTTAATATATTTTGTTATTTTCTTCCCGTAGGAGAGAAATTTCAATTCAATTCAGTGACGCTATCATTTTTTCAATTTTCGTTGAGAAAATGGTTTTGTAAAAATAAAATAGCTCTATAAGGAGAAATGTTGAATATATATTTATTTATGGTATGTGGCAAACTTAACTACGTTTGTTACGAAAACGAGGTTGTACACCTAAGCGGAGACTAACACGGTACACAATGACCTTGAACCTAAATATTATACTAAACACTAAATCTTTCTTTTGCACTACATACTTTCAACATTATTAAATTCCATCCAAACTGCCTGTTATTTTTTCCACCTCCCGCGATTTCTCAACAATAAGCCCACTTATAATTCGTTCTCCTTTCTGCCCATTTTATTTTCTCCTTTCTCCTCCACGCGCACATATCAAAATCCTATAACCAAAGCTTATCCTCTCACTAAAACGAACAAGTATCCTAGGCTTAAAAAAACTATGCTCTATGCAAAATGTTTTACTAGTGGTCATTGGATACGTATTTTATTAATCCTGGTCATCATCTCTTACGTCGCAAAACTTTCTTTACTTAAAACAATTCTTTTATTCACTTATTAAATATTTAACCCACCTTCTCCACAAACAAGTGTAATAATCGAACGGTTCTACCTGTTCTAATTTATGGACCTCAGCTTGAATATTTATCTTAGAATTCCTATTTCTTGAGAAGCTGATTGCCTTCATCTTCATATGCATGATTCTCACTCTACACATATTATACTGACTTTTTAATTCACTAAGCAACTTTTCCAAACCTTTATGATATCTTGTTTCTAATTATGTGATATGATTCCTTTAAGTACGTCCCTTATTATATCCGATTTGCACACATGTGCCCCTCACTCTTGTGCCAAAACTACTGCCTAAGCACTGATAAAAAATACCAGGTTAGAAGGCGCAACTAAAATTTTGTCTAATTATTTCCTCACGTTATGTCAAAAAATTTATTACCACATTTGTTCGTTGCGAAGCGAAGAGTGGCTGAACATGATGTCGGATTCATTGCACTCCCCAAAATCTACGATTTTCAACATTATGATGAAAATTATCAATATTATGGCTGAAAATAGAACATCTTTCCTTCTTTGTTATGTACTTCGAAATCAATCCTCAGTGTTTGTATGCAATGTTGCATCCTCAATATCTCGCCAATTCCACTCTTGCTGGTGCTTTTTCGACTCATATTCTTACTCATTTAGATATACCGTAAAACATGGACCGTTCCTTATGTAAATCGTGAAATTCTTGTGCAGCTGTCAGTCTGGGGAGCGAGTTTCATTTCCCCAAGCCATACGTATGCATGAGAAGGATCAATTCATGACTCTTGAACATCGCCTCGCGCAGACGCTAGTGCTGGTGTAACTTTGCCCAGCACTTGAGGTTTCTTTAGTCCCCATTACTTTTGGGACGCACGGTTCGTACTCTCTAGAGCTAAAAGAGAGTCCTACAATCATGTTTGTGTTTAGTTTGTATCGTCTTTTTCATCCGTCCATGTTCATCTGTGTTGGAATTTGATCGTCACTTTTTGTTCAATTAAACGATCATAAAATGCGACAATACGATTTAAATAGTTTGCATTTAACTTAATATTTCAATTTGAGTGAATTTTTCTTAAGGTTATATACATCTATTTTTGTTCAACTTTTGTGTGTTCATGTTACTGCGTGGATTTCCAAAAATAATATTTTGGGAGCACTGCATGCGTTAGGGCCTAAACTTTATTCTCGAATTTATTTTTCATTAAATAATTTTGAGCCTCACAGTGTCAAATTTGCTTTCTACTCTCGGTAGGTATTTTCCTCACAAAAGATGGAGCACAATTTTTTAATTTACCACAGAGCAACGCATAATGATATGTTTATTAAGGTTTACAAGTGTTTACTTGAATACTAAGTCTTATATATAGAGCTATACCATCTATATTTTGTGTACTGAGGATTTTTGGTTTCTCTTTCACAATTCATCGGAACGATTATCAGAGGTAATATTTTTCTTGGATTAACAACATTTTATGTTATTATAGTTATTCCATTGCAAGGTTATATTCCACATTGTATCAATGGGCCTTTGTCTAAGAGCCAAGAATTCAAAATACTTCTTATGAGCTGTGATACGATTTTAACTTTGGGAAAAGCTTACTGTAGCCGATGCTCCTACAATTAAAGACGAACGAATTTATAGTGACCTCTGGTTTTCCGCGAAAAACCTTCTCCTTTCCCATTAATAATTAATTTCCTTTGCATATTTTCTCCTGTTGCTGGTTTATACACTAAAGTCCTGCTCTGGTACAAGTGGTGCGATGCGGCAGATACGGTAGATTTTTTTTAGTGCTGCTGGAATTTTATCTCATTTTCTGTGGTGAATGGGGAGTTGTTTGATTTTTTTCACGTCTCTTGGTGCATTTTTAAACGCAAAGTCCTCCAAATGTTTTTTTTCTGTAATTGAATTCAGGTGAGCACTGGAAATTCATGATCACGTCCCAGAATTTATTAAGGTTCAGAGAATGGGTCAAAAATTTCACGACGTTAGTTTTTCTCAGATTCATTTCATGGCACCATGTCTACGGAAACGCTAAGATATTCACACAAGCAAATTAAAGTCAATTTTAGGATGTTATTGCTAGCAAAATGGAGCCCCTACCTTTTCAAAAGTCTAGACAATTATCTATGATTCGACGAGGACATTCATGAGAAATTCTAAAGATCCACAGATCACGGCAAAATCCACGTTTGTTTTGCATTTTTAATTTGTATAAAAAATGAAAACATCCAGAAAAACTGGGTGACCTATACGTATATATGTATATAACGTATATACGTATAAATGTAAATATACACACAGAAATTTGCTGGTATTTCAACTTTCGGGTGATGGAAAACTCCACTCTTTTAGAATTTAATGTTAAGTAGATTAGAGCAGTACAATTTAACCACAGTGTAAAATAACTCAATTGAATCGAAGTCAAAAAAAGTATTGGCTGTTCAGGATAACTAAGTAGACGAAGTTTATATTGCATTCTACCTAGAGATTGTGATCAACATTCAAGAGTGACTTCAAGCATAAATATTTTAGAATTTGGTCCGACGGGTTAGTCTGTCGGGTATCTTGTTCACCAGTTCATCGGTTTCTGACTGTGGAATGAATGATGTTAAGTTGTACTTCAATTATCATTAATCCTAAAAACAGTTGTAGGAGAGTCTGCAAATAGTGAGTGTAATTGAAAATGGTAGAGGCTTAGCTTGTAAGTCATCACCAGACACATAAAATGGAATGAATGCACCTGATTTAAAAGTTCAAGCAGTGAAACACGTTTTAAAGCAATACAAAAACGAATATATCAAGTACTTTTTTATTTTTTTATCATTATAATAATTTTTTCAAAATTTCGGCTAAAATTATGGCTTGATATCTATCTTTTACAACAAGCAGTGCATTTGAAGCGATCATAACAAAAGTTACTCAGTGATTCACAAACGGCTTGTTTTATTTTTAAATGAAATTAAGCGCAACTTTAATAAATGAGTCTTCTTGAATGAAGTCATTGAATAAATATTATCCTGGCATTGCAGTGGAATGTTCTGCGCAAAAAATAAATATCCCTCTATTTTTGATAGCATTGTTACCGTTTGTCAACTCTGTAATTTTTATATTTGGTGGTTTTATGTAAAATGCTAGTGTTATGGTAATGTGATATTTAGTTTGAATGCAGCACGTTTAAAATGTGCTAAGAGGATAATTAAATGAGAAACTGGCGTTTTTATAAATCAAATCACTTCGCTTTTCCACGTAAACTTTTTATTTTCACGACCCAGGTTTCGTTATAGCATAACATCATCAGGTGGTTTGATTTATAAAAACGTCAGTATGAATATTTTCCACCAAGTTACGCCAAAAACTGTTTTATTTATCAATGAGAAACGTTTAGGCCTTGTGTAGCATTTGTACCATATTTGAATTCAAATTATTACTTGATTGACTTTCGAATGAATTGTACATATCATTAATCGGTACCCATTTGTAACGTTGATTTCTATCCAGGGATTTGTCACCTGGCATGACTTCGTTGCCACGCGTTCCCTCGATAGACCTAGAAACAGTTTAGAATTCATTTGTAATCTGCCTTATTTACTACTGACTCCAGTATTTATTTCTGCATCTGTCCTTTCTACAAAAAACAGTTATAAATATATTTTACAGGATTAATGAAGAGTGGAGCTGTAATTAGGCTAGAAAGTCATTCGAGTATATCAGATGTTTCACTTCCTTTCAGAATTGCATAAATTATTTCGCTCATCGATCATTTGTGGAGCTTCACACATCCTTGCTTACGCGCATCCTTGCGTTTAATCTTGTAAAAACGTTTATAGTACTCCGTATATCTTATCTTCACCGACTTAAAATATTTAATGATTAAATTTAAAAATTTGCCTTTGACGTTTTATGAGTTACTTTTAACTTATAAACCATGGCTAGGTTTATCTAATGAACGTTAATTTGACATTCAAACTTGTATTCCGTGCGTAGAAATTAATTCTGTGGACACCATATAGAGAAATGAATTGCATTCCTTTTCCTTCTTGTTAGATTATTGCTTTGTAAACTATGCGGCATACACCTATGTTTCCAGTTCAGTTAATTGTTACACATTTAAAGCGCCTGTAACTACGGTACACATTAATATTTTCTTCTTCTATTTTCAACCTTTCCAGTTTGCTGATATTCCGTCTCTCGTCATGGCGCGAGTCAACAAAAAATTAAAGAAAATATAAAGCTCTAAAGAATATTAATCTAGAATGTGGATACATGATAATATATAAAGAGAAAACATATGATACGATGAAGAGATATCTCGCGCTCATACGAGTTTTCCTAAAGACAAGCGATGATGTCCATTCCCTGCTTTCATGATTACTTGGCTGAATTCCTGTGATCTACCTCTCAGTCCAAATCTGAGGTCCTTTTGAAGTTCATGAGAAACAAATTTCACGTCAAATCTTGATTTGACTTGATATTTGGGAAGCCCAAGTATTTAATCTAATTAACAGTTGTTGGATAATATTTTCAGAAAAATCAGTATAGACCGATTTATTTCTAAATAATTTTTTCTAGTCTAATTCAAGTCCCCATAAATTTAATAATATTTGAACCTATTGAATGTTAATCGTATCGGAAATAATCTATTCTTTAATATGCAATGATGTCAGCTAAAAATACATCCACATCTTCAAACCCTAATACAGTGTTAACTGCGAGAGAATTTAGTATATAATCAAAGAAAAATAAGGAAATGAAAATATTTCAAATATCTATGATTGATAACATTTTAGCCCCTCAACAATCAATTCGGAGATTTTTTAACCTGAATGATTCTAATAGTCCGAACCTGCTTCAAATATTTGACTACATTAAACCTTTAAGGTATTATAAGACAAAAATATCGATTTAAAGCGTCTCATTTTTTTCCACGGAAATTAGATAGTAATGTGGTTTGGGTATACACACTATACAGGGGCCGTAGTAGGTAGATCAATTGGTTACTAGCAGAAGGACCCGAGTTAAAAGCCGAGTGGCTCTGAGCCCTTCCATACTCACTAAAACTTTGTGATTTTTCGGTTACCAGGTCTTTCGGGGTCCAGGACATCACAGATGACACAACAAAGAAAATGAACTGGTCTCCCTTTTCTGATGCGTGAATTTTACGCTACGGTGGGTTTAGCACTAGGTGAGCAGAGAACAACTTACAAACTAGGGGACGATTTCTATGATTGGTGTTCTTTACGGAAATTACAGATCTACATTAAATTTAGCCAGTAGAGCGAACCTTATCCGGATTAAACTTATGTTGAATTGAAAATCCCTTTTATGACTTCGCTTTCCGCTGTGAATTCTGAAGCAAATGTGATGCGGAATTTGAGGTTGAAGTCAAGTGAAGTATGGAATCCGTAGATAGGGTTTTTCCGGTGTCCTTGACAGTGAGGTGATTCAGGCATGACGACATTTCGGCCTTGCGACTAATCTATTGATGCTTAAATGCGTGAGGGAAATTCAATATTGAAGATTTCATCCCGTTGAGGATATATATTATTCTCACCAACGAAGAATAAACCAGCCAGGCATAGAAAATATTAGCGGAAGGGGAGAGTTTCTAAGTCTACCGGAATTGAGTGGCGATTGTAGTGAGAATACTTACTCTGTTTCTGTGTGGGATGTGAGATGCGACACAGAGCATGACTAAAAAACACGCCTTTACCCGACACTATTCAAGTCTTTATTATTTTTTTCTCTTTTTCACTCCTTGCAGGCGTCAACCTCACCTACTATGTGAGACCCGCAGAGAGAGTGTGAAAGGTCATCCCATTCAGGGAGGAAAGCGAAAAAAATCCTACCTACGTTGACTCGCTTTCCCGACATTTGACCCTAGTTGGGCCAACGAATTAAAACGTGCTATAGATTTAATTAACGGGTGGGTCCCGGAGAAAGTTTTAAATTACAGACCCATTCTTTTTGTTCTAAATTAGCTAGTTTTAAGGTTGTTTGGCGTTGGCGAGCAAAGAAAGAGCGGAGTTAGGGCTTCTCGTAAATGTTACCTTTTCTGTTGAAAAAGGAAGCTTGAAATCAATATTTAAGCTACCATTTCTTATACATTACCTAAGTTGAGCATGGGTTCCATATTATAATTTTTCGTCAAACTAAAATTTTGGTAACTTAGGATAAAATATCTTGTCCCTTTGGTCGGTTTTGCCTGCCATCGAAATTGTCCTGATACAGGTCTATACTTTTATGGCCATGTAAAATGGATTTGGACGAATGAATGATATTGGACTGGTAAGCACAGCGTCGAGAAGGCGTCCTCCGTTTGTATTGTTTTTTTTATCGTATGCATTAATTAAGTCCTGTTGTAGCATCTCTTGAATAAATCATGCGCCGGTTTCGAGTGTCCTTATCGATTATTGGTTATATTGACATCGGGATACATTTCTGGCTGTTGCACGTTTTTCTTTTGATATCCTCTCTAAACAACCAGACTGGGTAGAAAGGAGTCCAACGTTGCTCATAATCCGACAAAAAAGACATCTACTCCGTCATTTTTACTACTACCGTAAAAATATCCACGAGGGACTAGAATTTGCATGTAAAAAAATCCTTTTATTATTATCAAAATCGTTCTTCTAATACATATAGTATATAATAATTTATGTATCTGTGCGTGTATATATATATATATATAACTTTTGGAGGGCACAATAGAACACAGAATAAAACAGATAACACGTAAAAGGGCACTCACACTGTAGATGATTTAAGCTTTCGACCTACTCCGAGGCCTTCTTCAGGTAAGACCGTCTGACCTGAAGAAGGCCTCGGAGTAGGTCGAAAGCTTAAATCATCTACAGTGTGAGTGTCCTTTTACGTGTTATCTGTTTTATTCTGTGTTCTATTGTGCCGTCCAAAAGTTATATATATATATATATATATATATATATATATATATATATATATATATATATAATTCACTGATAAGTCATAAAAAACACAGAAACCAAAACACAAAAGAGGAAAAACTCACTGGTTCTCGAATTTTCGGTGGTCCCACCACCTTTCTCAAGAGGAATTAGGAACAGAACAGAGTTCTGTTCCTAATTCCTCTTGAGAAAGGTGGTGGGACCACCGAAAATTCGAGAACCAGTGAGTTTTTCCTCTTTTGTGTTTTGGTTTCTGTGTTTTTTATGACTTATCAGTGAATTTACATTACACGTTTGTGGGTTTTCCAAAAAAGTGTATATATATATATATATAAAACTTAGACAGTAACACACAGCGCGAGAACACATAAAAAGAACACTCACAATAATATCTTGATAATTTCGACGGACTCGAGCTCCGTCTTCTTCGGAAGATAAGATATGACTAAGCTATATATATATATACATACAAATGAGGAAGTACTGGAGATGGTGGGTGAGGAGAGGGGTTTGTTGAGAGAAATCCAATGGAGGTAGGAAAAATGGATGAAAGGCGTATTGAGCGGTAGTGGAATGTTGAAGAAGGTAATAGAGGGGAGAATGTTGGGCAAGCGAGGAAAGGGCAGGAACAGAATAGGGATGTTGGACGGGATGAAGGGAGGAAGGAAGTACACAGAGAAGAAGATGGACCTGATGTAGATTAGGTTGCTGGATTGGGTTTTGTTTGGAGTTACAAAATATTTATTTGATAGTTGTGTCCATCCAAAAACTTACCTTAACCGGTAGATTACCTAATAAATATATATATATATACATATGTATATATATATATATATTTATGTGTGTTCCTTTCCCATTTCCTTATCTCTATTTCTATGTGAATATATATATATATATATATATATATATATATATATATATATATATATATATATATATATATATATATACATATATATATACATAACTTTGACAACAGCAGACGATATAAGAACACATAAAAGGAACACTCGCACGTTTTGATGATTTAGATGGAATTGAGCTCCGCCTTCATTAGAAGATTCGTTTAGTTAGTCCGTTTTTCAGTTAGTCCTAGCGAATCTTCTGATGAAGACGGAGCTCAATTCCGTCGAAATTATCAAAAAATAACGTGCGAGTGTTCATTTTATGTGCTTGTATATTGTTTGTTACTGTCAAAGTTATATATATATATATATATATATATATATATATATACATACATACACTTGTATAATATCGTATATACAAGTGAAATATATGAACCTATGTGTCTATATCTATTATATTTTCAAATGCATCGGGATAAAATAAGTGTCTAAAATAGAGTATAACGCTTGCTTTTTCCTTTCACAATTAACGATCATCGTAAAAACAAGCTTAGATATTTAAATGAAATTTATGATAAGTAGATATGCACGTACATGCCATTATTTGCACTGGCACTAAAACTTATTTAAAGAAATGCCTAACTCTGTGACTATGTTTTCCTCCACTTGCTTCGTATGAGAAAGCTAGCATAATTTGGTATGCCTGTATGTTCTCAACTTACGAGCTCGTATACCATTTTTATGGTATATATTGGGCACAGACAGACATACAAAATTCATCAATACGATCATCAATGATTGTACGCCAATCCTCAAACTGGTGTGTTGTCAGTCTCCACTAGATTATCCTTCCAGAAATAAAATCTTCATACCTGAATAGTTATTCTCTTAGACATATCTCGATATTTTTTATATCCTCCGTGTTCCATAATCTGTAGTCCTAACGTTAACTTTTCCCTCCACGGTCGTCTTCATCTGGAAAATGTATTTCATATTTATCACATGATGTTAACCACTACCTCTTCAGCGTATAAATTAGATTTATTCCCTCTCGTATTCTTCCTATAAATACTTTTTAAGTTATTAGATTCATCCACGTGATCTTAATCATTACCCTTTTGAACCGCTATTCCAATGTTTATATTCATCTCTTTACCACTTCTGTTTTCGTTAGTGCTTCACGAATAACGGTTTCGATCATTTTATATCTTGAGTGACTTTGAACAAATCAGAGTGTATCTCTTTATTTGTAGGAAATTCGTGTCTGAAGAGATGCAATCACTCCTCGGTTGAGCATCGAAAGTCGTTGTGGAAGTCGTACGTTCCAATTCGAGAAGACCCGCTTTATATGCGAGGAGCGTGCGGTGTGGGCCTCTCCGCCGTGAGGGGAAATCTCCGTACCCTCGGGACTGCATAACCTACTAGCGTGAAGAGGACAATCGACAAGTTTCCTTCGAGGATGTTCAATAATTTGTTACGAACGCGACCCCGTTGCCACCTTTTGCTGATGATATCGAAGTTATGCCATCTCGTGCTGATCCCGACGGCTGTCTAAATCTGAGGTCATCAATAAGGCCCTTTTAAGCGGATCTGCATGAGCATTTGTACATCGTTCAAGGACTAAACGAACGTAACATTGTTCTTTAATGCAATTGAACTTTCCTACATTTTTCTATGCTGATGACAGTCAATTCGCGGACAAGAAACTAATTTTTATTTGAACGAAACTTGAAAAAAATGAGATGTTAATATTTATCACCAATAATGCCACGATAGGGAGATGAGCCATTAAAATTTTCCCCTAAAATTATTTTCATTAATAATATCATGAAAAATTAGTCTGAGTTGTAGTATTCAATAAATTAGTGCTCTTGACATAGATTTAATAAAGCATCCCGATTTTACGATAGATGTACATTTTTTATTTTCCTACTCAATATTGGACACATTTTATTTAAGTAATTGATATTATCTACAACTAAAAATCTATGTCACGTAAATTTAAAATGTAAGTGATTAATGTTCAGTTTAAACATTACTTTTAAAGTTGATTCACACCTTGGGCATTCTATTAGTGTATACGAAAAACTACGTTGATGATAATTTGCTTTAAATCACAAGTTTCTTAGTTTGGAGGTTAACCATGAGTCACAATAGAGCATTAAACTGAATAACCCCAAGAGAGTTTATTTTAAAGACTTGCTTGATGTAAAAAGTAGTTCATATTATGAATTAGTTAGTTTCCTGTTGTAATGAATAATAAAATGACGTTGTCAATCCCTGACAAAATTAATCCCTGTTATCTCCATTTCGTTTTTTCTTTCAAATTAATGCAGTAGAATTCTATTAAGGCTCGAAATTTTGTGAGCTTATTTTGCGGGAATCGGATGTCGTTTGTTTCATTTTATCTACGGAAAAAACCCTCGGGACGTTATTCTGCTATATTAGGTCCGGAAGACCAGTCGCCATGGATTTTGAAATGCTTTATCATGACGTCTCTTTTAACGTGTCGTTTTTGGATAATGCAGTCTCCATGCCATTTGATAGCGAAATAACAATCGTCGGGAAAAAATCAATTCACCGGAAGAATCCCTTGATTACGCCGTTGGATTCATATTCCCTTTTATTAAGCTGTCAACAGAATTTCCATTGCATGAAACCCAGCGACGCGAAGACTTTTCTGGATCTGCTATTGTGTCATTGTTCGGTGTTGAATCTTTATTTAATTATTAGACTCTCGTTACTTGAAGGTATACTATTAAAGTACATATCTATCAACTATCTGACCTTTTTCTGATCGTTTTGGATTTCACTTTTGTTGAAATTCGAAAATAAAAATTTGACAAGTAAAACAACGAGGCAAAACAATCGCTTATTCAGGGATAAAATGCATAAGAATATGATGTCTCCTAAGCATGTGAGTCACTACTGTTATTTCGAATGAAGTTCAGTTAAATGGTGGTAGATGATAAATGATGATGAACATAGTGTTGTGCACACCGAAAAATCCAGTGTACTCGGTGTATTTGAATAAATTCTTATCGAGAATTTTAATGGGTCACGATCATTACATATGTCATCGTTTCGATTTTCAATTAGTCCATTAACTTCTGAGAACCCCAGTTACTAATGAAGTTCAGAAAAATTCTCAGTAGTCTTAAAGGCGATGTGAGATTCGATACTGAAGCGAAATTCATGGATGTACGCCAAATATAGTATCTAGCCCCAGCTCTAAACACTCGATCCTGGACGCAGATCAATTTGTTCCCGAATTCACGAAGGCGGTAAACTTTATTATTTATTAATATATGGCTTGATGTACACCGTTGGGCCTCTACATTTGTAAGTCATTTATATATCTCGGAGCGTTTGGCTACGGACTGGAGGGCCCGAGGTCGGTGCCCAGGAACTTAAGACACCTCGAAATTCACCTGAAATGTGTGGTTTTTTGAGAATCAGTCTTCTATAATAAATCGTGGGCGGGAAAGGAACTACCCCACACGTTTTTCACGATTTCACACGTTTAGCATGAGCTGAGCTATCGAAGTTACCTTTTGTGTTTATTACTGTGGTGCCGTTCACTTATCTCTTATGTTAGTTATTTGATTATTGTATTTGCCACAAGTCCTGGGATCGAATTTCGGCGGCGCCAAAACTTTTTTCAATTACTATTTAGCGCTATATGGAGATCACTCCAAGTGCAGTACGTCGTCCATGTTTAAATTTCGTTTTCTGTTAACAGCAGGTTAATTTCAACGGTGAGTTTTCTTCTAACCGTTCCCCAATTCCTTGAAAATCATATTCTACCAAATTACTACACACCCCCGATGGCATGAATTGACCTCAGTTTTGGGTCATCTCCTCATTATTAACATCTACTGAGTCTTGCACTCGACACCTATTAACCGTTGCATAGCAATCACCGTGCTACCTTCTAAAAATAAACCATTATATACATTGGAGGTAATAGTATTTTTGGAAAATTATTGAAAATGATTCCAATCTCTGTAGTCCCATTTATATTGGTATATTAATTATGTGACCTGTATTAACAATATAGGGCAATATATACTCCCGTTTTCACTCAAAAGCTACTCATTTTATAGTTATCTCCATACCATTGTTATGGAAACTTTGATAAATATACTCAACATTATTGTAGACTCTGCGTACCATTCATCATAAATTATCAAGTGTTCAGCCATTAGAGCTACTGTTTTAGAACCGTTTTTGTCGGTGCAATTGTGGTTGTCGGCTTTATATTCTTCCCATTTTTGCCAATTTTAAATAACTGGGATTTTACCACGGTTACTAGAAATTAGAGAAGGTGAATTCCGCACTCAAAATCATGGAGTATAAATTACACTTTCCTTTAATTCCGTAGAATCGGCTTACAGGACGTAAACTACGACCGAAATAAGAGTGTGGTGGGTGGCTTTCTCAGTATCGCAATGACTAGATGCCCTACCACTTGAACGAGATTTACGGCGGAAACTTTAATTAGAATCCGAGAAACCTTGTTAATCTGTTGCTTTTAGTGCATCTGTGCACAAAACACCTTTTGGCTCTACTGTTCGGAGCTCGCTAGCTTAAGAACCCTTGTCAGCACGAGCACCCTGGAGTCCTCATTCTCCCTGCCCATGGAGTGGCTGCACACTGCTTCATTCTGGCTGTAAACGAACGCAATGATCACTTGCCTACTCTTTCCGAGATTATACTCGAGAATTGCCCGGCATCCGAATCAATTACATCCCAGGAGGTTGGTCGCTCCACGACCGGATATCCCGCGGCTGCTGCGGCCGCGGGCTGCACTGGAGTGGCCCTAAACGAGGAGACTTGCAAGGGAGAGGAGGTGAGACGGACGGGGATGGAGGTGCTCCCAGGCGCTGCAATTCAAGAGGGGTTCGTAGACAGGAATCCTGGCATACCTCTCTTCCCATCCATCATCCAGCGTCCCGAAATCTGCGCAAATTGATGTTTATCCCTCGTAAAAATAGCCGCTATTCAAAAATTATGAACCTGCTCACTCAAATCCGCCTAACCCTGGGGGATAGGTACCGAATATAATATCAATAACATAACTGTGCAGTACTTCGAACAGCCGCCAATCTCTGAGGGAAAGGGTGCCTCCCTGGCTGAGATGGAAAGGAGGGAAAATTTGTGGTGACCAATTAAAGCATCCTGTGATAGATAAATTTACTTTGAAACTCTTCTAAAATGTACTTTCTACTTATAGTAGAGAAACCCATTCATGTTTCCTTAAATACATCAGATCGTAAAAAATCTGTTCAGATTTAGACAGCCATGAGATGTGCTTACGAATTTAACTCCGGAAATAGTTCGTCCTACCCTTGGCTCCTCATTATTTACATAAACACGATTGGTATTCAATATGAATATTCTCTTCTTCAATTCTTCTCTACACATGCTCTTCTCCTTCCTTTTGAAATTAACCCGCTCTCTTTTCCCACATTTGAATTTCCTCAAGCCACTTGCTCTATTTCTTTAGACTAATGTATGGCCTTTCGTTCTTTATTAATAATTTCTCATTCCGTCCCCAAACCCTAATCTCAAAAATTGCCTACGAATGCTGACCTGCATCTCAGTTTCATTATAATTCTCTCCCTCATCTCTCCTTCATACTATAACACAACTTTTCTTTGGAAAGTAAAGCCGTTGGTTTGATTAATAATCAAACGTATTTGATCATTCATATTTGCAGATCGATAATCAAGCGAAAGGAAAGACGGAAAATGAAAAGCGTATTGCAGAATTAGACGTTCAAATTTAAAATTTCAAGATGGCAATTGTTGTCAGCCTCATTGTTCAATAGATCAATATGGATAGGGATCAATCACTTTTGATCAGAGCTAAGCCGATTTCTCTTAGTATCCATTTAGAACTTTACTTTGCTTTTGTTTGGGTTCCCACACACAATTGTGAAAGTTCAAAATGATGTTACCAAATGTCATCTACTGTCAAATTGAGTAGGTTAAGGCGTGATGTGGTGGGAGTCGAACATAATGAATAATAGATGGTAGCACTTTTCTATTTGATTGAAATTATTTTACGACCAGGTTTTGATGTGTTAGCTCATCATCAAGTGGAAAAGTGCTACCATCTATTATTCATTTCATCTACTATAATACTCTTTGGACCGGACTCCTTACCCTTGTTTCGTAGTTGGAGTGTTTATGAATTTCCTTCGATCCGAAGTATAGTATAGTATCATGGTACAAGTTTTATACTCCTGATAATTTTATTATTCCCGAGTATTCAGCTAATAAAAGGTATCCGGTGTTCGTCTTTAATGTGTTGTTATCCCTTTTCCTTTTGTCTATTTCCATAAGAATGAAAAAATGTATATATAGCAGTCCTAACTAATCTTCCGAGGAAGACGGAGCACAATTCCGTCGAAATTATCAAGAAATAACATGTGAATGTTCCTTATATGTGTTCTCATATTGTGTGTTGCTGTCTGGGTTTTTGTTGAACACTTCCGTGTTCCTTCTAAGAAATCATCTGTTTGGAGTTACAAAATGTTTACTTGATAGTTGTGTCCATCCAAAAACCTACCTTAACCGGTAGATTACCTAATAATATATATATTACACACATACATAGATGCGTATATATATATATATATATATATATATATATATATATATATACGCATCTATGTATGTGTGTTAAAGAGTTTTAAGGATAGAGGTAACAACTTGTTTCCTATGAGGAATGAAAAAAGCGGCGTGTGGGGGGCTCGAAAAGTTAACAAGGACAAAACACCTTCACCATAAGTTCGACAAAGAAAAACTTTTCACGCTTTCTGACTTGCGCCACTTCTCTCCCTCTTTGTTTCCGACTGCCTCTCTTCCCCCTCCCTCTCCTCAGCCTTTATTAATTTCACTGCCAACTCGTCTCTTCCTTCCACTCTTCGCTTCGACTCACTCTTCTAACTCCCCCGTCCGCCCTCCATTTTACACCCCACCCACTTGCCCTCTCTCCCGAACCTCTTTTCGCCCTCTTTCCAATCCTTCCTTCCTGCTCCACCCTGCGCCTTCCGAGTCCCCCTCCCGGCCCGCAATCTCCCTCCACTTTCCTCCCTCCGACCCACCCCAGCCTACCCTTCTGCCTCGCCTCCGCCTTATTGATCCGAGAGGCGCCTGTGCTCCGCTGAGTCGTTGTGTGTAAACTCGTCTGTGTGTGATAGTGTGTGTGAGTGTTTATCTGTGTATGTGTGTGTGCGATGGACTTTTTCCTAAAAAGCCTCTCGTGCTTGCCGTATACTTCCATCGCCATCGGTCGTCTTCTGCTCTATGCTAGTTATCGGCTGCCTCTCTAGGAACTCCGTGGTTGCGACAAAACTGGCGAATCTAGAGAAATTAAATATATTTGAAAATGTTGAGCAATGTGTTGCATATCGTAGCTCACTCTATAAAAAGATATACTTCTAAATTTCCCTGGGATTAATTTCATGTTTAAATCCACTACCACTAGTGCATTTAACATATTTTACAAGCCGCACACTTTGAATTTTAGTAGTCGAAATAGTAATCTATCTACAGGTATTCCTTACGTACCATACGGGTATCTAATATCCACTTTTACAGGTTACAGTCGCTGTAACAGGAGAAAAAATGTATTTGATTGTAAATTTAGAAGCTGGCCATATCATAACATGTTTCGTAGATCTTTCGTTTGCCCTGTTTTTCCGTCCGTAAAACAATTCGTTCATTCTTCGCACAGTTTTTGCTTGACCTTGCTTTTGTGAGTGAAATAATTCTTCCACCGAAATATTTTTCATCGTGGGCTGCAGACAGAGGCCTGTTTCACGGCTCAAACGGCCGCCTTTTTTAATCGGTCATTATCATGTATTTGATATGATGTTATGGTTGTCTTTCTGAATCTACAGCAGAATAAATTATGGGTATTTTTTTCAAAGCCAGTGTTATTGACTACAGTGTTCGCCAATTTGTTTTCGATTGGTACCCATTGGGGAAAAAGCGTGAAACTCAATGCCGATCGTGAGATTTTTGGAGCATTGAGGCTAATGTATAGATATAAATTCTCTTAATACATTATTGCATTTATTTTCATTCTAAATCATCAAATAACATTAAATTCCAAAATAAAATTTGGATTGGTGATTTAAAGTATCAAATCACAATATTCTGGGATGAAAATGAAAAATATTTCATTTTATTGGCTAAAAAAACATTTTTTACGATTTATATCATACCTAAGATTTTGTTTTACAATTTTAAGGCGTGATTTTTTGGTTTATAAAACAAAAGCACTTGCCGTTGAATTTAATATAACCCCAGAAATAAAATCTATCTTCACGATAAACATATTTTTAATGGTAATATTGGCTAAAAGATGGTGTAATGTAATGAATTTTTATGCATCAGAGTTAATTTAATGAGCATTAGTAAATACGAATTAGACCAAAAACTTTCTAAACGTTAAAATGGATGATTGAATAACGCGAAAATCAATTCGAATTATTTGGTAGAAATCGAGTACGTAATTTTTAGTTTCCACTCTCCTTATTCCTCGAAGTTGATCGTACCTAAACTTAACGTGCCTTAAAACGTGGTTTTCGAAGCAGCTAACGCAAGGGCTAGATGTTAATGACGCGTTATGCGTCTGTAGCAAATTAATGTGTATCTTCATCACTGAATTTCGTTTCGTGTCTCAAGAGCTCACAAACAAAAATCTTCCGTAAGAAATTATAACGGGACTATCTTGCACCCTTATAGAAATGTCTTTATTTCCGGAGAACACCTGCTCTCCCGGTTTTAATATCCACTTCTTGGCAATTAACGTCACCATCAGAACAGGCATTCATTTGTTTTCTTTTGGAAGACGTTTCTGGGCTGAATAAGCCGTTGGGGGCGAGGCGCCTAATAACCAGGAAATTCGATTACTTAAACTTCCAAGGGATGGGGATATTTCTCCATTTGCATAATGTGCTATTAACTTCATAATGCTGTGCTGTAAAATGGAATGAAGTACTTCAATTTAAGTCATATTGTATGAAAAAGGAAGGGAAAATGAAATAATTTTTTAGCATAAAGGTATGCAAATTGATTTGTGATAGTCTACGTTTGACTCGATTCTATCAAGGCTAAAAATTGAAGTAGCTTAATTTAAATATGAAGGAATAAGTTTATCGTTTTTTATTTAACCTAATGATTTTAGCTCTTATTTACTGTCTACAATTGCATATCTTTTTCCTTGTGTTTTACCTATATATTGACATTTGGGTTATGATAGAAATACTCAAGGGCAGATTTGATTTACCTTTGGAAAAACTGACCTTAAGGACTGAGTCTCAGAACAAACTTCCTTTCTCCTATCATAAAGAAAATGGTACTGTAGCCAAGGTAAAGGTCACAGAGTGATGGCCTTTAAAAATGCGTTAGGTAGTTTCGTTTAGTAACCATAAGGATTAATTGCACGGCATAGTTTCAATACACCATTTATCATGGGAGAAGCTACACATGTCGTATTTCTTACCATTTTTTTTATACATACTGTTCTCCCTATTGGACCACGAAACTTATACGCCTGAGTGTTAAAATCAAGAAAAAATTACATGAAACGGTGGAGAAGGCTGTGGAAATATAATTTAATATTTGCGTAACATTAATTACTTTTAAACTGTATTTCAATACAAGTATTTTTTATTACTAGAACGCGTCGTTACCTACATGTTTATGCAACGAATATTAACTCTAAGATAAAGTGTATAATAAAGTATAAGTAGGCAATGTACATTATGAAAATCGAATAAATTTTCCCAATTCATAGAATAATTAGAAGAGAAATGCAATTATTTCACATTGTAAATTTTTTCAAATGGATTTATAGTTACTATCATCTCACCGTTGAGAATTTAGTAATCATAAGCTGTTTTAATGGATGCTAAGAAGGCTTTGCGTTTGAGTATGAATAAAATTACCTATATCCAGCGCCGAAACGTGTAGCTTCCTTAATTTCGTAAAATAGTCTTCTGTTCGTACCAAACTCATAAGACAAAATATCTAGCTTGCCGCATTTCGTAAGGCGTCATAAGACACCAATTGTGGTTTAGATTAATTAATTGAAAGGCATTTTAGTACATTAACTATCCCATCAACTGAAAAAATGGAGAGATATTATTTAAACTTTTATTTGGCAATTGGGAATGATCTTATGCCTTTAAACCAAGATGAATGCTTCTTACGAAAATATTGCATTGTACCTTTAATTCCGTTCGAGATAAAGGAGAAAAAATATTTATTCTATCCTAGCCTCTAGGCCTCACTCGCATTTTGTTAAGATAGTTTTGTTATTGGTACACATTAGCTCGTACTATAACTTCAAGAGTGAATGTTTGCTTATTGAAATATTGTGAGGGTAAGAGGAGTTATTGAAGAAAGGACAATATCTAAGCTATTGGAGGATCAAAATCGCCAGCGGGAATGGTCGCCAATATATCGTTTGATTTACTCGAGGATTCTTTTAATGTATCTTTCTGTGTATTTTGCGAATTCACAGCCATT
The DNA here is from genome assembly GCA_037158775.1 of Hetaerina titia. Taxonomy (NCBI): domain Eukaryota; kingdom Metazoa; phylum Arthropoda; class Insecta; order Odonata; family Calopterygidae; genus Hetaerina; species Hetaerina titia. The sequence goes on from CM073777.1 coordinate 88,995,473, forward strand.
CTCCATTACCTTTATTTCTATCAGACATTATTTTTCCACGGTATCGGTGTCTTCTTTTGTCCGTTCCTCCGCGCCTTATGACACACACAATACATTACTCTGGAAAAGAAAATAATTACCCCTTTGGATGACACTTCTTGTCTTTCAAAGCCTTTCTCTCCCTCGGATGGGCCAGGTGCCTCTCACTCCTCTCCTGCCCTCGATCGCAAATACTAAATGAAAGAGTCGACATCTGAAAGATGAGAGTGCTTTTCAAACAGTTGAGATTTATACCATATATATATATATATATATATATATATATATATATATATATATATATATATGCTTTGTTTTAAATATAGGCACGCGATCCTAGGAACCGTTCCTGACATTTACAGGGGACACTTCATGACAAATAATGAACTTATGCATTTTTGCACCCGGACATCACTTCTGAGAAGTCTACGGACAATTAAAACCATCATTTTCATCGAAGGTAGTTTACTCGCTAAAGGATTCAGGATTGTCTCTCGTAACCCGTGGAGGTTATTCAAGTATCTTCTTCCAGCCTAAATAATGGTGTTTCATTAGCCCCTTCTTCCATTTTTCATACTTTTTAGCATCCTCCGTTCCGTCTAAAATACTTATTCTCTTCATTCACCTTAGCCGATTGCATGTAAGTTTGCATTTTATCGCATCCTAAAGCACCCTGATTCTCTCCAACATCCAATTTTCTTCAAATATTTGGAGCAACTTTTTCTCTTCCTTAGCATAAGTAAAACTTCGTTGCTAATCTCCCTCAATGAGCAGATTATTTTCTTCATTCCTCTCCATTTCCACAGTTCAGAGTCCTCCAACATTTTACGGGAAATAAACTTGTTTACAGAATCTTATAGTAAAATATCTTAAATTTTACTTTCCATTAGAATGGAACACCACAAAGTTGTAGTCTAATATATTAGTACATATCTAACGAGTGTTTGTGAGCGATATATCAAATTTACCACTAGTTTTAGAATAGAAAACTGGGTCCGAGTTAAGTCTTTAAAAATTAGTTATAAATTGGACTAATTTTATTTCGTGCTCACTCTTTCATTAATTCACATGGCCATAGAAGTCAACTTGAAATAACTCAATAAACATTTTTTGGTATTGGTAAATCAATGGAATAAAAGCATGTTTGGCTTAATAAAAATGGAGTAGTGTGAATTTAATTAATTTCCATTGGAAAACATTGAAGTGCAATGTCATGTGGTTCTATAAGGTTTTTGATTAATTCAATTCTTTAATCATCGCATTAGGATTTTTTAATCCCATTTTCCGTTGAATTTTACTGGACGCTTCTGGTATTATAGCATTTACGGCGGGTCATTACACTTGTTAATTATGTATCCGTTTTTACCCAAGAAGCCCTAATTACCTAACGGCATTGATTATTACTTTTTTAAACAAGTACATCTACCAATGAAGCCATTTTCTGAAAGCGAAGCAATAACAATGCTGTGTGTTTATTTGTATGGAAAAAGTTTGATCAGGGAATCTCTTTAAAATAATCGTGGGATATGGCCATTCTGGTTGTCATCAGTGGGAATCTCCCTGCGGATTCTCCAAAACCAATCTCCAATTCTCGCTCAAGACTTAAGCCACGGCGTAGGAACCACCACGCTTTTATGCAAATTTGCCGATCGTTCACAATATGGAGCCTGACATGCTGTCGATATATCTTGGGAACCCCTCCATGTAAAAGGTTTGGATATTTACGCGAGGGAATCGCAATTAGATCGATGGGTTTAATAACTCCCGTTTGTGTTACCCGGCACTCTTGGTGAAAGTGTCGGAGCGGGAAAGGCACGCTCTGGATTGATGCCGGCCTCTCAGCAACCTCGTTGCCGTCTGAATTGAGACGTTCAGTGATGAGTCTCTGGCGCCCGTATTTGTGCGGCAATCTGCTCTGTATACATTCCACTCCAGGCGAGAGAGCGCGCGCTCTCACTTCCCCCGCCTCACCCATCGCCCGCTCGCGCCCCGGACCGCGCGCCGACCGCCCTGCTATGGCTCTTTCTTTTTTATCTCCCGTCTCCCATTCCCCTTCTAGTTATGCGTGTGTCCTCTGACCTTTCGCCCCCGGCTTCCCCTCCCTCTCTCCAGTGCTCTTCCCTTCGCCGCGATGTGCCCGTATCGCGTGCCATTGTCTGCACCATCGGGTGCTTCTCCCTGCCTCCTCTCCCCCACCCGCAATCCCCTCTCCGCTCTCACCCCCTCCAAATCCCCCCTCAATAGTAGTGTGTGCGCAAGGGTCCGTGCTCGCCAACTGCCGACTGCATACACCGCGGACGACATAACCGCTTAATCCTCCCCACCTCCGCGAAAACCATCTGTATGACGAATACACCGCTTATGAGGATTAAAATTCTGCGCGGGCAGGCTCCGCGAAAATGTCCGCCGGGCAGGCGACGCCACGTCTGCCGGGTCGAAGGATTTCCCGAGCGCCGCTAGTATGCTGTGGGCTCAATAGAAGCGGGACCTCGGGAACCGTTGCGTGGTTACGGGGGCTCTCTGGGGAGATCTCGCCAGCCCTTTTGTTCGGGGATTCCTCTCGGTTTATGCCTGTAATTTACGACTACGGAGAAGGGTGGGGACAATGGGTTTTTGAGGGGGAGGGGGTCATTTTGGGCGGTATTTATTCGAAAATGGGAGTTCCCCGTGTTATTGGGATACCTCGGACGTTGTTTGGGGATCATATCCTAGCTCTCGGGAGGTTGTGTTGTTCTTCCTAGTGAAAGCGGGCCGGGGGGCATTGGGGGTGGATGTCGTCGTCTTGTTTTAGCGGCGGCCTTCACTTTAAACTAGCGCGGGAACGTTGTCTTCATTATTGCGGTGCGAGGTGTTGGTGTCGGCAGACGGGCATGTAATCCCTGTAATACCTTAAGAGCGAGATGGGGGGACCACGGAGCACGCTGCATCCGTACCTTGAGCCATTCTGGCTGGCGTGATTTCCTCAATTTACCACGGGTAATATATAACATACAGCTGAAGTTTTGTACGTCTTTGTCTTCAATCACTTTTCGCGGACATAATAGTAAATTAATAATTAAATCCGACAAACGTTTTCTAGTTCCATGCTTGAAATTAACTTGCCTTGAATTACTAGCGTGGAATTTTTAAGCAGTGATAAATAGCATCGGTGGTCTGCAAATAGTGGGGTCATTTGTGGCCATGCTGCCGATTTAATGCTCTGGAATTGATGCATCGCGAAAATAACGTGCCTTTTTCATTCAATAGTAGTTTTTATTGGTGGACCGAAGGCGGAGGTTATTATCGTCACCAGGGTTTGGTGGGAAATTTGGGAGAGGTTGGATTTTCAGCATTAGATTTCTCTGGACGAAAGGCGCCAAAGGTTTATGTTTTATCATTATGAGGCGTTACGTTGGCACCAGTCGAGGTACAGATGGATTAATAAGCTCTTTAAATAAAACTTCTCTGGGATTAAAAAAGATTAAATCTTACATGACATCCCAAAACTAACATGTAGAAATAATTTAGAAACTCCAAAGATTTAGGAAGAAAAGATACCTACGTGTCGCATTCATAACGAGAAACGGTAGATTTATTTTTGCTCATTCTTGTTTTATCCGGTTTTAGTTTTGTTGGGGAGGCGACCGACAGCTCAGGTCATTCGCGCCATTAGGGATGAATGGGAAAGTAAGGGTGGAGAGAAACCCGGCGTCGGCATTAGCCTGTTCTTAACGAAAGCTTCCGTGAAAGGGTCCGCAGCTTAACGTCCCATCCGACGAATGGACGGCGTACTCGCTCAAAGTGCTCTCCACAAAGCACCTCAAGTGGGGATCGGGATGCCACTGAAAAATAACTGATCTAAATATGGGATTCCAACCCGGGCCCTCTCGGTGGGAAGCCCGTACGTTAGCCACCGCGCCGTCCCGATCCCCTTATTTTTTAAATAAGGAACAGTGTATTTTTAAATGTTCTTTTAAAACGCCAGGTCATGCATATAAAAATGTAACATAATTTCTACGTCTTTATTTTACACTTTAAAAACATACATGTATTTGTAAGGAGGAAAGAGAAACATAGAATACAGCCAGGATGTATTTGTTTATTTGATATATTTTGAGAAGGTGTTCTGGAGTAGGTCGGAGGGATAGGAGAAATATCTACGACCTGTGCATGTCTCCAGACTGCTCAGGCGTATGCGGCAGATGTAGGGTCCAGATGGGCAGAGTTGGGGAGAAGTGTAAGGCAGTACGGAAAGAGTCGCAAGGCATTATCACATGTGCTGCTCAACACATGTGTGAAGAAAATGATTAAAGAGGCATGGGGAGAACAGGAGGTAGGAATGAAAGTCGGCGGGGAATTTACAAAATCAGCTAAAGTTGCGGTTGACTAAGCTTTAGTTAGTCAGACAAGAATTTGCAAACTTTGCTGTCCATTGAAAGATTAGTGCAAGAAGTGCGATGAGAAGAAATGTAAATAAAACAAATATTATGTGGTTTTATAGGAAGGGAAAAGTTAAGCTATATGTATATATAATTAGGAGGGTAGTAAATAGAGACAGGTGAAGTTACCTATCTCGAAAGTGTGTTCGACTAAAATGGTCAATGTATTAGGGACATAAGAAGAAGCATTACGATAGACAAAGATGTTTATACAAGAAAAAAGATTTAATGATGAAAGTTTAGTAAAGATGTTAACAACAAGGCTCATTAAAAATTGGACATGAAATGAGGTGCAAAAATATGTTTCTTGAAAAACATTGATGTAGGTTTTTGAAATGTGGGTGTGGAAAATGATGGAATAGGTGAAATGGATAAAAAGAAACCAAACAAAGCGTGGTATGGGAGAAAAGGGTTTGTTAGGAAAAATGCAAAGGGGAGAGAAAATATAATTTTCAGGGCATTTTGATTGGCAATGGGATACTAAAGACTGATGGGAGAATGATAGGCAAGAGCCGCATTCCTCCTTCCAGTAGCATTAAATAAGATATGTAATTCTAATATAAATTTTTACCTTTTTAGATGATTTGAATATTATTTTACCACAATTAATGTTGATGAAAGGAGCATATACTAACTTAAAAGTATTTTCACTGAATACATACCTCAGCCCCATCAATTGAATGCTCAGTTCATCATTTTTCTATGGACTGAATCTGCTTACCTGTGGGAAAATAAAAAGGAATAATTAGTGAAAAAGATAAAAAAATTATTTGGTATACTAGCGGGGAATGGTTCTTTGAGTGCTTTTTTAAAATTTAACTTGTATTCCCTGGGGTTGTTTTTTAAATAATGATCGAGTTCAATTTTTTATGATTTATTGAGGAAAATTTAAATTATATCTTAGGCGTCATTGTGAAATTATTTCTAAAGAGTATTGTTTTAAACCTCGAATTTCTTCTTAAAGTTTTTTGAGGTATTAATTGGTAAATAATTATTTATTGCTATTTGCTGAAATTTTATTTATTTAAATAACCATGTTAAATTGTCCTCCCATAGCCGCTTAGTTACGTAAACTTGTGTTTAAAAAATAATTTTAAAATGCATGAAAAATTCACGGAAATAGTTCCTAATTGATAGAAATAGGTCAGGACCAAATTGGCCCCCTTAAATATTTTAGCTATTTCATTCGGGTTATTTAAAATAATATTTGTATACCAAACCTATCATTCTCGTATATATCGATTTTCGTTCATAGTAATAATTCTTTTGCCCTTCGATTCGCATAGGGTACACTTTATGCATATTTTAAAGGACAAACGGAGGAGAGTCTTTGAGGATTATAATGATGAAATTTCTAAATATACATTTACATTTCCTCATTTGTGAAATTTGTAACATGTTCTTCACCGCTTTTGGTCTTGGTTAACTATTTAAATTTGTAACTGCAAACAAAAAAACATATTTGAACACAATTTTCGTGCAATTCTGACGGTTAAATTAGATTTTTATTTCACCTTGCCAATAATCCCTCAAAATATTTGGAAAGCAAAGCATAAATATCGTAATGCGTAATGGTCTGAGTCATAGGGTGCGGCTGGGTACGAAATGTTACGATCAACAGCGTGTGAAATTCACACGTTGGAGAAATCTCGATGTCACATGCAGAAAGATCCGACACCTGAAAGATACGCATGCTTTGATGAATCTCAAAGTGTGCGGATTTGAACCCGAGTTCTACCGCTACTAGTCTAGGACGTTATCCACTTAGCTTCAATGCTCTACCACCACGGAAAAAATCCATTTCCTAAAATCATACCTGGCGCGTGATTTAGCAGCCAAAATCGGCAGCCCAAAAAATTCACGGTGTCGTGTGTTCAAATGTAATTTCAGGATCAGTTTCCATGGTTTAATAGAGGTTTAAATTGGAAGAAGAAAATTCCGAGGCGGGTGGAACGGATGGAGAATTTCAAAACATTTACACGAAATAGAAGGCGGTTTCATTCATGAGGGAATATGCTTCGAGAGAATTTTGACAGAATCATAATATCACTCGGCGAATGAGGGGTTTTGAAATGTGCCGAATCTTCCTCAGAGGCAGGAAGACGGGAATTGGTGTTGATATTATGCGTAACACCTTTAAAATTGGAAATTGCCTTACCTCTAAAGATGACACGAAACATTAATTTTGTATCACTACACTCTGTTACACACTGTTAAATCAGTACCTTTCAAAAGACCAAGATCTCTTTGAGCGTTAAAAGACAAGCGAAAAAATCCGACGTAGAGGAGAAATGGTATCTTATTTTTCAGCGACTGCGGTAACTTCATTAATATTTCGTAACATGAGGAATTTCATTTACGTTTTATTCTGAATGATAAATATCCAATTCCACTATCTATAGTATTCAACGACTTACTCCCTTCAATGGAAATGGAAAACATGTAATTTTTCTGCTCTACATTTTAAAACCACTTGTCTAGATGAACCTGGTAAATATACATATCTATGGCATCATAGATAAAGGAGAAATATGTCTTTGGAAGTCAGCATGACATTTAATTCACGCATAAGTTATTGCCAAATTTGGCATTAACTTAGGTGAACAGGTGGCTTTTCATTCTAAAGCTATATCAAATAGCATTTTTGTCGTTAATTTTTATAAGATAATGGTATTTTACAATTTTATTCATTCTCCTGGTTTGAGCACATCAATAATTAAACTAAGTCGGTGTATGGATTTTAATAATGGGTTTTTAAAATAAGAGTTGAGTTGCGATCGCGGTTGCCGAACAACTGTACGTTGTAAAAATATTTATTATTATTTTCACGCAGATTCAGAATTCATATTGATTTACAGTTGTTATCAAATTATACGAGATGAAGAAGGTTCACATTTTATATTATTCAGCAATGTAAAATTTAAATATGCAGACTTTTTTTCCAAAGGAATGGATAGTTACATTCACCGATCAGCAATATTAATAAGCGTATTCATTCCGTCGTTCACCCGAATCATGAATTGGGCTGTGTGTTTCTATGTACATGTTATAAGTTATTCTGAGCCATAAATCTACGGTCTGTTTGCTCTAGCGTGTTTTGCGACCGGCCACTAATTCAAAGGTCGCGGGTACGCGTCGATCTCCCTTCGGGCATGGTGTTTTGCAGTGCTGCTGGTTCGTCCTCTGTTAATCCCAGAAAAATCGGCTTTATCATGATCCCGGCCACACGCGGACCGTTGTGGACGTCCGGAAATGAAAAAAACAACTCACTCTGGACCTTGTCCGGTAAACAATGAAGGGCCACACGATCCATAGGACGGATTTCAATTTTTTAAGGAACTTCAAAAGGATTCTGTAATAGGTTGGCGCAAAATACAAATATTTACCGGTTTCTTTAAGTATTAGAACTATGATTTATCTTGTATGAGCGCAACGGTGTAAGTAATAGGTCACTGGTTCATCGTTTGATCGCTTGTGAAACAATTGCGAGTCACTTCAGAAATTGTATGATGTTGATGCTCATGGAAATATTATTAAGAACTATGCTGTGGACATATTCCCGCATATGGAAAACATTAACCTCATTACAGTTTAAAAAAATTAACTATAATCCTTTGTGGAATGATAAATATATGACCTTAACGCGATATCAACATTAAAATTGTAGATTCGTGTTTGCTCTTTCATTACAACACGAATTAATCATTATGTGTGCAATTATTTTGAAAACACATTTTGTAAAAATACTATTTCGAAAATAAAAATCTGTTTATCGGTAAATTTTGTTGATGTAAAATATGTATGTGATTGAATTAAAGTACGAGTATGTTGCAAATGTTGATTTTTGGAATATAAAGCGTTTAAAACTCGAGTTAGCATGCATTCCCTCTGGACATCACCATTACTTTTTAATTTGATTAAAAAAATGGAAAGGCTTCGCTGCGATATCGGACATTCCGATGGTGTTTGCGTAGTTTTCAATGCTGTCAATATGCCTTAGTTACCTCAATCCTTTCAAATTAGCCGCTTAAAAAAAAACAGCGATAGAATACAATGCTATCATTTTATATTTTTGTGCAATCATAATGAGTACGATTTTACAAATCTTATACCTTGAATAAAATTATCTATTTTCTCAGGTTTTGAAGTTCAGCTTGTATTTATACGTGTTTAATTTATTTCATTATATTCAAATAATGCTTTGAAATATATCTAGTTGTCCTCTATAATAATTAATCTCCTTACCACCATTCTTAAAATGCCTTGAAATATCCCAAAATTCATTAATTATCTGAACCAAGTCGCTTTCATTGCTGAGACTTAGATGTTTCGAAAAATGTTCATCGCATTGAAAAAAATGGCTGTCTTATTTTGTACAGCGACACTCGACAGTGTAGTCTACGTGTATGATGCTCACTGTCTTTGAAATTTCGCGTAAAAATACGTCGCTGCTCCTCCCGCACGTTCCTACCGATGAGAAGCGACTGGAAGAGGAGACGGTGAGTAGATATAGAGGCGCACGTTCAGTGGGGGAGTGTGTTGGGACGGGTAAATGTGGGCTGGGAGTGAGATGGAGGGCATTCATAATGGAGTGGAAATGAGATGGTCGCTCAAGCGAGGCGGTGCGGTTCTTAAGGGGGGGATGAAAGGGGGAGGCGATGGCGATGACAGACACGAGCCCTCCTGCAGCATCTTGGTTCCTCTCCGTTGCCCCTGGGAAGCGCGGACCGTGAAAAGCGAGATGCGGAAGGATGACGTGGAGCTCGGGATTGATCTCGCGTCGCCCATTGCCGGAGAAACCCCTTAGAAACACGCCGCCGTGACCTTTTAAATGTTTGCTAATGTTTCTTCCCCTTCCCACCCGTTTCGACGTACATTCTCCGACAGACACAACGTTCCCTAGCGATTATTTGGTTATACTGCATCCTTCCACACAAAAGAAATACGAAACCTGACGTTTGAGGCACAGCTCGAGGAGTAGATTTTTTTGTTTTCCTTAATGATATGCTTCATTCCACGAATTCTTTTTGATATGAATATGATTTGGTCTCCTGTCGCATTTTGGAGTAATTTATTCTTCTCTATTTGACTACAGTGTACTTTTGTCCTCCTCGTGAGATTGCATTTACATTATCTCGAGAGTACCATGTATAAATTGTTGACATTTAACTGAGGACGGAAGAAAATCAAACAGGGTAGAGGAATGAGAGTGCATATTATTGTCGACATCGAGGGAAGGTAAAATAAATGAACACGGAGAAACACATTAGCCTAAAATTATTATATTTTTAAATTAAAATTATCATGACTATTTCAGCCTTCATCTTGATAACACAAATGGCAATATAAAAAGTGTGCTACTCCGAACCTGGAAGCGAGAGTCGATAATGCGAGATTAAAGGTAAATATTTACTAGATGCGTTGATCATTGGCTACTTGAGTGCTCCCGTTAAAACTTGGGGAGATGTGAGAAATTGGTGGGTAAGGATTGGCTATGTATAAGCATGTATGAAAAAGTTTTGCGTCTTTGGTTTGGTGATGTTGATATTATGGATGAAAGTACTTCATGAAGATAATAGTGGCCTAAGTAATACGAATGATGTAGCCGCATGGAAGAAATGAGTTATAGGGATTAATTTTCATTTCCTAACCTAAAATCAGACTTTTCTTGAATGTATTCATTCTGAAAGAATGGCATGTATCAAATATACATGCCAATAATAAATACTCCAAAAATATACCGTATATAGGCATGAATAAGACTGAATATTGTTAGTGTTTCTCCTCATTTACATAAGTGGACCTTACACAACTATACCTTCCATGGGAATCGCGGGGACAAAATTTTCTATCAAATGAAATGAGATCCTTTTCAAATAATTATTTTCTTGAGAGCACTTTTGAATGTGAAACATACGTGATCTGAACGCTTTCTGCACGTAATTATGAAAACTGTAAAATAGTAAAGCACATTATATCATATTGTTTATTGATTTACTGTCTACTAATAATTAATTGCCCAAAAAGTTATGGGAACACTATAATATGTATTTTATCAGTGTATACCATTAACATAAAATAATATTACAGTTGCTAAAATTGCTTTTAATACTGTGTTATCAATTATATTGAATGTTTTTTTGTAATTTTTCAGATAAAATAGCGAAATTTAAACATTTTAATAGGTGTCAAGGATACAACAAGTCGATCCTTTTATCAAATATGAAATCCTGACTATCGTATTTAGATATATATGTATATATATTAAATTATATTACTATGATATATGTATATAGGGTTAAATGGATATTTTATTTCAAAATGAATCAAACAATTATTGAATAATAAAGGTAGAAAATAATACCTACTTTCAGGTATGTTACTAAGTTACTGATGCTAAAAAATCAGACTCCAAAAGTAATTATTTCAGTGTAATAGAATCCATACAATTTATACTCGTACATTTGAAATTTTAGCATTCAATACGTATATGCATTTAGCATTTTGAAACACAGAAAAACGTTACCTGGGAAAAGACTAGGGTAAATAAAGAAATAAAAATGTCCTTGTAAAATTCCCGCGCCAGCTACGTAGAATTTTCCGACGAGAACTTAATTTTTGTGGTTAAAAAATGCATCTTTTTGGAAGTTATCAGGTTATTGATCGTTAAATTTTATGGCCTCCCTGGGCTTACGACATAACCTTGAATGGTGCTATAAATTTTCTGAGAACTTTAACCTGATTTCTATATCAAGAGATTGGTGTGACTAGACTGCTTTCCTTATTCACCATGAATGCTGCTGGAGGAAAAAAATGAAACAAAGCCAAATTTATTGTATTGTATTTAAGGTTGCATAATGCACTGTCGTAATAATAAAATGAACTTTCAGATGCAACCGTACTTGATGATGCCTTAACAAACGGCTCTCATTGCACTCTTTTATCAAATCGACCTATGGATGCTAACGATGCTTGTTTTAATTTTGTGACTATGTCCCGTATCCATGAAGCAACACCTACCAGTTTGAACCTCTTGGATAATACGAATAATATTAGCCCGACTAAATTGTCACATAATGCCTTGTAGAAGGTTGTGGCTATGTTTAATGGAAACGGAAAACTGATTTAAATACTGGCGAATCACTCTCACTCCTATGGATGGCTTAAGAATGTAGTTTTTTGCAATATGGGTTTATGCACAAAAAGTGGAACGTAGTAATTTCCTGCTAATACGTTTCCCACATGTAGTCATTGTTTAATATTTTAATTGTGTACTTTAACCCAATTGAACTTAATTTATTTTGTTTTCCTTACAGCAGGCATATGGTAATTCTTTATTGGATTATATTTGAAATTAGATAGTAGTATTCTAAAGATATGTACCGTTAAATGCTGCTATGATAAAAAGCCATTCATTCTGGTCTAGAATTTTCTATACGTAAATATCTGCTAAAAATCAGCTCGGTCATTGAATTTGTCTTTTTTTCGTATTTTCTCCAATATCTTTAAATTGTTCATCTAGTTCACTCTTTTATCTGTCGCTGTTTTTTCATGTATTCTCCAGGAGTCTTTCTTGTTTACTCTTTCCGTTTGCTTTTCCACCTACAGTATTTTTCAGCAAACGATACCGTCATAAAAATTTCCCATAAGCCCCTTCTTGGATTGCCCTTCTTTGTAACGATTTACATTAAATGTTCTTTCTTCTACTCTAAGCTGCATTTTTTCATGTGCTTGTCAAACCATTCATGCGTCAAGAAGTAGACCTCATACACGTTTTTATACCATTTTTTTAAACTTGTAGATATATTTTTTCGGTCTCTATGTCTTTTCCTGTAGTCATATTCGCACATAGTTTAAGGTTTCAAATCGTAATGCTGTTGGACCCAAACTATCCTGAATATGCATGCGCTTCCAGACTTTAATTTTACCTATCTCTTCCCTATGATTTAGAGCGACCGGATCTGTGATTCGCGACCGAAAGAGAAGAAACAGGAGATTGATTTTTCCCTACCGACTTATTGACGTTACTCGCCACTTGAGCGACAGACGCCGCCGTCGGATACGCAAGGCAAGCGGCACACTGCAGCTCCAATAATCGAGCTCTGACTCACTCGACAAAGGTTTTAATGTGCCTCTCCCTTTCCGCCATAGTCTACTCTCCCACGAACCTCTGTCGCCGACCTCGATACTGCGTGTCTCGAGGCTGCTAAAAATCATTTTTTTTAGTCTCTCCGAGTTTCGTGCATAGCACGAGTTACCTCACCAATCTCTCTTACCGTTTTTCGTCATCTCTCGAAAATTGGCTAAGGATATTTTGCTATTGTGCAGATATCATTTTATGCAGCAAGAGCTGCGATTTACGGAAAGAAAGTACTTTTTTAAACCGCCCATTGCCCTGAATTACTCCTTAAATATTCTCATTCCTTATCTTTTATTTTGTAATATGCGAGTTTTTTTTACAGTAGATACCCTAGCTTAGTTCCACTAGAGAACTTATTGTTACTCTATACGAAGGGTGAAATAGCTGGAATGTTAAGGGAAAGAATTAATTTTTTCTCTGTTGATTTTGTCTGAATGATGCTAATTCAATTTATAACATAAGCAATTTACAACATACGATTGATCGATTGTTGTTAATGTCTACAAGCACATTTTAAATTTTTCATAAAAGATGCCGAAACGACCAGCGGCGAGACCTTCCAATCACTGAAGTTCGAGGGATACTGGCCTACTGTGTGCGACGGTGACCATTCGGCTCTCTCCACTAGTTCTCACGCTACCCGACAACGGGGGTTACTCTCTGGATCACCTTCGTATTTTAAGGAGAAAACGGGTGGAATTTGAAGGTAAGGGAACTGCTTTCTATCAAACACGCTTCTGTCTTTTTTTATCGTATAAATCGCAGAATGAAGAAGGAAAATCACTTCAGTTACGAAATGAAAAAACAGCTTGTTTTGCAAGAAAAGCTGATAAAAGGTTACTTAAAACTTTTATTGAATTTTTAAAATAAAAAATGACAATTGGTTATTTCTGGATATTTGAAGAATACTTTTATAATTTGGGTATTCGTAAATTTTTGGCATGGCAGCACTCGTTGTTTTATGCAGCTGTCACCCATATTACGCATCTGGCAACTACTTGAAGCTGTAGGTTGATAATAAATTATTCTTCGCATGTGTATTATAAATCAAGGTTTAAATTTATATGAGATGTGAATAAGCTATAGATATTGTTCGAGTACACTACTTGAAAGTGTTTTTTCCTGCACGATTATTCCTTTCTGAAGCTAGGCGCACGGTTCGCGTGGTTAGGTCACGTGCGGAATTCAACCGTTCGGTGTACGCCCGGCACACTATCTCACTATGCCTCGGGTTCATTATGCGGCTTGTCATAATGGGCGCTAAAATTCTCACCCACTAACACCCCCGTGGCGATTTCAAGTCGAATCATTTGGAATAATAAAAAGCCTTAATCAACGATCCGTGAACGGTAAGCCTGACATCATTATTATCGATTACAAAATCCGTTAGTGGGTTATAATTCCCTTCGTATCTTGGATCTCCCGCCGGGGGTACAATTGCTCCTTGATTAGCGTATCGCCTCCCCGGACAGACACAACTGCTTCCCAAATTTTCCTCTCCTTCCTGTTGTCCCAGCGAGTTTTTTTTCAAGCGGCGCGTGTCTGCCGGCTCTTGTTTTCGCGTGGCTCCACTCACGTCGCCACGATAAACATTGGTGCGTGACGGCTGGCGCGCGCCAGTCCACCGCCGACGGCCGCGAGCTCGTGCGGTGTCTCGTGTCCCTCCCTCGACTGCCCGAGCGGGGGAAGGGGGCCTTCAGGCGGGGGGGAAGTCCCGGTCTTTCGACCTCAACAGCAGTTCCGCCAGGTGTCCCAGTCTGTCTGCCCCGCTCCAAGCGGATGAGGTGCAGACGGAAAACAGATGTGGTTTTCGTATTACTGCCTCTCCCAACAGAATGAGTTTGTTGTTTCGATGGCGGTGGGATGAGTAAGGCAAGCATTATACAGCTTCTGTGGCGTGATTTTTTTTCCTCAGAGGTCTGTGTCCATCCCCGAGGGGTTTGTGAATCATCCATGGAAAATTTAGAGGTGAAGACCTTTAATTTCGTTGAAATTATTTGGCTCATTTGCACAATTGTGAGATGATGTCTATTTTCCTGACTTGGAGGTAACATTTTTTCTTAATATATTTTATTTATGTAAATATATATATATATATTATAGAGATCAGATTTTGAGATATACATCAGATAATATAAATATATCTGATGTAGAAGAACTCAAGAGAGTAATTTCACATATGGACGGCACTATAGAATACAAAATAAAATAGATAACACGTAAAAAGAAACTCATATTTTTTAGATTGTTTGCCCTTTAAGTCTGATCTGAAGTTGGCCTCAGAGAAGGTCAGAAGCTCGAACAATTTTTTATTTATTTTGTGTCCATGTGCGCCATCCAAATCTTATATATATTTATATAGAATGTTCAACTTTTGCAATGCAACTTCTCTAGCCAATATGTTTGACGTCTCACTCGATTTGACAACATTGAAATAGATAGTTTTCTTTATTTTGGAGAAAGATTAGGAATGTGGAGTTCTCTGTGGCATTGTTAAAGACACAGATTGATTTAATCTGTTTGAAGAGTCCTCTTTTAATGCTTCAATGGTTAGCCGGAAATCGTACTTGGATAAATGAGACCTTCGGTCTGTTGTGCATGGATTAATGGTTCAAGAAATAAAAAAAAATCTTCACCACTTTCCCCGATCATTTTCAGAGTTAGCCTTGAGAGCAGTCATTGCAGTATGTATTGACGTTCGCTTTAGACTAAAGCTTTTGGAAAGAGATGGGTTGTTGGATAGTTGTCCAACTACGTAAACGGCCCTTTCTCCTAGTTTGAGGTAACGCCTGTCCATTTTGCAATGTAATTCATGTTGATAAATTCAAAATCTCCATTTGGTTAAATGAAAATCTCTTTTCTCGTAAATACAAACATTGATGGATACACATGCAAACAAAATCATACAAGGTGTAAACATACAGTCTCTGTTACATGGTAAAACAAGATTGTTAACATAAACAATATTCAAAGCACAAATACCAATTCATGTTACTCATTCAGCAAACAATGATACTTCTATTTTAATAGTATCGTACTAATGATGTAGCACTGCTGGAATTGTCCTAAGGTTTTCATTTTATTTGCATAATTATGCCGACAATATCTTGACAGTGAATTCATTCAGAAGTAATTAAGATAAACATACATTATCAGTTCGGTAAGGGAATTTAATTGCCTAATATGTGCGAATATGAAGATAATATTACTATATCGGTTAGAAAGTGATTCAAATTTTTCGCTTTTGTTGCTGTTCTGTTAATTCGTGCACGCAGTACCTGTAATTTGTTGTGCTTCGCCTGATGACTCTAGTGGCGGATCCACACCACCTGGAGTTCCGCCTCAACCAGATGGCGCTTTATATCAGATTTCCAAGTAGTCGTGACGTCAAAATTAACACAACATCAGTGGCCGAGGCGGAACTCTAATCTTGTCAATTGAATAAGGTTGTGAGGGCATTAGTCATCTGATTTACCCAACCGGCTATATACGTACGATAGAAATGCATTTCTCGAAAAAGTTCTCATCATAGACGCGTTCACTCTCAATAAAACTTTACCACTATGTTTCAAATAAGCTTCTGCACAACAAGGTTTGGTATTTACGATGCAAAAACAGAGAATTGAAATTAACCTCTTGGTATTCAATATTATGTCATTGTTAAATCAAAAATCTAAAAACAAAGGAAGTTTTCCTAGAGTTAGCATTTATGAAATCAGTATCAAAAATACCATGACTATCTAGTTTTCATAAAGCAACGTTTTATGCATCCAATTGATTTAAATTCTAGTATTTAACTCATTTTGGTGCAATATGTTCATTAATTTTCATAGACCTTCCAAAACATGTTTCACGATAGATTAACTAATTTACTGTCGATTACTTTTTGTATGTTGTAGATTAACATTGTCATTTAATTATTAAATATTACTGTTGAATGAAAGGATTTCCCATTTTTTTCGCATTTTGGTTTGTATTAGAGTAGTTGACATGAACCTATTTTTCTATCTCAAGCTATACATTTGTATACCCATCGACATTGTTATTCGTTGTCAATTTGCTATAAAGAAAAAAATATTCTTCTATATGCCCTGTAAGTCTTTTTGTCTTGTTTTAAATATTTCTCGTATCCCAATTGGTCGAAAATATTAATTTTTCCTGTCGTGTGTCCAGTCCTGCGATGGAAGATTGTTTCTGATGTCAGCAGTAATAGCACTTTCACTTGAAGTGCATAAAAATAATGGTGTTGATATAAAAAAAGAGAGCATTCGGCTTAGTCAGGACCCTAGGGTAAGGTTTGAGAAGCGCAACGTTTTCATTCCCCAGTCTTTATACTTATCGCCTCACGAAACAGCGGAAAAAAATGTCGGCTTCAAATCCCGAACATTTCTACACCATCGACAAAAACCTTCGATACGACCTGAGGCATTCGCTGGAATGGGATGGGGATAGAGGCAAGGTAATAAAACCGCCAAATGTCGTATCCAACGGTGTTTTTCGCTCTCCCTCTCTCCCTCGGGCACGCGACGGAAATAATATCCCGACTTGGCCCCTGTGGCCCCCTCCCATGGCGTGCGATAGACATCATACCATGCCGCTTGGATGGGAATGATCCTTTCTCCCCCTCGAGCTCTGCAGTTATCGCTCACATGTCATCAAACTCCACGAGTCCAAGAAAATCGTTTACATTATATTGCCAATGCTATCCTTTTCAGTGGATGTTTTAATACAGTTTCTCATTGTCTCATTCTCCATTTTCAGTATGGATACGTATGTGGAAGGTATTTCCTTTCTGTTTTCCTTGTCCCAAACGCTCTCCTAAATTTTCTTGCGCTCTTCCTTTGTGCCTCACTTGCACGGATTCTCGTAGCCGTGTCACATTTCTCAATCTTCCACTGCTATCAGCTGTGCCAAACATTTTTTCTTCCGATGGTTTCACATTACTTTGATTTTTTCATCTCTGTGTACACAAAGGTTCTTAACTCCAAAGAGTCGTATATTCATAATTCTTGCCTTCTCTCAATATTAATTTTGTTATTTCAATGAAGTTAATGGACCCAGTAATATTTTCCATTCCTTTAGTCTATGCTTGTCTAAAACGTTCAGTGTTAACTTCAACTGCAATTCATATTCAATGATGGCATTAGTTTCTGCAGGAATACACAAGCTGATCGAAATTTCACGATATTGAAACGATTAGTCAGCTGTTGTACAGGAAATAAATTTTTTTTTCATTCATAAATGTCCATTGCTTATTTAGCTGTGCGTGCTGTACGTTTATATAATTTATTGTGGTGAATAATTTTATCAAATCGCTTTCATCTCTGTATTTTTTTGCTAATTATGAGGCTTTTATTATTCCAAAGAAGTCTGCATTTACTTATTAAGTCGCCAGCTAATGTGTGCTCAGATAACATGACGTATATACTGCAGTCATTCACATCGATTGCGAACCGGAGTTCCGCAGTAGCGGAAGCATTGCACGACATCGGTTCTCATTATTTTCTGTGTATGATACTATCCTCGAAGGTCAGTTGAATGAATTTAGTTTCTCTAGATGTCAGAGTGAGTAACTTAAGATGATAAGAAAGAACACCACCTTAATTAAGCGTGTGTTACTGCTGATAGACGAGAATAGACGTTGTTCCAAAACAAGCTGCAAGATGTTAAATTCAAATATTCAGAGGAAGGATCCAGTACCTTTCAATTTGCAGTATCCAGTTTCCATGACGCTCTGTTTACAAGAAAATTGCAAATGGATTTTTGATAGGGTTGTCCTAAGATATCTATCACAATTTGAACCGGAGACTCTGTTCAGATATCGATTAGTTCACTTCGCCGTCCAGCACTAATATAAAATTTAATGGCATCACTGATGACCAGCTCAAGAGTCTTTTATGGAGAAGTATCATATTGAATCTTAAATAGAATTTGCTTTATAGTATTCAGCAAGTTATTCCCTTGGGCTACCTCTAGGGATGTTGTATTGGTTTCCTTGACCCCTTGGACTGTACCAGACTGAGAAATATTTCTTCCCGATTGGTTCCGGCTAAACCAGCGGGGACGAGGCGAAAAGTAATAAACATAGCGTCGTTACTTATTAGAGATAACGTCTCTGGCTTAAGTGAGGCGATCCATTGAAAGCCTTTATCCCACAAGAAAGACGCGGCGAGGAGTATTTCTTGTGCACCTACGAACAGAATCACCACGGTTTCCTTCGCACCCGGCACCAAACGCATACCCCATTCGTCAATTAAAACTGATTCGGCGCCCCCTCACCATCCCGGCTGCCACTCTGCCTTCCTTTTGCCACCCTGCCTTCCTTTTGTCACTCTGCCTTCGTCTAATTTTCTTCCACGTGAAGAAAGAGGTTCCTACGTGGGTTGTTCAATGATTCCTTATAAATTCTAAGAGACGGAGCTCGTAATATCGGAAAAGGTTTGCTTTTACGAGTAGCAAGTATCATATCTCACTAAAATGCTGTTAACGGTTCAGCTGTATCAATTTCATGGTTTGATTTTCATAGTTGGTTGTTTAGCAAACAACAAACTTTGTTTATTTAGAAAATTGAAACAAAAGAATTTGGTCTGGTGTTTAAACGCTCCTATTTGAAAGGCTTAATTAAAGAACTTTTCTCTTTCTAACCTTGAAAAAAATGGCTCTGCGGGATGCGATTCACGTTGAATGAGGATGTAATCAACGACTCAGGTGTCTATTTTGAGGACCTTCGAAAATCCTGCTTTTTTGGAGGCTTAATAAAGTTGGAGAACCCCTGGGAAAAGTGTATCAAACTTAAAGGGGATTATGTTGAAAAAAATTACCAAAAAAATTGTTTTTCTTTTTTCCTGGAGACTTATTGAACGACTCACGTATCCAAGGGATGTCCAACTTTCTCTCCCCCTCTGCTTCTATGACTAGGCTCCTTATGTAATTTTTTTAACTCTCGTTAATTACTGTTCCAGGGAAATAGTAACGCAAATTAAGTAGATCTTCATGTTCGGAGAAACCTACCTCAGCGTCTTAGTTTTGAGATTCGTAGAGTGAAATGAATTATTGTTCGACTATATTTTATTGTAAATTTCCCCGTCCAGGCGTAATTATGCAGTTGCACAAGTCAACAAATTCAGCGATATATAGGTTTAGTTATTCTGCTTATTCATAACGGTCTTATCTACATTAAAAAATTGAAAAAAGATACTGATATTACTCTGAAACTTGACAAATGTTGTTGAGAAAGAGTTGTTGAAATGTAGAGAAAAGATCAGATTTGGGTAAAACTTAGCATTGCTCTAAATTAATGTTGACGACGCTTTTGAGGGCCCTACTAACCACCTGATTTTGATCTGATATTTGGAGAATGAACTTGGTATTACTATTAATAATTACTATCATAAAGGACAGGCATTAAAATAATTCATCTATGCATACGGAACATCAAATTTGAGTGAAAATTGTTTCTTTTTACCGGTTAGGCTTATTTATACTTAATTGTATTCACCTTTATGGAAATATTTTAATATAATTTTGATATCCTGAGCTTTCTGTTCAATCATTTCCGTACGGGAATTCTCTAGCAAATGTCGTATTTACCGTAATCCTTAAAATGAAAATATTTTCTAATTACAAGTTATCAATCCGCTACTCGTCCTTGTTAAGCTGGTTTGGAATGTACTCGTTATGCAACGTAAAATATTTGGTTCACCTATTCAGTAAGATAACTTTTAATTTAAATAGGTACATTTGCACAAAATTCCACCTTATGATGCTCAAAGAGCTACGTAGAGCTGTACGTTTTGAATACTGAGAAATTCCGTCTAAGTTAAACCCAAAATCATATATTTTAAAGAGCATATATATTGCTAGATTATATAAGTTGTCTGTTTATCAAGTAGAATCGTGCGGTGAAACAGTCGTCAAAGTATACAAAACTGGCGTCATTTCTTTCTTATTCTTTAAAGCCCCAAGCAAAATGTTTACATTTATAAGCGAAATCACGTGGTTAAATATGCGGTAAATAAAAAGTGAGGACAAAATCAGGTCACGATTAATAATGCAAGGGTTAGCTATCGTATTTCCACGTGACATGTTGAGTGAAAATATAGGTCAGTACACTCTCAAATCAGTCGTTATATAATATTTCAGGCAAAAATCTCGAGTATGTATTTAGTTAAGCCTTCATTCTCATAAAACATTTGTGACCATTTAATTTTTTGGGAATATTAGAGTTCAGACATCTAACTACGCACTTCTTCCTCAAATTGTGTGTATTATTTTTCCTTCCATCAGTAGTGGAAGAGGTTGTTTTCAGAAAAGGTTCCTAATGTAATTCAAAATTTTCTTTTTGTGTGGTACATCTGGAAATTATGTTACATTAAACTTTGGAGAACATCTCGACGAAAGGAATTGAAGGAGCGAACACAAAACAGTAGAGTGTTTCATGCGCCTTTGTTTTTGCTCTTTGCTTTTCTTGGAATTGGAAGAAGGGGCATTTGTAACGAAAGAGTTTGTGGCAGGTAGGTTCGAATAATCGGGCGGACTCGGCGCCCGCCGGTTAGCCAAAAAGATCAGGAAGTGTGCGGTAGTGGATGTGTTTGGCTCCTGGGAAACCGAATGGCAAGCGAAGGCTTATCGCGATGCCAGTGGGAATATGCGCCACTAGTGACGTCTGACTGGCTTAAAAAAATCCCTTTCCCCTTTCATATTAAGACCGCTTTGAATTAATGAGGATCTTGAGGCTAACT
Source organism: Hetaerina titia (assembly GCA_037158775.1). Taxonomy (NCBI): domain Eukaryota; kingdom Metazoa; phylum Arthropoda; class Insecta; order Odonata; family Calopterygidae; genus Hetaerina; species Hetaerina titia. The sequence goes on from CM073777.1 coordinate 89,016,790, forward strand.
CGCCAGACGAATGCTTGTCGGTTTCAGGAAAAGATTTTTCTCACCCTTGGTAGAGACGAGGGAGTTCCAAGCAAAGTGTGTTAATAGGAGGGCAAATATTTAGTGCGGCCGGCGTTCCATTTAAAAATAAATGAACATCCATTTTCTTAAATCCGGTCTTCGCTCAATTTAGTACTCAACCTTTCTTCTCAGCCTGCTTTCGCCTTCTTAATACTTCTGGATATCACGTATTTCCCTTTCCCTTCCTGCCGTTCAATCCTCATTCTAAATGTCCTTCCGTTTTCATTAACACCCTACAAACTGAGAAAACATGAGAGGACGAAAAATATCTATGGTCCTTTTCAACATGTCCTTTTTTTCTCTTTTCCTTCATCCTCAAACATTTTTAGAAGCCTATATGTTTTCTTTCTCTTTCATCTTTCGTCATCCTCATGAATTTGAACGACATGGACCTCCTGGACAGCAATAAAATAACAATATTTGTTATAATATTTGGCCCTTAGCGTTTATTTAAAGACTTCCCTTGTTTGATGCTTTCATATCCAGCAGATTGTACGGGTACGGGCAAGGAACAGCTGCAACCCAGAAAAACAATGAGATTATTTTATGACCTCCTCTTCATTCAACCCTCCTTTTCTTAACACAACGGTAATTGAGGCAGCCTCTGATTAACCAATAGTACCCACCTCTACCGTAAGAGCATATTTTCGTGAGTTTTATGAATCCTGTTTGAGGGAAAAAGTTTTATCGAAAGAGGGAATTGGGACAAGACTAAAAAAAAAATTACTTTATTCCTTACGTGTATAGAGTATTATTTTGTGCTGTCGTTGCAATAGTGCTGCTGCATTGATAAGAGCTCTTAGCCAACTGAATTAAACTTAACACGACGATAAGGATATGTGCACATCCTATATTATAGCAGTAAAACTAAAATAATTATTTTGAATTTTAGTTTGAGCTTTCAAAAGAAACAGCGTTAGTTTTGTTGCAGCGAACCGTAAAATTGATACAATTATCATGTTAAGTGGCTACACAAATTGAAATTGAAATACGCGTTTGGACCCTCTCCACTTACAGGGTACGAGACGCTCTTGCAAATAAATAATTGCTTTTTATAAAATTTCGTCATCCTGAAGGAAGTTTTATTTTTTTCATGTTAATGCTCTTTCCGCCTGTTCCAACAGGCTCCCCTTTCCCTCATTACCTTTTCCTCAAAATTCATTTCCCTCCCTTGCCTTTTTAGCCGCGAATCATTCGCCCTTTCCTCATCTCTCCCCCTGCGATTCTTCCCTTTCAGTACGGAGGGAGGTGTTAGAGGGAAAAGCCGTACTTTCTCGTCTTCCTCCTTGGAAAGAAGGAAGGAATTCCGGTGAGGAAAGGTTTTTCTCGAGAGATGGAAATGGTTCTGAAGAGAGAGTGAGAGGGTGCCTGGGTGTAGGGTGGAAGTCGGCCACCCACCACGCTCTCTCACGTAGAGCCTTGGAATGAATGACGAAGGTGGGTGGAAAAATAAGAAATTATGCCGTTTCTTCCTCCTCTTGCCTATACGGTTTTATTCCCTCCAACATTCATGGGGCCCGTCGGAGTTTAGCGGAAATTTCCACGAATGAAAAAGCGCTCATTTGGAGGAGAGTCACGAAAAGCGAGAATCAAATGAACGCTGGCGAATTAGGGGCGTCGTCCCATTTAAGCTGTTTGGGACAGAGCCAAAAAAAACCGTAGTACAGGTTTATGGGGTGAAATATAATCGCCTGTGTCCTCATGGAAAATTGTGCTAACTGCTCTCTGGAGCACGAGATACAAGCATTCTCCAGAAAAAACACTAATAAGTTAAGTGCAATTAAATTAAATTATTTTTCTTATTTGCTTGTAAGAATTTCCACTAGAGATAAAAGTTGTACGACTTACATATCAGGGGAAGTTGGTAAAGAAAATTAAGGGCACAAAAGGGGATGAATGAGTTAATGAATTGTAATGGAATCCTTGGGTCGGTTATGGCAAGTAGAAGGAAATGGAAAGGTAAAGAACTGATATTTGGGAAGGCGTATGGGCGATTAAGGAAATATATCAAGAAAAAATACAGCGAATATAGTAGGGAAGATGGTGACCATGCTGAGCTGAAGTGATTAGTAATTTTATTCTAATACGAGTATGTAGTAATGTTTTTGAGGCATTCAAAGACCTTAATCATTTCCTAGACTACATATTAAAAATTGTCACTCGTTCAAAGAATTACTGCCAAATGACCATGCCTAAAATATACTACGGTATGATAATGGCGGCATTTTATTATTCCAGTTGAAAATATATATTACATGTAACGTTACCCTTCCATTGCATTTTTATGTTTGAGGTAATGTTTAAAATGCCATTGTATTTACCTATGTAGCATTTTAGCTGAAAGGAAAATGTTTTTTATTTAAAAGTCTCGAATTCCTGTGTTCGATTCCTTGTGGGTCAGACCCATGCTAATTTTGTGATTTTTTTTCATTTTCACTTTCGTACTGTTAAAAAAAATTCACACTATAATCTGCTCCCAGTGTTGAAATTAAAACTACCTCTTGACGACCGCAATAAAACCCGATACCGAGACAACTTTTCCATTCTCAAACACGCCCTTCACGGTTAAAGCATCACTCGCATTTTCTATATTGAAATCATTCATTTTATTTCCTGTCATTGATGTATTCATTCCGGTATCGGCATAAACCGGCACTTGCCACGTTCAAGATATCACACACCTCTTCCGAAGGACATGGTGTCATTTTTCAAGTTTGTTTCAGATAACAGTCACGGTGGAAAGAAAGCCGGGTAAAATCCTCATGCATCGAGGATTGAACCCTTGAGACTCCGTCTGCGCGCAGATTAATCGTTCCTCCAGCCGATACTTTAAACTCGTGCTCTTTCCGTCCTTAGGGATCACTCGTGAGGAGGAGAACAACCATTAGAATCAGATTTTGTGTAATTTCGAGACCCCGCTTCCCCCTTATTTTTTGCCGAAACTAACAGGAGGAAATGGCGTTCTCCAAAAGTGGTCACCCGAGAACAATAACGGTGTTGACGTTAGGAGGTGGGGGTGGAAAGAAGGGACAAATGAAATGATGAATGAACAGGGGCGTTAAATGGCCTACGAAGTGAGGAGAGGGAAGGCGGTCGGGGTGGAGGCGGAGGCTACGTGAGGAGGCCGAGGGGGAGAGGTGACGGGCTGGCCGGGGACTCGGCACGCACGTATTTTTTCCCTGCAAATGAACGCGCCGGGATCTCCAGAGACAAAAGGTTTTCGAAACGGGGAGTGGGGAGATGGGAAAGGCACAGAAGACTCCCTTTCTCCGCGAAAAATAATAAATCCCTTAAAATTACTGCGAGGGTACGTCGTGAGTCGTGGAAAGCGCCGGGGAGATGGGAAGAGAAATACTCGTCGAGATGCAAACGGAAAGGGCTAAGGGGGAGGGGACGGGAGACCGTTGTCGGGAGCGGTGGGCGGTACATTGTTCAAGGGACGCGTCGCATTATTCTCCCTCTATTCTCCACTTTTTTAGGTTGTACCCCAACCCTTTATCGCCCCTCATCCCTCCTTCCTATATTCTTCTCTTCTTTTTCCGTTTTCTCTCTGGGCTAGGGCTGTTTTTCGCTTTGATGTACTTCTCATGTGGTATTTTCCCCTCCCTATCCCTTCTTAACTTTTCCATCACTCCTCCTTGCTCTCCCTAGCGCACTCTCTTCGTTTCGCCGTCCGTTCCGGTCCTTTTAGTGGCGAGTACGTTCGAAAGCGGCCATTTATTTTCGCTCGGTGTTTATGCAAAACGCCGCGGCTCAAGTTTCCACTCCGTCTGTGTCCCTGCGCCCATCTGCGGCGTTCCCATGGGCATCGCTGTGCCGAAAAAAGTTTCTCACGGCTCTTCCATTCCAATGAGGCTTGCAGTGATATAGATCCAAGAAGATTGAAAATCTTCTTGGATCACTGAGCCCATTACTTGTTTCTTCCAAAGAGCCACACGCAACTAGTTATAATCATCCAGACGGTTCCTCTTATAGGCTCACGAGACGCATATTACATCCAACCTTTTCTTTTCTCAGTCCTAGGTCGTGCGTTGCAGACTGAAACTAACGTCGATAAAATCTCGTATGAATTTATTTACCAAATATTCGAATTTTTCTAACACTAAGGCAGGAATAATTTGTTTGCTCGATATAATTGTATTATTCTGTTTTGCCTACTACCACATTAACGATCTTCACTCGTTCGAAACATCATTCCAACTCTGCCATAATTTCGCAATTATAGTTCATTCTGTTTAAAAAAATAAATTTTGATAAATTTCTCCATTTCATTCATTTACAATGAAGGATTTAAAAAATAGCACTTAAGTTAGGCGGAGGGTAAAATTTATGTCAATGGGGCGAAGGCTAAAGTATTTTGATACATTTCATTTTTGGATAAAATGTTCGCCATAAACATTAAATTTATGAATTACGCTGTAATAGCATAGGGGTTATATGGAAGCCGTAAACAATTCACTAAAATCAAAGCTATGGTGAGTAATTTGTTCCATAAAATTCTCCCTTTCCGGCGAGACTAGTGTTTCCTTCCCACCAACGCCGTAGACGCTGGTGCAAAATCATTGGTTTTCAGCGAGTCGTCCAAGTGCATGGCAGCTTTTCTTTTTCCAATTTGAGTTACATTAGATCAGCGAATAATTTTATGTTTTTAGTCATGATATAAAATATTTGTCAAAAATCACTTCTTTTAGACATTCATGGAATTGATGAGTAAAAATGGGAAGTGCTGCCATAGCAACGATCCCATTGAATAGATTTCAATGGAATGCTATGAGCATACGTCGTATTTGTACATTTTGCATCAATGATTTCACAATTTAGTCATCATACTCATGGTGTTTCTTATAGAACACGAATAAATCACTCCTTAATTGGTGTAAAGATTATCTTAGCGAATATTTCGACGCGCGTAATTTAAGTGTTTGATTGAATTCAATTAATATAAGTCGTAAGTTGTCGTTAACAATCAATTAGTTGGTTGGAAACCTCGAGATAGCTCGTAGCATACTGCAGCGTCAACTTTCTGTGATACCAGTGCTGAGACAATCGGTGTGATTCATTCTTATCAAACCACGGAAGCGTTCCATAACGACGAGCGATAGACCGAGTGACATATTAGCCCTTCATACGCGGCGGCATTGAGAAATATCTGATGGATTGCCTTTCTCTTTAATTGCACCCTTTCCGCCGTCTTTTTGAACATCTGCCACACCCAACTGGGATCCACGTTTTGAGCGCCACTGCGTCTCCCGACTCCTTCCTCTCTCGTCTTTAACCCCTCCCCGACCTCTCCCTTTAATGCCTCCCCTCTTCCCCCGAACCATCTCCACTTCCTCTCCTCCATCCACTCCTTGTCATGCCGACGGCGAATATTTCCTTCCCTCCGTAAGTCCGCAAAATCATTAACATCGCCCCAAAACTTCGAGGCAATTAATTGCTGCAAGCATTTGGGTCGAGTGATACGGAGCTGTTTTCCGATGAATCAGGTCGGGAGTCGTGTAATTGGAGTCGAGATGAAGGAAGAGTGGCGCGATTGAATCATGGCCTCGCCATCGAAATGTTTCTCTTTTCTCATGCGGAGCGGGGAATTCATTTTGAAGAATGTTCATTATGAGGGTACGGCTACTTAATTCTACTTCGTACCATTACGCGGGAGTCTTTTTCCGGTATTCTCTTCAGAAAACCAAATCAGCTATCGCTTAACCGTCGTGCTGTTGTTCGTGGTTGAATTTTTTTTGTTTTATCCATTCATGTTTTTGAGAATGGTTCAAACACCTTCGTTCATATTCGTGGGAAAAAAATGATTTGTCAATAAATATTGTACGTATTTCACTTAATTCATCTATATGGATTTTATTAAATTCACGAAAGGAACTACTTAATAGCAAGACACAATTCCTCTGGGATGCTTGAACAGATTAAGCAATGAACCTGTAAAGAGCCTAAAATTTCATTTTTAGGGTTTTTCTAATATTGAGAATTAGAGTACTGTGACGTTTGTGAGATGGAGAAATACGGCAAAGTGCATTGGTTTAACTGTTTTAAATAGTTATTAATTAAAATTGGCAAATTTCCACATAATAAAACTTTTTATTAATACGACCGGTTTCGATGTAACTACATCATCTTCTGGTCCAGACCAGAATAGGATCCTCCACCATAATGATGATGTCTCCAGCAACAGAAGATGATGTAGCTACATCGAAACCGGTCGTATTAATAACAAATTTTATTTTGAGGAACATTGCCAATTTTAATTAATCACGATATTCCACAATATCACGTCTGAAACGTCTCTGTTTTTAATAGACTAGGTTGGATCTTATGAAATTTATATAAAATTATCAAACAATTGTGGGTCGCGGTGGTCCAGTGGGTAGAGCGTTGGACTACTGACCGGAGGGTCCCGGGTTCGATTGCCGGGCTCTCTGGGCACATGCAGCTCCACCCAAGCTAGTTGATTTTTCGGGTACCAGACCTTCCTGGGAAACCATAATCGGCACAGGGAAAGGAACTGGCCCCCCTACCCTGATGTGTGAGTATTCACACGCCGTCGGGCTCGGTACATGGCCTACTAAACCGACCTTCGGGTTGATTACTGTGTTTATGGTTTTATCAAACATTTGGATTACTAAATTTGAGAATTTCATTTTAATAATTAAATATTATTTTAGCAGTATTTTCATCGTACATGCATGTTTGTCGTTACTCATTTAACACGGTTAATCGCAGATTTTTCCCAATCTTTTTACTCTAGCGAAAAGCGAATAATTTGCTCATAATCCTCATCGTTAGGAAACGTTTAGGAAAAATACGTGTAATTTTATTATTTCTCACTTAATTTAAAATAATGAAGACTGGGATATTGAATTAACACTTACTTTTTAAGAATTTGTAGTAATCAATTAAGGATAACTATTCTAAATTGATTATCAAGCATTAGTGCTAGGCATAGGATATAGGATGAGGTAGAGAAGTTGTGAGAAAACCAAAGAAGGCAGTGAAAATGGTAGTAGGATATTTTAAGCGGCAATGGAATGTTGGATATTAATAGAGGGGAAAATTTTGGGTAAGCAAGGTAGACGGAGGAAAAGATAAGCAAATTATTGTACAGAATGTAGGAAAACAGGAACATTCCAACTTTAAGGATGATTGCATGAATATCACCGTTCTGAGAACTGTTATAATAACGTAATATTCAACTACAGAAATTTTAACTTTTTAGTAAAGTAATACTTGTACGCAATGATTGCCTGAAGAGAGAGAGGTGCAATATTTGCTCAATGTTCTAACTAACTGATTGCCTGAGAATATTTTCCTCGGAAGGATATTTCCGACTTCAATGTAAATATTTTCGTCAACCAAATAAAATACAAAATTGAGTTTGAAAGAACTAACTAATTCGGAAAAGAATTGTCATATGCATCTATTTACATAGTTGTACGCCATGTATTGGCTTGAGCAACGAAAATAATTTGTACAATAATTAACAGGCGCTCAGAGGATGAGGGGCGTTTGAAGTAGGTAGAGCTAAATACCGATCTGGTGGTTTACTTCAACAAGCGTACTGCTCACCCATTGTGATGTGTCCGTGAAAAATGACTAATGTTGTCTTTTGAGCTGTTTCAATGTACTGTATGACAATCAATGCCGTTGTGATTTGAATTTACTATTTGCAGTGTTTAATTTAATCATAGCAAAGGTTGCCCTGATGAGAGTAAGGAAATAAGGGAAAACAAGTAGCATAGGTAATAAATTTATCGCTAATATCATATCACATGATGATACCGAGGGGACAAATGCAAATCGTCACACTATATTATCAAATGGTATTTTTAGCCCGTATAATCTAAAATCGATTTGCGATGTTCAGCCACATGGCATTGTCGATATGTGATTGCAATTTCACCTTTTTCAGATTCAAATTGGGCTTCCAAGGTCAGATTTGAACATTCCTCTGCCCTCGTTACTTTTTATCCTCAAATAAAAAAATTCTTTTTTTGGTTTCCTGGAATTCCTGTCCCCCTCACCAATTCTCGCAGAAGCGCATCGCTCTCTTCTTTCGCCCAAAAGGCATGTGGCTATTTCTGTGCGAGCACTCTTTCTGCGGAGGGGAGATCGCCGAAGAATATTTTCGTGGTTCCGGTATTCTCTCCGAGGCATGCGACTTGTCTAGTAAGGGAAGCAGTAAGTGGCGGTGACTCTGAAGAATTTCGTCGTCCTTCGCTGAGCCGTGTTTTCTGTCTCGCCCTCGAGCTTCCCGTCCGTAATAGTTAATCGCGTACCCTATCAAAAACCCTTACAAAAAAAGGGTTCAGTTTTCATTTTGAGAATATCATTATAATTTGGTATTCTATCGTATCTGAGATGATTTTTGGAAGAGGTAATACCGATTCTCCTTTCTCCTTCATTCTCCCAACTATAGCTTGTACAATTAGATCCTCTTCAATTCCAATTATTTCTTTCCTAACTTCATTCCGTCCAACTTGCCTATTCATTTTCTACCTCTTCCTAGTCTGCGTAACGTCCTTACTTAAAACAGAGCGTTAAACATTCCATTGCCAATCAAAATGCTACAATTCCACCCTATTCCTCTCCTTTGGATATCTGCCAGCAATTCTCTCTCATCTCCCACCATGTGTAGTACATCGTCATTTGATTTCCTTTCGTTTGGCCTATTCACTTTTTCCATCCTCTTCCAAACCCACATTAAAAAAAACCTCCAATGTACACCCGTCATATTTCTTCAATGAGCATGCTTCCGCGCCGTATAGTATACTACTTTGATCATTTTGATCCAAAACACTTCGGAGATAGTTAACTCTTTCACCTGCTCTAGTTTGTGAGATTCTATTTTAATATATAGGTTAGCCCTTCTGTTTCTCGAGAACCGCGTAATCCTTGTTTTAATTACATTTTTTCTCACCCTATAATTAGAAAACACTATCCAATGCTCTCAGCCAGGCTCGCAAACCCTTGACTGACTGATAATTTAAGCTTGAGCATCCGCAAACCTAAAATATATTATGGATTCCTTGCCGACTTTCATTCACATCTTCATTTCTTCCCAAGGCGTTTTCTCCGTTGAAAATCAAGTTGAATCAAGTTGAATACAAGTAACACTTCAGTCTTATCCCTCTGCATATCACTTCCATGACGACTTTCCATTCGTCATTCGCACGTGAGCAGAATGAGACTTATTCTGGTTTCGGATGTCACTAATCCCACCAATCTACTCCTATTTTCTGCAATGCATGCACCTCTACACAATTTACTCCCGCGAATGCCTTCCCAGAATCTACGGAACAAACTAATACATTCTGATTGTATTCAATGTTCCTCTCTATTAGTTGCGTTCTCTTAAGATTCTCTTGGGACTTTCGATATTCCTTTTCGTACGTTTTCCTTCCTACCTTTCTTCTATTCTACCCGTCTCCTTGTCCTAACTCATTCGTTTTTTCAAGTGACTGTGAGTTCCTCTCACAATTATTTCCTGAAATTATTTCCTTTTCTTATTACTGAATAGTTCTACATGCCTTGTATTCCCTGTGCTACACCTAATTAATACTAATCTATGAAATGAATCCACTCCCGGAAAAATGTGCGAGTAAATTACGCTGTTTCTAACTCTGTGTAAAATCATAACTGGGAATTATCGAGCGTTTCCACGTTAAGCTATGTGCTGTTTAGACCAAAAATGTATTATAATTATACTCGTACTTTGTTTCCTGAAGAACTCTATTGCTTTCTCCCACAGGGCATTCTTTGTTCCTTTATCCTTAATCCGTTACCTCGCCACCATTTCTTCCTTCGACTACCACCCTGTTTCAAACTCCCATCAACGTCTAATTTTCCCTCCAGGAACTAGCACAATTATTTCATTTAATTAATAGATTGGATAGACTCTTTCTTCTCTATAATTGCTTGGTGGCATGTAGACCTGAACAGTGGCAAAGTTCGGTTCTGCTTTTATTTCTAATAATGAATTTCTATTACTCACATGCTCTCTATTTACAATGCTTCTTCCTACGTTTTTATTCAATATTATTGCCACTCCTTGCTGGCTTTCTTCCTCTCCGCTGTACGATACTCGATGACTCTCTCTTCAGCTATGTTCGCTATCCTTCCATCTTACCTCGCACAGCCCTAAACATCAATAATTCCTCTCGCCATCTCCAGGTTTATAATTTCTAATTCCCCTATTCTCAACATTCTCATTATATTCCAAGTCTCTCATCTAACTTATTTGACCCTCTTCTGTGTCTTAAGAATAGCATATGAGAGTACAGTAAATTCGTCGAATAATATTATACGATGACTTTTTTATAACCCTCTTAAAATGAAACCGATAAATTTTATTGAGTTAAACAAAACAGTCAGGTTACTAATTTGGTATTATTAATTAATAAAATTCTAGATGAAGAATTTAAATAGAATTTTGAAATTGCTAACCGTAGAGCCTTCATACAATTATAAGGACTTTAAAAGAATTGCTTAGTCTTTTTCATAATTTTTTTTCACGTATTTAAGAATTTGGCATGTACTCTTCAATCAACATCCAATGTGGGTCAGCTAACTACACACAATAGTATGTCTCTATGATATTCACAAGACCCGATCACTCGAACCGGTACATAATTAAACTTTCAATTGAAATTTATATTTAAAAAAACGGCAATGGCAAGAAAAGAGATCACGTTCTCTGTTAGATTTCAATAATTTTTTTTAGCTTTAATTGTAAAAATCGGCCTCGCATCATTAAACACGGTTATTTTAAGTTGCATTCCGCGCAAAAATCTAGCTGAAATATAATCTACGATTAATGATGCATGCGCACACTGTTGTGCACGAATCTGTAATAGTAATTAATGCCAATTATTATTTACTGTAAAATTTTTCACTGAATGCCAGTGGAATAACTCTCAAATGTCATGAAATAATTAGGAGTTAATCCAAAATAATATCAGTACTATGAATGCCGTTGACATTCTGTTTGTATTTATAAAAGGTATGTAATTTTAATTTATTTTTGTAAAAGTTTTGTTTTTCATCCGAGTTTCCATTTCCATTTATTTTATGCGATGCATATTTTGCAACTCGATTGTGAAGAAACATCCGTCAAGTCGTGGATGTCTATAAGGAAATGAAACAGGTAGATATGTAGAAACGAAAGCGCTAACAAAACGGCTTGTTTAGTTTTATTGACTGCTTGCTTTGGGCAAGAAAACATAAAATGCAAGTCCTTCCCTTACTTTTTTATGTGTCCTGTGAGCATCGATTGTGACATACGAGTATCCCTAGTGCTGTTGATGCTGTGTGACACCATGATTTATATTTCTTAATAATTATGGTTCATACCTAAAAATAACCCGTTCTAGGGAATTGTTACTTTTCCCAATAGTGTCTGAATTCTCGAACGAGTACACTACACGATTCAAATGCTCCCCATTCCTTTGAGGTTACTCGCTGCCCTAGTCCGAACTCTCCGTGGTGACGTGCAAAGGAACTGCTCCGGACATCCCATTTCCTCTATTCTGTCTCGACGTCGTTATGGCGCGCCCGGTGAGCGAATTTGCCCGAATGCGTTTTTGGACGGTGACACACAGCGAGGTGGAGCGAGCGTGTGAGAGAGGGGGTCTGCCCATGCGGAAAGGGGCCAACGAGGAAGGATGCGTGGCCTCGGTGAGTGGACCCCGTCCACTGCGGGAGGTGAGGACGGAAGGGAGCCCCTCTGTTGGGGAGGCTTAATACGGGCACAGTGAATTTAGAGGTCAGCCGGAGTGCGAGGAAAAATATGCAAAGGTGACAATATAAACGTGCAATATTCAATTTCCAAAATCGAATTACAAAACAAATGAAACATCGAGATATCTCGATCTTGTTGCATTTAGAGGGTATATTGAGAAATATCAGAAATATCGGTTTTATTGTAGCGTTGTGGTCATATAATACTGGGAAATTATTATTACTTTCGTCGTCCAATGGATTATCTATATCGCCCTGTTCGATACGAAAACATATCGGATCCTTATCGATATATATATTCATTCACATTGAAATAGAGATAAAGAAAATGGATAGGATCACATAAAGGACGAAAACAGGAGAGGTGGGGAAGGCGGATTCGAGCAGATCACAAGCGCAAAAATATTCCTTGACCGGGACACACACACATACACACACACACACACACACACACACACACACACACACACACACACACACACACATATATATATATATATATATATATATATATATATATATATATATATATATATATACAGTCACTTTCTTGGAAAACCCACAAACGTGCACAATAATGTAAATTCACTAAATAGTCAACACAAACACAGAAACTAAAACATATAAAAGAGGGACTCACTAGTTCTCGAATTTTCGGTGGTTCAACCACCTTTCTCAAGAGGAATTAGGAACAGAACTCAGAACTGTGTGTGTATATATATATATATATATATATATATATAACTTTTGGACGGCACAATAGAACACAGAATAAAACATAACACGTAAAAGGACACTCACACTGTAGATGATTTAAGCTTTCGGCCTACTCCGAGGCCTTCTTCAGGTCAGACCTATATATATATATATATATATATATATATATATATATATATATATATATATATATATATATATATATATATATATATATATATATATATAACTTGGATAGCAGCAAACAATATAGGTGCACATAAAAAGAACACTCACACGTTATTTCTTAATGAATTCGACGGACGTTAGCTCCGTCTTCCTCAGAAGGAACGATAGTACTGCCTGCTGGTATAGGGGAGGTGAGGAATGCGAGAGAAAGAGAAGGTGGGCGGGAGAATGAGAGGAGGGAGAGAGGTGAAAGAAAGGATCGGGAAGGAGAATGGGAGAAGAGAGGCGAGAGGTTCGGGTACCAGATCTTCCTGGGAAACCATAAACGGCACAGAGAGAGGAACTGGACCCCTTACCTTGATGTGTGAATTTCACACACCGTCGGGCTTAGTACTGGGTGAACTCTACCATCACCTACCAAACCGACCTATATTTATATGTCGCATATACCTTTCAGAAACCTCTGATTTCCAACATCCAGCGCTGGGGGCCCTGGATGCTGGACATTAACTTTTTTTCAAATCATGAAAAAAGCCGTTTCTCCGCAGGGGACTAACTGGGAAAATCTCTTCCTTGCAATTTGCCAGTCTTCCCCGTGTGGACCCCGTTCTGTTCTTCTTCCCCTTCCTCATCTCTTACTTTCCATCCCCATTGGGGCCACCTCGTCTCTCCGGCCTCCAGCGCCTCCTCGGCTGCTCGCATCCGCGTTCTGTTCGCACGTCGCATCCGCGCCCATGCGTTGCCCTTTCACGGCGCCGGTCGTCGGAAGTATTTCGGAAGCTTTTTCCCGTTTCTGAGTGGTTTTCAGGCTTTCCGGACCCTACCCCATCTTTGTTTGCGCGGTACTGCATGCCTCTAACGGCTTTATTCAGACCTTGAAAACTATCTAGAATGTTACCTCAGGCTAAAAATTACTGGAATTCGCAGCTTTTGGCCCTGGTTCAGCGTTCCGCCTCGGTTGTTCTTTGCCGGGTTTCCTACTCTGCTCTATTATACATTGTTGCCTTTAGTCCCGTCTGTTGCTTTCAATTTTCCACAGACTTCACATTCAAGGGGAAATATTTCTTTCATTCATAAACTTTACCTCTTGAGCGATAAATACCTCGGTTTTGTTTTCCTGTATCTGCATTTATTTGTGCCTCAATGAGTGAGCTAAATAATTGCTTCTCTCGCAACCACTTAAAATAATTAAAGAATTCCCACCGACGTCCATTTTTTTGAGTTTCACGTTAACTTGGACGCAAATTTACAGTGAGGGGCTAGAAATTTAAAGTCAGAGTGGCATTGCTCTACATCTAATAAATATACTTCATTCTACGGTCATCAGTTCTCCGTAGCCTAAGTTCATTCCTTGACTAGATGAAGAGTCGTTTGACTGACTTAATTGTCCTGTAACGATAAAAAAATTACTATTCCCTCGCACATAATGAACATATTATTTTATCTTACCCTCTTGTGTTGTACTCTTGAAGAAGGTAGCAAACCCTTATTAAACAAGAGCTAATATTTCTACACTATCGATAACTCCAGTCTCCATAAAAGTCTCGATAAAAGTCTCCAGTTGGGAGCCGTGAAAGTTAATTGCAACATTTTGACAATTCATGTACAAAAAAGTTGGGTTACATGCTGAAATTACAGATACATATCTTGAAACAAAAATATACAAGAAACTAATGATATAACCATTTTGACGAAGGCTTTGAGACAATAGTTGAGTTTTACAATGGTATTTCGCCTATGTCTCATAGTCGCCTATCTTTTACTTGGAAAGAGTTTTTTTAAAAAGATTTACAGTAACATGGAAGACCAATGAACAGTTTATTGATTTATTTACAGAACAATATTGTACAGATTCATTCACAATCACGCAAGAAAGTTTAAAAAAATATTTACTTAAATATAATTAATGTCGTATTTCAAAGACAGGTTTTTTCTTGAAGTACAATGTTTTCATAGTTCAGTACTTAATAGTATACATCAAACGAAATTTGAATTGACATTTAAACATCCATTTTCATTTTATTTTAACGATATCAGTTATAGATGTAGACCAAATTGATAGATTTACAGGGTGAGATAATTAACATTTGTGAAACAGACACCTTCCATAATTTTTCCTAGCTTTTTCCTTTGGCGCAGAATGGATCGTTGAATCTCTTCCAGCAATCTCTTCTACGGGAACAGTTGTTTTTCCAACAGATTCATTTCTATGAAAATTAAATTCTTCAAATGTGGCTTGTAAAATTTTATTTTAAGTGAAAACACATAGTTTTACCAGTCGATTCACTTCTGTTCTTTCCGCAAGATGACGTCCGGGATATATTCCTCGAGCAACATCAGGGAAGCTGGTATATTTCAGATTATTTAAATGCTGTCCATTAAAAAAGGAACTGTTTATTCTCTAAATAACCTTGTAACAACTGGTTGTAGAAGACTTTGCAAATATTTTCAATACCAAATAACTCTGAAATCTCGACCCGGTCCGCGGACACTTTCAAAACCTTTCGATGACCTGCAGCACGGAAGGATTGGTTGCGGAAAGCTTTAGAGTAGGCCTGTTGGTCAACATTTTTTTACTTGAATGATAATTAAGTTGTGTTCGTTAGAGTGGCAACCAATCCTGTTAATCCTGGATTAATCTGGTAATTTTTTTGTCCCGAGAGAGTCGGAGCAATCTATAAATCGTTATGTAAATTTAATTTAGTTGCATCGGCTGAGGTCAGACTATTAAAAACTAAGCAGTGTTACAGTACTAAAGTTTTGCGCAAAATGAAAAAATATATAGCCTATGCTAGATGCTTTATGTTATAATTCTATGTCATGATCAATTTATGAGTGGATTCAGTTGTAATTTTTTACTTTCTAAAATTTTTTGACGCTTACATTTTGAGTGTAACATTTAGTTTTTAATTAAAAGCGTAATATTGACTTCGTATGAATTATGTATGTGTAGTCATTATGTTTTGTGGAGAAAGGAAGTATGCATTCTATTAATGATTTTGTATTTGAGTTAAAGGCAGCAAATGTAATTAAAATCGTGCGCCATTGGCCCGACGAAGTCCATATGCCCGGATAATGGAAATTTTTAGTCGGAAATCCTGGGATCAGAATTTTGAAAAAAAAGCCCATCTAGTGATCACTCTGGTTTAGTACAAAAAGGCAATAAAAGGAAAAACTCTTTTCTGTCGTCAGTACATCATATTACAGGAATTTTTCGCGCCTATTTAGTTTTTATTTTTCCTTGAACCAAATTTTTTCTGGAAAACTCTCTTACGCTTAGCTTCCAGAACGTTACTTCTACCCATACATATACGTGTAGATGCTTAATTAACAGTTTCCCTACTGTTTCTGGTGAGAGCAAACAAATTATACTCATGCAACGAATTCTGTTCCGGAAGGAATGAGAGCTTGAATAAGGAATTATCTCCAACGATAGCGACTTTCCCTTGATAAATAAATTATGGCGACGTGACCTTATAGCCAGATCACTGATAGTGGTCAAACAAGTCAAATATATTTACTGGAAACGCCAATGGGTGCCAGAAAAATACATTTACTGTTCTATATTGGGACGTAGGTGTATTGAATGGACAGAAAAACCGGAGAGCGCCTCGTTAACTCCGGGAATACCGTCCAATTAATCATGCAACAGATAAACATAGGAGGGGTTATGGAAACAGGGGCGACGATAAATGAAGCTTCGAAAACCGAATGATAAGCATAAAAAATTTGAGACTGGTGAGAGGGGCAATATCGAATCGTTTGTTTCCTCGCGGCGGAGATAGTTCCCTTTTCCTTCTCTTCGGGTGCATTAAGGGCCGAGTCCATGTTTGACATTGCGCCCAGTCTCCGTAATATCGCCGTCAACGGAGGCTGCCAACCGCAAAATAAACCCCCGTCCCCTCTCATCCGCCCTCTCCTCCACCGTCTGACTCCCCTGAAAATCCTCTCGATGTGCCCTTAGGTCCAGTCGCCCGTGTTTGCCTTTTCCCTTCGCTAAAAGTTACGTCGACCCACCTCGGGTGTTTGCTCGAGTATGCCAAAGGTCCACCGCTCGTTCCCTTTTCATTTATATCTGAACGAATTCTTCCCCGGTGGTTTCCTAAACCCAGGGCCCCGGTGTCTCGGTAGGGAGAATTATCATAAAGACGCACAACTCAAAGGAGGTACAATAGCGTGCGTGGATTTAAGTTTTTAATTGGATATTTTATACACTTTTACAAAGATTTACATCTGTATCGCGAAACGACCTGACGAAACGACAACAGTCCTGACAGCTTCAGACATTTACCCAACTAATTAGTATTTTTTATTATTCTTGATTTATTTCAAGTTAAGCTAAATGGGATCGAGGTTTTAAAACTTTCGTTGGAATAAAAAGTGTACCCGTATGCCAGATATTAAAAAAGATAAATGAAATGTGTCGATTGAGCTCTACCCAGTCTGCCTCCTCTTGCTTTCTCACTTGCTCTTAGAGATGTCTCGTCGATTTCTGTTACTTTGTTTTCTCATTAGTTTTTTATTGTTCTAAGTGAATTAAGCTAAGTTCTTCTATTAATCAACAATTAATTTTTAAAGAGAATGAGCGCACTATAAATTTAAATATCTGCCTTTACCTCATCCACCTTTTTTCTTTTGCTTCCTGTATTTCAATTTGCCACTAAGGAAAGTAAATTGACTTATTTTGGTCATTTTCTCAAAAGTATATACAGTATTTGAAGTTCTACTGACGGATATAAAAGGTGAAAATATACTACGACATTTGACGACGTACTTGATTTCAATTGCACTCTTATTACATTATTGACTTCTAACGGTTTTTAGAGGACTGACTTAAAAAAAAGGTTCTACAATGAGTAGTCCACGAAAAGTAAATACCGAGTATTAAATATTTTGAAAAAAAAATGATATTATAAATAGAAGAGGTCATGGTGAACAGACGGTTTTATAATATTGTAGAAGACTTCTTTAAAGGCCACCTTTAAGAAGTCATATTTTTTTACAAATACTTCATAGCACCGTTAGAGCAGCGATGCAATTTATTTCTTACTCGGGTGATAAATTATATTATGGATCTTACGTCGAAGTCTTGATCATATCATGGCATAGATGGCTTTTTTCTAAGATGTTATATCTGGGAGAAGTACTCTGTGCTTGGTTAAAGATGCTAAATCTCCCTAAGAAATGGAGGCATTGATTAAGTGTGCAATTACTGAGTACATGCAAGTATTATACAGTATATTGTATATGCCAGTGATATGATATTATCGAAGAGTCTAAAAAATCTGCAGGGAGCTATAGATAGTTTTAGTAATTGAGCCTAAAAGTGCTCAAAATAAAATTAGGTAAATTGGTGAGGGAAATTGGAATAAGAATTTCATCGAGGTTGCAATTGGCGGGATAATTGAACGAGTGATTCATATTGTCTATCTTGGTCTAATTTTTTTGTCAAATGGTACGTCAGGTAACAAGATTAACAGGCTTGCTAATGTTGGCAAAAAGACTTGTGATGAATAGATCATAGAAAATATTAAGAAATATAGCTTGTTTAAGTAAAATGACATTGAAAAGGATTGTACTTATCCTCACCTTATTTCATGACATAACATTCTTGGTGTTCCAGGTTAGGTCAAACTTCCAGCGATCTTTTACGGGTACACTTTGATGAAAACAGATGGGATAGGGTGAATGGTTCAGGAAACATTGTAATTTGGTGGTTCTGGCAATAGACGATTGCGGAAGGGGTGTCCTTTGTTTTTTGGCAATGTTGAGGGAATGGATGAGGGTCAAATCACAAACAGATGTACAAAGAAAGTCGTGATTGTGGTATAAGACATTTGCAAGAGGAGGAACATTAAAAGCCTCAGAAAGATTAGAACATGTTTGAAATATTTTGACACCTTGAAGAAGTCACCAGCAAAGGAAATGAAACTGTCAAATCCCAAACCTGATGTAGAATACCCTGGAAATATTTTGTCACCACTGGACCGAGTACACTTTAATCATCTCAATAAAACGATGTATAAGTGTGAGAGAGTAAAAAATCTAGGTATGCAAGGAGAGGGCTAAATAGAAGGAATGAGTGAACAATAATGTTTTATGAATCATTGTCCAAAATCTGGCATTCTATTACTACTTATTCCGAACTAAACGACTTGAATGTTATGCATTGTACTTGTGCTAAAAATGACAGCTGTCAGTTGTAACGAGTGTCGCAACTACTTCCTCATTCATGCTCTCTGCTTCAGGATAGAAAATGGAAAATAAAGATAAGCGTTTTTTTTGTTCAGTAAACTTTTCAATTTCATTTCCCCTTCAGTTCAACGGTTTCTTCTCGAAGCACTGAAACGTAGATTTTGGTGGCTGATATGGCATGATCATCTAAACCTTTTGCACTACATCTTTCTTTCTTTTTGCTGTGTCATTTCCTTTTGTCGACAACTGTCACCAACAAAACACGGGTTATGTAAAATAGTGTTTGTTCCGCGGCAGGAACAGAGCCATCTATCTTTTGGAGGAGGACCGTACCGCAGGGAAGAAGAAAGAGGCATTAGGGATCGGAAAATTGGAGTGAGGAATGCTGGCGGCTTGAGTCCGTTTTGGAATGGAGCGAGGGAGGAGATTTAGATTTCTCGTTTTGCGGGAGGGAGTGAGAGAGCTTATGATGTTGTGACGCGATGAGAGCGAGGTAAGACTGGCTCTTATGTAAATCTCCCGTGGAAACATAACGCCTGAAAAAGTTCTAGCACCACCCATGGTGAAGACTGGGATAAACAGCAGATAAGGATCTGTGGTTGGAAATGCGAGAGCAAGTCAGATGTTTTTCTATTTTTCAGCTACATTCAAGATAATTCTTTCGAGCTAAAATAGTAAAGATAGTAGTTACGTGACAATTGTTGTCAATTCTACGTGTGAATTAGGTTTCTCCGCGATGTTCATGATTTTTACTGGGATTGGTACAATCCGTTAAGAACTGCCGACATTTTTTAAGGAAATACTATTTTGAAAATTCTAATGGTTATCGATTCTCTTAAGTTTATTTTTTCTTTTTCCCGGGAAAGAATTTCGTACTCAGCTCCCTTCTTCAATTAATTAACATGTTGGGTCTTCTGGAAATCCTTTTGTAATCTTACTGCAACATTGTTCATTGTGACACCAAAGGAAATAATTTGCAGAGCTGTCACGTTGCAGTGAATGTTAGTCTTTAATTGAATTTTATCTGTCTTTTGACGTACCTTTTAATCTCAAAGGATGCACCTTAAAAAAATATAAAGAAATCGTTGATGACTGAAGGTTATTTAAATTTTGCTTTCAGGTTACACATTTAGTTAATTTCCTCTGTTGTTCGGGAAGCGACATCCAAAACGACGAAAATGAAAGATTTTACATCCAACCAAGGAATGGAGTTCATTTTCATAATTAATTTTTGACCACCCGGGCGCGAAGGAAAGCATAAAATTAATGCTATTGAATTTAATTACGTGCTCCGGGGACTAATAGGGGACTACGGTAGAAGCGCCCTTTGCCGTATTTTAATGCCCTTCAATGGGAGTGAAAATTTTCGCGGAAAACATTTTAGCTGCTCCTATTTTTTATTCCGGTCTCCCGCTTAAAATCTTTGCCGCAAGAGTTTGAGGCTTGAAAACGCTGGGCCGAGCAAGGGCAGAAAATCAATAGCTGGGAGACAGTTCAAATCAAAAAAAGAGTGACGATATTTTTTCAAACCACATTCGGTCCTTCGGAAGTAATTTTAACCCAACTGTCGCTTACTGTATGACCTAATATCTTTTCAAGACGCGGTTGAACACACGAGAAATATTAACAGATCCAATTTGATTACATTTGGTTGAACAATGAAAATATTTCACCCAGGATTCACCTCGCATAAGATAAATTAAAATAGGAACACGAAAGGAATTATTCTCACAGTTTCTGTCTCGCTAATCATGATAATCATGTTTTCTAGAAGGTGAATATGGTACATTGTAGTGAAAACGTTGTGTCACGTACAAATGAAAGCGTGAAAAATACGAAGTTTTTTTTTAATTATGGATTTCTAAAATTTTCATAAAGTGAAGCCTGATGCTATTAAATTATTACTGTATAACTGAAGCTGGAACGTCTTGTGACGGATTGAAAAAAATATAAAATGTTCTCGTATTATTATGCGTAAGTGATATTTAGCTATGTTAACACTAAGGTTATTAATAAATTAAATTAAAGTATTTTATGGTCAAAATGATGTAGATAGTGTCCTTTGCACCCAGAGATATTTTCAAATTTAACTTGTGATTAGCGTTATTTTGTTAATTGCTGAATTGATTATCATGAGAGTCTTGGATCAAAATGGAGTCAAATATAAAAAGTTAATGTAATACCATAAATAAGAGTCTGAGTTTTTGTTTGCGTAAAAGCCAGAGTATAACTGCGCATAATTGGGACAGGCTGCATGCAACCAATTCAACTCCTCGACCTGCACCCTCCACTTTTCCCGCGGCAAGGAAATTTTTACGAGGGCGCCGATAAAAAAAGGTGAAGAGAATCTTTCGCTCTCCCTCACTCTCTTTCCCTCGAAAATTCGATTATTTTAGTCGGGAGACCACAAGCGAACTCCACCACTCTCCTCACCCCTGGCTACAATCAAGCGAACAATGAATATGCAGGGAGGGAGATTGCGAGCCGCATTTGATGACGGCCCGCCGCCTCCCCCATTTACTATGCGAATGAAACCCCAGATTTCATTGGAAAGGAGACGAGACGGGGAGACTTCAGTTGTTTAGAAAGGGGAAGGGGAACCCCTGGGCGTGAAGGAGGGTGAAAGGGGCTGGTTCGTCTGAGGAATGAAGTCATGGGAGGAGCGTGAGGAGAGGTGCAGAATGAGAAGGGAAAGGTATAATACGTGGAGAAATGAAATAATGTAAAGAGGCGAGGAAGGAATTTAAGGCGGCGATGCCTCGAGGCGGCGAGTGAATTGAAAAGACAATGGAGAAAATTGCGCGTGGAAGACAGAATCAGAGTAAAATTAAATGTATGAAAAGAATTAATTACCGGTCGGGAGGCTGTACATATATTTCTCCTCATTTAAAGGAGAGGATGGGATGCGGAAGGGTATGAGATATGACTGCTAGAGAAAGAGGGACAGGAAGTTTGACGTCATAGGCGAAGTCCCCAGAGATTGCCCTGTAAACATGAAGTACGGAAGGACCGAGGGGTCCATTTACAAGTATTTAATTAGTGACAAATGTTTGAAGTGCCGGAGAAAAATGTCGAGTGAGCAGAATGTTAGGAGACAGGCAAATTTTTGACAAGGGGACTGACATGTAAGGCCAAAATTCGAAAATAGCCTTCGGAGTTGCAGTTTATGACGTACGCAAACTCAAAGGCGTTCTAGAATGAGTCTTCATATAATACCCAAAGTTCAATTTTAGTCAAGGGCGAGAGCTATCGCGATATTCTAAGCTAGGATAGAGTATCACCGGTCTATTCCCCACCCCGAACCAGGCATCAGCGTAGTCGTCACGCGCCACAAGCTGCAGAACCTGGCTTCAGTAGCTCTCAACCCAGTTCTTCCCCTGCACACCGTACTTCGTCTCCAACAGCACCTCCATACTCAGCACGGGTGATGAACCCGAGTGGGCGCTCGAGATCAAGGCGCAGATATCTCAGCTTTCACAACAGATACAGCAACAGCAGTTTCCACCATGTCAAGGCCCTCCAGTTGAGGCCACGGAATCAGAAATCCGGACACTTTGAGCCCTATCCACATCTATAACTCTTCAATACATCAAAGTTCCTAATGACGAGAAATTTATGCGGTTATTTTATTCCGTGCGCGAGAATAGAGGCGGTTCCAGGCTCACCAGGCGTGATCTCCATGAGATGGACAGTATGTTATCCATCGCTTCGGAGTGGTTTGTGCTAACTGCTAGTGTTAAAACTATTGCTTATAAATGTCTTCGGCTCCTGGTCATCGTCCAGTCACATGGGTGAAAAGTAGCATTATGATAATCGGACGCATAGGGAAACAAGTTACTCCGTCTGCCTCCCAACATCATGATGCCATCCGCCCACACAGTGATTGTTCAGAATACAGGTTCCGGCGGAGAGAACCAAGGAAGTGGGGGCTACAATCAAGCCAGCAGTCATGTTCCTTGCGCGGCCACGGATGGAGAGCGGTCTTCGGATCCTCTCGCAATTAGCAGCCCTTCTTACATGGCGTCCTAGGTGCCTTGCTTCACCCCTACGAGTGTATCCAGTCCTTAATGCTCATCTTCAGCGAACTCCCCAGCGACGGAGGTGCAGAAAAGAACAGTGTTTCCTTCAATCAGTTGGGGAAATTTTCAAAGAGGAATTGCTAATATTGAAAGCTTCATACCTTCTAGAAAACTCGGATTCATTAATGGAACCCGACTCCATTGGCACTCACTCTCTGTCACGTGTACAATATAGTATTTCTCTTAAAATGATAATACGGACTCAAGATATTCTAAAGGCGGTAGAATTTATATCATGGTGTGTCAACATCAGAGCCTTACCATATTCCATTATGCGCGAGAAGGCCAATCGTCAAACTAAAGGAGCAGAGCGGTTATGGGCTGAGCGGTGTGGCATAGGTCGAGGCGGTATTCTTCTTTCTCCTTTTCCCTAGATTTTTTCGCAGACGCGACGCCATTTCAAGTGGCGTGGGTCATAACGGCCATAGACACCATATATATGGGTACTACGGGAAGAGAGGCCCTTAATACAACCAGAAGCTTCGGCAGCATTGATGGAAGACACTCATGCGTTCACCATTTCTCCTGAGTTGACCAAATTCTACTGCAATACTAACAAAATATACTGCGATGACCAAGGTGTTATACATTCCTTAAAGGAAAAAGGTCTTATATTTTATCTTCCTGATGTAATAATTCTGCACTATGGTTTAATGAAGGACATGTCGCGTAATTTGACCTGGTGGTATACGTATCTCTTCCACTGATAACCCGGCCGACCGTCCTACCTCCCTTGGCCAGCTCGGTCGGTCTCTGATTCGTCCGCGGCTGGTTTGGTATGTAGGTGGGACGATACCATAGGCGGCAGTCAGTCGAGAATAAGAATTAAAGGTGTGCTATCGGATCTCTTGCTAAGGTGATTTTAAGGCGATCTTATCATTTTGTTCTTGATTTGGATGATCTAATCTTTTGATCTTCTCTTATCATGTTGATTTGATATTTATGGTGTTTAGAGTGAATATTTTCTATAAATTATAGAGAGAATATTCACTGCGAGTTATTTCAACAGTGCTCTACTTGAATTATGATTTTGAAATATAAAAAAATACATATGGTTCATCAGTATTGATATTATATGGGAAGCAATACGTAAATGTCCAAAAATTAGCGAACGATTTTCCGTCGCTGGCTTCTCATAATTGCACCCTTGCCTCTCTTTGGTGTGCCTTGTTTTTTTGGTATTCATTGAAGTATTGTGCCGCAACATCACTCGGATTATGTGATAAATTCCCAGGTTTGCCTTAAACTTCTCGCTTCACTTATCGTCGAAAAAGCACATTAGGAAGGATTTGGGAAGGAATGTTTTGATTTTCTTCATTATCTCAATGTATCCGCTTCTTATAGTCTCCTTTTTTTCGCCTGAAAACACTGTCCATATTTCACAGGAGTATAAAAAAGTAAACAAAGCGTCTACAAACATGAACAGCCACACTTTTTAGTTTAACATCAATTTATCTTATACTTTTTCCTTTTATTTTGATTACTATTTTAGTTCTGGAATCATGGTTTCACCTAAACCCATGTCACATTAAATTTTAGCGATTCAATTATTTGTTCATACTTTGAAAATTATCGATTTCAAGGAAAGTAATAATCACATGCACTCTACAACTGTCCCATCCCTGCATTGGATTTAGCAGGCCTGAGCCTGAAATGTTTAATGCGTGGTGAACAAAGGAAAGTGTTGAAGTATCAGCTAATAGAGTTCTTTGGACCCGGATTTGGAGCAAAAAAATTGAAGCACAAAGCCCCGAGGCCGCTTCCAAGACAACTCCACAAGGTGAAAGAATATAGAACTTCAGCCGCTACAATTAATGGCAAATTTCAAATCGAAGTTTTTTCATAAAACTTGAAATTCTGGTAAAAACGATAATGGCAGAAGAACCTACGGAAAACGGAACTCCGAAGACTTTTGGAGTTGATATGTGGCTTACAAGAGGTCGGCGGAGTGTATGAAACGAACAGGAAATTAATAACAAAGAAGGGGACTCAAAAAGCATGAGAATGTACATTTTTAGGGGACTTGTGTAAATAAATACATAAATGGATGCCTTAATTCAGTGGGAGTAAATAGCATATTTAATATCCTCTGCCAATTCATCTTACTTGACACGTACTAAATTACAGCACTTATAGTAATTCCTACAAGTGTAAATCTTAAATAAATTAATATGCACACCGCTACAAACTGACATATGATCCAAATGAAATCCAAATATACCGGAATTTTAAGCGTAGAGGTTTTGCATGCACAGGAAAAATATCAATAATGGACTCTCATGGAAGCAGCCTCATTTAAATACACTTAAATATTTATCTCTTACCTATCAGTATGCACCCATATTATCCCAATAAAATTCGTTTGCTATCAGGTATACCAATAGCTAAACCATCATATTCAGTTATCTATTCGCGAGTCAAAAATCGAGCCTACGACCTCAGGGTTTGTATGGTGGAGCGTCATTCAACAAGCAAACCGAGTCGAACTAATGTGATACACACTTATTCTAGGCTGATTATAAAGCTTAATCTTTGGAACACGCATTAATTATCTTTTTGTTGAACTAATACCTCCTAACAGACGTGGTAAATATGAATTTCGGTTGTAATGCAAAATGATAAATTAATATAATTTCACCGTTGCATGTGAAAATTCATTGCGAACAAACTGAATTCATAATATTTATTCACGCTGATTAAATCTGCTTCTGAGTAGAATGAAGGTGATGATCCTGTATTGGTAATGGGGACGAGGTGGGAATTTGGGGGGAAGGAGTGAGAGAGGGGGTGCGGGAGATCGCAGTCTTGGGGGTGGGTTGGTGGGAGGAGGCGCAGGAGGCCGGAGCACGGGAGGCGTGTGTCTCATTAGGGACTCCCAGGCTTCCCATCCTTCCTCCGGGTGAGTGGGAGGCGCAGGGTGGGCGAAGACAAGGATGCCGGAACCCTGGATTTTATCGCAGGCGCTATTCTCGGGGGTTCTTGGGCAGGAACTGAAGAAAGGGGGACGTGGAAAGGGGAGAGGAATGCTGGAAACAGGAGTCGTAGGCGCGAGGGCACGGGGCGGGAAGATGTAATAAATGCGACGGGGTTGCCCTTGGGAAGGGGCTTAGGGCGGCGGAGTGGGGGCTGCGGAGGAGTAGAACCTTCGGATTTCCCTCTCCCACTCCGGGTTCGGATGGGACACGTGGACTGGGTGGTGAAAAGTTAAATTCACAAACAAATGAAAACGGGCGGTGTCCTAAGCGAAAGAAATTATTGAGAGAGTGTGCTTGCTGTGGGGGAAAGAGGGAGGGGTCGGTGGGTGGTGTGGAGGCCGAGCGGCGGGGTGCGGGGATTGGGATCACCGGCGTGGGGGACCGAGTTTTGTGTGCGGGTGAGCTCGGAAATGAGAAAAACGGGTGGAAGCGTGGGAGAGAAAGTGGCGGTGGGAGGGTTGGGCTGGCAGGGCAACCGGGGCGCTTCCACCGCAGTTGGGAAGCAATCACATTTGTTCGGGTTTTAATGAGAATTAATCGCAAGGAAGTTTTATATTCAAATCCACGATTTTCATTATTTACTACGATAAAATGTTTCTTTTTTATTTGTTTTGCAATTAAAAAGCTCTTACAAGTTGCAGTCTTCTTCTTTCGTGCAATTTAATTTTACTTAGGATTTTTTCGTCGATTACCGAGATCTAGGATGCGTAAATAAGCTCGTAACGCTGCGAATACATTCATGCTAACTCCTGTTGAATAAATATGAGTACAGTGCCAATGCATAACCGATCTGGTTGATTCTGATAGTCTATGTTAAGTATTATGGAACTCTAGCATACGTCGTTTTCAATCTACAGGTCGTACATGTCTGCGCTCTGGTAGAATTAGATAGCATCTGAGCTGTTTTCATATTCCTTCATTTATACTAGCAAACATTACATTATTACATCGTAATTTTACCTTTGCAGTATTCATTTTAATTTCTATTCTATCTTCTACATTGAAATAAACTTCTCATTAAACCGTATTTTGCGCAACATTTTGAATTTAAAAATTCAGAATAACTTTCTCGAAAAATATTCGTATTAATTGGAAAATAAATGTCGTCACCTGCAAGGACGATATTATTTGGATATCCCTTGTTTACGATTGCCAAATATTTTCATGAAATAATGAGGCATCCCCATTCATGCGCCGGAATTTTAATTATCCTAATATTTGCCAGTCTTTTTTTTTCCTCGGAGATTATTTCGGAAATTTCACACGTTTGTACCTTCTGCGCGTTTGTACTTTTGTGTAATCGCTCTTGAACCGAAAAGGGGAGCTTTTCTGCTTTTTTCCGTGAAGGGGTGAGAGTTAAGATAAAGCTTTAATATCTCCGCGAAAATGAAAACGTTCGTCCACTAACGCAGTGAAAAGCGACCCTTTTTTTTATCACTGCAAAACTCGCAAGACTCTTCGGCTCCTCTTCTTTGCAAAATAAAGAGATCGTAAAATAAGCAAGCGGGGTAAACACGATGAATTTTTATTATAAAAAATAAAGATGGAGGAGCGAGAATAAAAACGAAGTAAGGGGAAGCTCGTCGTAATGGCTTCCTGTTAAACCCAAGTACTCGAAACGAAAAAAAATAGGGCGCAACTCTTTCACTCCAAGGGGAATAAAGGAGGAAATTCCATATTTTTTCCTAGCCGGCGTCATCATCGAAAAAGTGCAAACTGCAGCAGTGGCGACTTCGTTGCCGAGAAGGGTACTTCGGTTAAAAAAATCGGAGGAATCGCTCTTCCACGTCGCCCTTTGCTCTCTCTCTCTCTTCCCGCGATGAAAGGGCGGGGGCAGTTGAGGAGTGAGGCTGCAGCAAACTCGAGGGAAAGTGAGACTGCAGCAAGCGCGAGGGGGGACATAGGCACGGACACACAGGGAGACGTGGCATTGTTTCTATGGAATGCCGCTCTCCCCACGGAAAGGGATGAGCGAATTTAAGGACTACGTGATTTATCCACGATGGAGTGAAGGGGACCCAAATTATTCCCTCTTAAAACAGTCATTGGAGGAGATTTCAAAGAGAGAATGAGATCGAGGGAAAAAAATTGGATGAAAGGGGATAAGAAACTAGGAACTGACGCGTAACCATAAAAATCGAGCGTTTAAGGTGAAATCCCGGATGAAAAGGAGCCCCACCCTTGAAAAAAACGTGAGCGCGCGGGGAAAAACCGATTTATGGTAAAATTCAAGTTATTGTAAATATCATTTTCCCGTGGACAAAAATGATAAAATACAATAGCCATAGTGTTACAGATTTGGTGATTAAATATTTTATTGTTTCAACTCATATCAAACAGTAACATCAACTGCGGTCGATTTGGATTTCAGGAAATTGCCACGAATTTTCCTACCAGGAAGATTCATTATGAAAACAGCCTTAAGACAATAATGGTTGAACGAATCAAGGGTTTGCTGAAGTGTAAGTGGAACTCTGAAGAATATAAGAATTCCGTGTGTAGACCTATTATCTGATATATTTACCTTCTTCGAATGGACAGATGTTTCCATTGAATTTATTCATTAGTTCCATTGAAGTTCCCGTTTCCATTGAATTTATACATTAGGTATACGTATACTAGGTGACCTCAGACACTTCATTCCATCAATTTGTACCTTTCCTATTTCCTCTTGTTCTGTACACCACATGGATTATCACATCCTGACCTAATGTTTTATGCGTATGAAATTAGCACCATGTTTGTCTTGTTCACCGGATTGACATTGCCACATTTCTTAGCCCCGTAGACATTATACTAGGTTCGTAATAAGCTCATAATTTTTGCAAGGCGTGAATATCTTTTGACTTTAAGTATTTTCTCCTCCAACACTTGACCAGTGGATCCTTAATCATTTCGTTAAAAACTTGTATCCTCGCTGTATGACATCCTCATAGACCAGACGTATATTCTTCTTTCTTATAATGCTATTATGATTTATACATAGGTATAATCGAGGTGGCTTGCCTTCCTCACTCGTATTTGATCGTGACAG
Organism: Hetaerina titia; assembly: GCA_037158775.1. Lineage (NCBI taxonomy): Eukaryota > Metazoa > Arthropoda > Insecta > Odonata > Calopterygidae > Hetaerina > Hetaerina titia. The sequence continues at coordinate 89,045,763 of CM073777.1, forward strand.
CATCACTTTATATTCCACCTCAATGGCGTCAGACGCCTTTGCAGCCTCCTTAGTGTGGTGCAAATTATGCAGAGTTGAAAGATTTCCTTCGAAATCCTTGTCCGACCCAACCGGAGCGTATGGAAACACGCAAGCCCTTTCATAACGTCAATACTCGAAGAAAGACCTGAAATTAGAGGCACTTTACCCGTTTCAGTGTTTTTGTTCCCTAATGCATCTGTATTTACATTAATACTGTGTTTGCTAATAGACTTACATCTACATTATTCAAAAGCATGCCAGACAGCAATGGGTTGTGGCTTAAAGATATATGTCCTCCACTTATCTGTAGCTGTTAGGTAAATATGTTTTTGTTCCCACGTAACTGAGGCAAAGAAAATGCTATGACTTGAAGACAAAGGAGAATTAAATACTTGAAGAAACTTACACTAGAAGTGAGAGTCAACGAATGGCTGCACAAAAAAGTGGTTTGAGATCATTCAAATGAAAAAAATCTCTGAGAGAAAACACAATGAAGATTTTTTAAATTCAATGCGGGGAAACAAAACGCACGGTCCTTTCTTTATGGGGCTTAAATTTATGGAAAGGAGAGAGGACCAGGAATGTGCAGTGAAAAGGGGAAGTTTAGCATATTTATCCTCTTTACCCTCTTAAGTTTCTCTTGGGAAGAAAATTCGGGTCACTTTTTCACTTAACATCCGTTTCGTAGAAGGACCTAAAATCGTGAACTAGCCAAAAAATTTATTTCACGAAAACAAATCGCATTCCACAAAACCTGGGTAGAATGAAAAGGAAAATCTCTTAATGGTATCCAATAAATTTTCCGAGTGAGGCATTTTCACTTGGTGTTTCCCAGAGTTTTACGTTTTTTTAAAATCATATTACACCTCTTTTCATCGTACGAGAATAACGTACCACTCAGGTAGTTACAGTGAGGGATTTTTAAATGTAAACATTTTATAATGTGATATTTAGTAAACACTCTATGCAAAATATTATATGAAAAATTGATATTTAAGACTTAACTTAACTTAAGTTGGTGCTCAAACAACAACATATGTATACTCTCGCAAGAATCCAACGTTACATCCTACTATGCTCAATCCATACTGGGAATAAGAAGATCAAATCAATGGAATAAAGCAGAAAGTAAATGCTAAGATGTAGATAAAAAACTTTGTTCGGTAATAATATAAAGCAATAATAATGATTATCCTGCAGGAATTTTCACTGACTGTTGCTTTTCATACCAAAGATCAAAATCCCGAAATAGGACTGTAAACCTAATTAACAAGAGTAAGCGAATCAATTGAGAAATAACTTTAATAAATTCACATTGCATTGGCAAAGACTGTTTTCTTAATTTAAAAAATTTTAAATTCCTACATTTTACAGCACTTACAAGTTTTATGCTGGGAGCATAAAACAAGAAAATAAAATAAAAATCCTGGGTATTCCTGTTATTCAAGCTGAAACTATTCTTCGAAATACCGTCCAATAAAACTTCCCTATCGATGATAATGCTGGTGATTTATAAAATATTTTCCTTAAACGAACACTCTTTTGCTACCCAAAATATCGCACTCGCACGCTACCAAAAAAGTGGCAATGAACTGCTATCGACTTTTAACAACTCCAGTGGAAAAATTTCGAAGTAATAATTTCGCTGGGGGGGAAGACGAACAAAGCCGAAATATTGGAATATAAATCAGTTTTTTAGATCTACCAGCTGAACCACACCTTCGCATTCCCTATTCCGTCGCGAAATCCCCAAAATGGAAGGTTAATACTCGATGCGAGGATTACGTGGGCTCCGCATTACGTTCCGGATTATTATTGTGGGCGCTTCGGAAATCGGTAGCTTAAAAAAATCGGTTAAGATTTCCACCGAGAGGTGTGAATATTATTCCTTGCGATTGCTTGAGGCACGAAATCCTATTTTATGTCTCACGTTGCAAGGATATCGATTGTTATGAAGGATGTGATTCTGAAAAGAATTATTCCCCTCACACCACTATGGAATCTGATGTCATCTCCCAAGATGTACTCCCTATTTGGATATAAATATTGAAATCCTAGTACAGGCATAAGGTATTAACATACTAGAGTTGGAGTCATGAACCGTTAATCAAACTAGCATTTGTCCTGCATTTAAAAGGTTTCAAATTTGCTTCACCCGCAAGTTGCGGCGAATATCCAATTCCTTTAATGGGAAATGTTGTTGTTCCGGAATAACCATACCCTATTTTCATTGGAGATAATGTGTAAATTTGCCCTAGAATCGCATTTGATGATGATTGGGGACATGAAGAACAATATCTTTACATTAGCGATACAATTTTAAACTATGAACGTGTTTCATCGAGGGATTCAAATTGTGCCCACAATCAGAACTAATAATAAATAATCCAGAAATTGTCTGTGTTTTTATTTTATAATACATCTTTTGATTTTAGCACATATTTTGTTTATAGTACATATTTTGAGTAGAATTAATGCCAATATCCTCGCCTTCACACAGTACTTGGTAACTAATTTAACCTAATTAACTAATTATGAAGCTGTACCTATTTCCCAAACATTATTTCCTAAATATGAGAAAAGTCTCACAAAATGAGTTATTTAGCTCTTCTTTTTGGGAAATGAATATACTGGAAAAGTACAAACTACAAAATCGCCTCTTTCTTGTAAGTGAAGATTATTGATAGGAGAGGTAATAAGGATCTCAGTTCATTGACTATAGCTTAAACAGCGACATGATTTTAAACTAATGAAGTAGTAGCTATATAGATTCGAGTTGCTAAAATCTTACCCTCTAATTATAAATACTATTGTTGAATTTAAATTACTTCGTGAGATTTGAACATAAAACATTTTAATCCCGGGAAAACAATTCATACTTATCAATATTTAATTTGTATTTTGGCGTTATGATTTCATCAATTGTCCTGGATTTAATATTTAAGTTGATTTTAAGGTAAGAGTTATGTAATAATAATCATTTACAACGCAAACATGTCCCAATAACAGTTTTCTAATATGTGGTAGTGTGGTCTGTATTTAAAATAGTTGACCGTGATCCTGAATTTATATGTCGCCATATTGGTAAATATCAGTGATGAGGTGTATGGGTTTATGGAGATGAATTCTTCTTCATTCTTCTTCAACCCAAATCTAATTTAAGCCAGCCCATTTAACTTCAAAGAGAATTAAAGATACAATAGTCTATAATACTGCTTTCGTGTAAAGAGATGAGACGTCGGGGGCATCAAACGCCCATGGATGCCCTCCATGAATAAGATACTATCGCATCGTTTCCTTTTCACTTAATCCCAATTTTTTCCGTATCCTGGTTTTTATTCTGGAAAGGAATGTAACCTTTCCCGTTGAAATTTTTCGCTCCAACCAACATCTTAGTTTTTATTTTATTTGATAAAATGGCTATTGCTTTTTCACTATCCCCCAGTAAAATATATCTCTACATTACTGATCATTCCATGGTTTTGGAGAGCCGCGATCGATCGTATCCTTTCATCCTGGCCATTACTCAGACTCTCAGCGCCCTTTACGGGATACGATATACCCCAAGGGAGCAGTTTGGGACCTACCGATTTCCTCGCTACCTCTTACACGGTCTCTCAGGTACCTTCCCTGATGTCCGCTCCGCTGAACCCTTTCGAATATCTTCAATGGGTTGGAGCAGATGTATTAAGAAGCAGATGTATTAAGATGCTTCTCCACAAGGAAGCCATTTTGCAGTTTTCCATGCAGAAAAACATTGATGTCAAAAAATCACGATTTCTGTCTTTTCCCGAGGAAAGTTTAAACTTAGTATACGACTTAATTAGCACAAAAAATATATCTTTTTCCTTGACCCTAAGGTCTATGAACTTACTAAATGACGGAATAATAACTGATTTATTATATGCACAATCAAATAAGAGAATTCATATCTATGACCGTAAAATTAGTATCATTCTTTCCATTGGATGTACGTTTCTGGAATAGATAGAATGAAACGTCAGAGTTATCTCATAGCTTGGCATGTAATATACGTTGTGTGACACGAGAACAGTGATTGCTTGGTCAAATTATGACAGATAGAACTCTTTAAAAATTTACTTTACCATCTCATCAGTCTTCATTGAGCAGTTAATATTGAATCGTAGCTTTAAGCAAGTTGCTTTTATCTTTCATATGAATTTTTATTCCTGTTTCGTATAGGCACATATGGACTACTCTTATGTTTGTAACTATGATAAGGACGAATGATTATTTTCGCTGTTCACACTTTTCCACCAGAAATCATATTCCAGAGATTTACATTGCGACTATCGTGCCAATTATCGCCACTGGTGATGTCACATCCACGCATTCTTCATGATGAATTTGGGGCCAGCCACCCATTACAATAATACGTCTTCTATCTCCGGATTGTCATTTTCCTCAGCGAAGAAAGCGTCTTTTCCTTTGTCCCTCTCTCGTCAATCATCTTCTATCTCCGATTTTTGTGCCACTGTGTGCACAGAGCGAGAGATGGTTGGGATACGTGCATTGACAGGCTGATGCTTTGTATCACCAAACCTCAAACCTCCTTTCTCTGAGTTTGCGAAAAATTGGTCTTCTTCTCTTAGATCGTCTCATACTACTTGTCACTCTCGAAATTTTCCCTTATCCCCGTCGTCACTCTAGACGCCTCTCAGCTTTCTTGACTAATGGAACGGGGTTTGAACACTTTGGTCCTGGAACTCAGTAAATGGGATGTTGGACTTAAAAGTGTCGTTACAGTCGGAATGACTACAGTAAGGCGTTCTCTTTGCTGAGCCGAGTGCCTTATATCGCCTCTCACGCCCTTCCTCAACCACTCTTCGCTGTCCTATCTTCCCTTTACACTCTGTTCCTCTCTTTTTTAGCGTGGGTCCCTGTACTCTCTTTAATTTTTTCGTAGGCTTTCCTTCGTGCTGTCTACCAAAACCAGGGGCACAACCAGAGGAAGGTACACTTAAGGGCCTTGGGTCACAAAGTTAAGGAGTGGCCTTGGTTTCATTGTTCACAACCTCCAAAATCACATAATAATATTTTTATTATTCAGTGGCTCAGCCACATAAGAACAAAAGTATAATGTACACTATATAAAATACGTTTCGTCGCAGCGAAACACGTAATACAAGCGGTACATACTAAATTTAAATTAAATAAATACATGCTTGTAAATAAATGATGTACTTTATCATTTAGAGGAGTACATATAAATTTTCATATTAGTTTTATAAAGAATTCGATAGTCATACAAATAATATAGATAACTCAACATAATACATTTACAAAATACATAAACTTCATATATTGTGTTCAGTTGAAATAAATGAAAATCAAAAGAAAATAATCAGTTTAAATTTCAGCAGAGACATTCGAAAAATACAGATTTATGTGTATACACAATTGATGATTTTCTAGCGTAGCTGTTGGGGTGTTACAAAGAAGTGTATAAACACTGGTTGATCAATGGTACAATTTAATTGGATGTTAAAAATGACAGTTAAAATATCTTGCTTTTGGGTGGTAGCCATGCGGAGAATGAATAACGGATGTATCGGGCAGGTAACACGACCTTTCGTTGGTAAGTATTATGCGACCAAATACTGCGAAAAAGTAGGCCTGACTTAATTTTACAAACCGTCACCCCTGTTGGTATAAATAAGGGCTGATGTGATCTATTTTTGCTGATATCATAAGAGTTTAGTATTTGGCGCTGGAATTTCATAATGAGTTCATAGCTCCGTAAGGTCATCATAAGTCGGGAAATAGAATCAACTATCGGAAAAATGTGACTCGTAAAAAGTTTTAATGAATGTGTGCTGAAGGAACATGCCTATTTAACTAAATACAGAATAAATTTGATTGAATTTTATTTAAATGACACAAACCATTACGAACTACTCTTTCTATCCACTCCTTCATCCCTCTACACTTAAAATAAAATTCAGTCAAATGATCTTGCTGGTATCTGGCTGCAAATTATTTCACGGTTCCTTCTTTTCCTACACTGAGGTAATTGAAGTTCCAGCGCGACGCAGAGCTTTCAAATGATAGTGAATTTAATGCATAACAATAGAGGTATCTATTAATTATACTTGTATAGGTTGCTTCTGTTGTTCGAGCATGCCCAATAATACTTATCAGCCATCTCAATCTAACACAAATCGTATTTCCCTCTAAAAAAACTTGCCTTGAACTATAGATAAGCCTTGCTGGAAGATAACTCAAGTGTCAATCAAGTAATTATCAGAATACTGATTGTATGGGTTTCTTTCATCAAGAAATATAATGGGGTGGATAGATAGTAACGCCTTTTCTAAAGCAAGGAAAAAATATATCACATTTAATAAGTATACAATCTTTATTTCTTACATATGCAAAGCAATTAGCCCAATCTTAAAGTTAAAAACGTATTGCACATATACGATAATTTTAATCCAAGACATTCATTCATTCAGAAGGAATTCAGCTAAATGGCCAATCATTTCATTTTCTGAGGAAATATTTTCTAATAAGCTTTATGTTAAAATGAACCGTAACAAATTATAACGATAAGCATATGATGAATGTAGAACTATTTAAAATTTTTTAATTTTAGGGGAAGAAAAAATCGCGAGACATAAAATAAAATCGAATAGCTCTTCTCATTCCCTTCTCTGCTGACACTATGATACTTAAGAAACCACATAACCTCCGGACTCCAAACGACGTCACTTACTGCGATGTTCAGAAATATTTAAACCTTTCACGTTTCGAATTCACTGTTCATAATTTATGGACAAGAGTCTGAGACACACTCGCATAAAATGTTTCTGTCCATTAAATATTTCCGTCCTTCTGGCAGTTTGAAAACTAAAAAAATCTCTCTTCTTTTAATGCTCAATCAGTGTTCTAGAGCGAATTTCCTACTGTCCGCAAGTGCAGAGGCAGAAAAAAATAGCAGCTAATGAAAAATGAAGCGGAAAGTTGAAATATTGGTAATGGTTTTTATTTGTAGTCGGTGGTAGTTCAGAACATAGTCATTAGCCGCCAGGATATGTCGAAACGGCATCCCGTAAACCAATCTACAGATATGTAGTTGATGCCAATCTTTTTTCTATACAGTTACCCCTGTAAATATTGATGATTGATGATATTGATTACACATAGCCATAAGCATCTCTATTAAATTACTTATTTGAAGGCAGTGGTTGTCAATTCCATCTAGAGCATGGATGCCATGCTATTTTTTACGAAATATTCCATGGGAGGTCTTTTCCAAACCTCAACGAGCGTATCTTATGGAACAGCTAGGGAAGAAATGCCATTAATATTCTCTGGGGCCTGGAGTGACATGCTGCGACAGCAATATTCCGAGCTTTCTTGTCTATTCATCAATTACATTTTACTTTTACATTTTAGAATTACACTTAGTCTATTCTTCAATTACATTTCCAGAAGTAGAGCGTCCATCCGTGCGTCATTTCTTCCCCAACAGGAGATGTCACTGTCGTAAAAGGAACCGCAAACACTTTTACCTGCGTGTCCTGCACATGGGACATCGAAGAGTGAGGCCTTCTATTATACTCTTTTCTCGAAGAAGATGGGTCTATTTCATCCAGACATCTCCCCTCTATTTGTCTTTATCACACCACGCTAAGCGTTTACCGATATCAGATAATATAGCAGTATTTATTGATAATCTCCGTCCAATAGTCATTTTAATGTCAGGAAATCGATCTTCTTTCACAGCAGTACATGTTTGTGGCATCAATGCAACAGTACAGATTTATAGCTGTCCGTTATATATATATATATATATATATTTGTTTTATTGTCAGATTTTCTTACAAATTCACTTTTCATTTTCTGTTTGTGGAACCACGATGCGACGAATTCGTTTTCATGTTGAGTCACCCTAATCAATGCATGTCCAGTGAATTCTGCTACTGCGAACTATATTCTCCGTTCCATTTCCATATCCTCCGTATCTAGATTTTCCTCTTTAGGCTCCTTAATGTTATCGTATCCCTTCCTGGAGAGGATTGTCATTGGATTTAACTGTTTAAATTGTTGGACACAGCAGAACTGCACCTCAAAATATATCTGGAAAAGATTTAGGGACAATTTACTTTAATTTATATTTCCCGTTGAATAAAAATTCAGACGGAGCCAAAACTTGGTTGGCTTAAGTCGGCATCATAATAAGCGAAGGAAGGAAAACGGCAAACATTTTTTTCCTGTTTGTCCCGTTTGTGCAAACGTATGCAAAGGTGATGATGATATGTACTCTATATCTTGAGTCATGATGCAAAGAAATTATTGGAATTTAAAAAATCATAGACATTTTTTTCCTCATTTTTTTCTATGCTAGTAACCACCATTTTCCTAGACAGGGACAGACTTAATACAAGGGTGCGGCAACATGACTTCCTCTTTTATGAAGCAAAACACCTTTAAAAAAGGAAGTTGTGTTGCCGCGCCCTGTATAAGAGAGGTGTGTCATTTTTGAGTGTGAAATCAAATTTTTGTCTCCTGTTTGACCCATTTTTATTTTAATCAGGAAAAGAAAGTGTGAAAGTTTATAGCATTTAGAGTAGAAAAGGAAGAATCGTAAACAATGACAAAAAGATTGTTCATTTGCATGAAGGTACGATCGTATATTATGGCATGCCCAGTAAGAGCGTCTTAAGGTCTAGACATCATCTTTTTCTGGAAACTTAATACCCAACCTATGTATGATGTGAAATAATAAGAATGGATAATGGAAATAATAAGAACCAATTAATATTATATATATATATAATGTATACATTACATATTATTCATTTAATTCATATAATTCATTACATTTATTCAGAGCTAACATTTATTTTTATGTAAAAAATCACAAATTCAAATTAACAATTAAGTACATAAAATGTCATATATTATCAACAATAGGGAGGACAAAAATAATTACTTATCAGCAAACATTCTTTGCCACAAAGAAAAATTCTTGCAGTCCTGAGCACAAGTCTCGTCAGAACGTACTCTTTTAAATATGCTGTGGAATACGTTTGCTAATACATGATGTAATACCAACATTTATATTTTATGCATAAGTATTGTTTTAAGACATTGTCAGATGACTTCGGATGACTGTTCATCTGTGAAAACATCCGTTTACATTCCCTCCTTAGTTGATACTTTGTTTTGTTATTTGGTAACTTTTTAACTATCAAAATTCAATAATTTCGATTGAATTCACAGGCTATCCTGTGACCACACATGTATACATGATTAGCTTTGGGATATTCATATACCTGGACACTCTTCAATTCACTGCGTACAAGGTCCCAAAAGTAGTATAACTGAGCCGATTAAAAAAATGTATTGCCAGAATTGATACGTTCACTCATAAGTCTTCAAAGTAGCACCCTTGTGCGTCAACACACCGCTCACTGCCAGCGGGTTTTTCATGCCTCGTGCGCCTTATGGTCGGCGACACCCGGAATGCTGCTAAGCTCGCTCGTCTTGGACTGTTGCAACGCGTCCAGCTAACCGTGGTTACGTCATTTCAGCACAGATATCAGCTGGGGGAAGAGGAAGAAGTCTGATGGGGCGTTGTATAAAAAATTTGGATCCTTCCTCAGATGGCCGGAAGATCTTGTAAGATCCGCGTGCGAGTTATCTTTTGTTCGTCCGAGAGCACTCGTGGCACCAAATACGCACACATACTTTTATGGATTCCAAGTTCATCAGAAACCATGCAAACAATTAATCTGCGATTCCTGTCCAACAAAATCTTCACTCTTGCAAGATTTTTGTCGCTTTTTGAGGTCGAAGGGAGTCGCCTAAACGTTCGGCGTCGGAAATAATTCTACCATTTTAGTTATGCTTCTGTCATTATGGTCACATTACAATTGATAGCTGTTGTGCGTAAATATGTTGTCATATATTATTATCATTTGCAAATTTGGATTTTTTTATTATTAATTATTATACATTCTATAATTGTGTGACATCTTTACGACCAATTAAAATCTGTTGCAACTAATGTTCGTGCAAAATTAAAACGAGAGTTTTATGGAGCGGACTAGTACCTTTTGTAAGTCCTCCTAGAACGTTGGTCTCATTTCCCGTCGTCCGATTCCAATGCTGCATAGCTTAATTTTTTTTTGTTTTCACTATTTGCACTCTCTTTCTCTATAAAGTCTCACTCATCTTCTTAGTCACCGTGTTGTCTTTATCGTTTTTCCCACTGTTCTAGCCTAACATTTCTTTGTATTCACTTTCCATCTTCTGCCGGAATTTTATTTTGCTCAGCCCTCTCAAAGAATTTGTTTAAAAGTTCACCTTTCCGCCTAGTGAGTTTTACCGCTCACTTCAAAATCGAATCCGCTCTTTCATTACATTTTTCATGTTCAAATCTCTCTTTCGACCAATCGAACTCTTTTCATTGTCGATTTTATTTCTTTAATGAGCATTTCTATGAAATTATGCTATGGCGATTCTTAAGGCCACGTAAACTGGAGTAACACTCTTTGTATAATTTTATAATGATGCAATTGTCAACATATTCTATGGATGGAAACCATTTAACACGAAAAGAAATAATGAAAGGATTGAAGGTTAAGTTCGCCACGATTTCTTCACATTTAGATGGCCTCAAACTATTGGGGATGGTAATGCCTTTCATTATAATGCATTCGCGTATTGAAAGAGCATAAAACCTTAACATCAACTTTGGAAAAATTATAATTATGCGCACAATTGAGTTTTCCGTCTCATGTCAGAAGTCTGATGGGGCTCACCAATCGAATTAAAAAAATATGGCTCTATCCTATATCAGGTTTGCATAACATACGTGTAAGTACGTAATTGTTTGTTCATCGATAGCTTGATGGGCTGAAACTCAATACTTTACTGTGTTATTTAATATGATTTAATATTCATGTTATAAAAAATTCCCCTGCTGACGTCAGCTGTGTTGACTGGATTTATTTACTGAAATATGATATGAGTGTAGCTCCTTGAAAAGCACCAATTTTTCCTTTTATCTGCACATACTCAATTTACTTCCTCGTGGGTAACTTTGAGAGCTCCGGGACTAATTGGTCTAAACCCTCACCCATGGCAAAGTAAAAACGTTGCGACTCACGTGGAGAAGACAGAGCATTAAGTCAAATTGACACACTCGACGTTTGAATGTATTAAATTTCGATTTCCATTCTGGTAAATCAAAAAAAATTGATATTTTCCTAACAAACCAATTTATCCGAACTTCAAAAACGTGGTGAAATTCTGTGGACAGGAGGAATATGATTGGAACCTACGAGGGAAAATACGGAGCTTGATTAACTTGTATGAATAGTTACGTACATCTTCGTTCACGTTCGTCATTCGTCCTCTCAGGTTTGTTTTAAAATTACACTTCTGTGTTAATCTTTCATGTAAATAAACGGTCGATTTTTAATCTCCTTATATTTCCTGTCCTGCGCTCTCTTTCTATGCTCCCATTTTTGTTTTTCCTTTCCTCCGCCACTTCGTTTTACACGGTAAAATTGAGGCTGAAGTTTTCGCAATTCTTTTCCTTTCGTTCCAGAGATGGCGGAGTTTCGAAGCACAGGAGGGAGTAACTGCGTGGGCTTTTTAAATGGCCTTCGTTTACTCTTGTTAGACGAATTTTTTTAGGGGTCTCCATAACGAGGTTAAGGCTTTCCCTCAGCTTTGAAAGAGCTCTCTTTTTCCTCGGCGTACAGAAGAGCGGGCGTAGGCGTGCATTGATTAAATTAAGTGACGGCTTGTACCTGCGTATGGTTTTCCTAGGAGGATTGTCGTCGTTGCTTGGATGATAGCCTGAGCATTTCACAGGCAATTCCCATTCAAATAATAGAAGCTTTTGACTTGACATTTGTTTCTCGGGTTTTGGTCATGATACATCTCATGAAATTCTTAGCAGTTGCAGGATGTTTTCACAAAGTAATCTACTTTTTAAACAGTATTGCATAAGAACAAATCAATGAAGTGTATCAGCACAATTATTTTACATGATAGTTATTCATTTTTGCTATCACCTAAAATCAATAAGGGAATAGTTTGTACATCCAGGACTTACATGTTCTCTTTTCATTTAATATCGGTGATTTATGGCGTAACAAATAAATACTTTAATTCAATGTGTATTTCAAAAGAACTCGATATAGGTGATACTAATGAAAGTATGATGAATTTTATTTATACTACTCACGACCATTTGTTGAGAAGACAACAAGCTGGCAAGAAAAGTATCGCTCTTGAATAAAAATGAAAACGCAATATAATATCTGTAACTTATTAGTTACTACTGTGAAATGTCATCAATATAAACATTTAGGAAATAGTTATCTCCCCATCATACTTCGCTTATCATTTTGATGATTATTTCCTTGAAAATAAATCTAATTGACCTTTTCAATTGCTGCAAAGCTAACTTAAAAAAGCTGTTCACGATTTTTGTCGTGTCTTCTTTTCTATGCGTAAGAATAATTCTTCAAATTTTGCATAACCACTATTCTTAGTTGAAAGTTTCGTCGGCGCCTACTAGCAGTGCTCAAATCAACAGCCAAATATATGCATTTTATCATTCTCGAGCCTGAATTAATCACTTATTTCGAATTACCATCTTTGGTAGAAATACCTCCTGGTTAAATTAAGTGCAGTTTCATTTTTAAGCAGGCTCATATATCGCGTCTTATTTTTATTGTTATATTATATATTTATACATACATTTTTCAGAATGTCAACTTTCCACATGCCGACTTGAATACCAGTTAATCAATGAGAAAACGGAAAAACAATATTCCTTACAAAGTGCGCGGTGCCAAAATCAGTATTAATGTCTGACCTCAGCATAAGCTGGTCGAAGACGTAATTCAATGGCGGCTTATCCGTGGTTTGTATTTCTTGGAATGGAAATGCAAGGCAGAAAATCCACTTTGCTCTGAGAAATCACCTCACTGGCTTCCGCTAGCCCACCTGGCGGAACGAATAGAGGAAATTGCATTAGTATTTGGGCCAATGCCCTGCTGAATGAGAGGTATTCTCGTTTCAAGCCGGCTTTCGCGGGGGACAAGTGCTTATTCGGTAGTCGACGCTGCAGGAAAAATAAACTTCTGAGATTAGAAACGTAAGTACATTATTTGATTATTATAATTAATACAAGGGGTTTTGAGGTCCTTCGGCTGTTCTCTTTCAGTCATTATTGTGATTACTTTCATCGATATTTAAATCTATTTTTCTTCTCCAGTTTTCCCAAAACTGACTTCATTTAGCTTAAGTAATCTCCGAAGGGTTCGGTTACCATAGGCCCATTATACGTTGCCCATATGTTTATCGGACCTCAGTTTTTCTAGCATATAAACTGTCATAGGTAGTTGATGTCATAAATTCTACATTTTGGTGACTTTTAACAAATGTCTTTTTATTCTCCAAACCATTTTTTAATTAATAGCTAATGATTGTCAACGTTGCTCTTGAACTGGTGATCAGGTCAATCCTAGGTATTACTTCGAACCTTATTCCCATTTTGAGCATCCAAGTCTTTATGGTTCGGGAGATGATATATGCGTTTTAATACCAAATATATATTCATGCCAAATACCAAATATCTATTCATCTATTATGTTGAAGAAGAAAATAGAGGGGAGAATGTTGGGCAAGCGAGGAAAGGGCAGGAACAGGATAGGGATGTTGGACGGGATGAAGGGAGGAAGGAAATACACAGAGATGAAGAGGGACCTGATGTAGAGTAAGTTGCTGGATTTGGTTTTGTTTGGAGTTACAAAGTGTTTATTTGATAGTTGTGTCCATCCAAAAACCTACCTTAACCGGGAGATTACCTAATAAAATCTGTTCATGCTGCATTACATAATTATGTGATCAAGATACCGTTTTCATGAAATTTCATTTTTCCGTCAGTCCTGGCTTCACGTTACGTAAATATGTTTCTTTACCAAAAGATTGGTGTGCTTCCCTAAATTCTCTTCGATACTCTTTAATTACCCCTGCTCTGATCGCCGAGTAGATTTATTCACCCATGTAACTAACTGAAGGCTTATTCGTAAATAGTTTTTTATAAAATTGTAGTTCCAACTACATCACAATAAATGCCCGATATGAACTACAGTATGTAATTGAAGTTATAATTATCAATTCGGCAAGTCTTTACATTAAATTGATCGTCTTAGCCGTTTCTAATTAGTGAAGTCAGTGTTACTTCACAGAGGAAAATGAATGTCGAAACACGTAATCGTTCTGGCACATAATTTGTATAAACATAAATAATGTTTAATGTATCCGAAATTAATGCATATATTTTATGTAATTTTTTATTTTGGATACCTAGCTTCAATGTCGAGTTTACAGGTTTCTTATCTTCATGAACTGAATGGCTACCACTCCTGTACACTCTTTCTTGGAATCGTATAAGTCTTTTTTATTTATACACTTTTCAGGCAGTTACAAGGCAAGAGCTTTTGGCAAAAATATCTTTAACATAATTTCCCTTATTCCTGGGGCGTAGATTGCATGCCTGGACTGGTTTATGGTGCCACGGCAACCTTGAAGGTCACCCATTTGGTGTTTGGACAGGATGGTTATGTAGTGGATGGTTGTATGACGGATATATCTCTATCTACACACACACACACACTCAGCGACAAACATGCGTGTATGTACTCCTATATATGCATGT